>CM035433.1:113756999-114194499 GCA_020310875.1 Ceratopteris richardii
ATAACTATAAATGTATGAGTGCATGTGTGCATTGTGTGCGTATGGAGCACGTGTCTTTGAGTGCATATGTGTGTGCATGAGTGCATGTGTGCATACGAGTGCATGTGCATTGTATGTGTATGTACTATGGAGCAAGTGTGTATGTGTGCATTCTGTGTGTATGGAGCAAGTGTGTATGAGTGCATGTGTGTGTATGACACTTGAGTGCATTGTGTGTGCATTGTGTGTGCGCATTAGCTATCATTTCATCTATGTATGACATGCTGCATGCACTCAAGTTTGAATGTTCAATGCATGTATGTATGTGTACGAGCATTGAGTGTGTGCATTGTGTGTATCTATAAATAATAATTATATATATATATATATATATATATATATATATATATATATATATATATATATATATATATATATATATATATATATATATATATATATATATATATATATATATATATATATTTCATGAATCATATTTTTGGCGTTTCCCTCGTTTCCCGTTTCCTACCGTTTCCAAATTTTTGGAAACTCCGTTTCCGTCCGGTCCGAACCGATCGTTTCCAACCATGCTAGGCACTATGGTGGTGAGCAACAACTTTCTCTTTACCTTTATCAATTGAAATCTTTGGAGTTTGAGAAGGTTGATTTACGCCCCTTGTATGATTGAATGTAAGCATCCAAATTTGACTTGAAAAATGTGTAATCATCTGTCTTTATAAAGTGTGGAATATCTGCATGTCTTATAAATCTGACTCTCTTCAATATAAGCATAGCGGAAGAGTAGTAATTGAAAGTAAAGGATACATAGAATCTGTATCCTTTACTTTCAATTGCATAACCAATGAATATTGCTTTGATGGCTCCAACATCAAGCTTGCCACGATCCGTCTTCTCAATGTGAACATAAGCAGGAGATCCAAAAACTTTAAAGTGATCCACATTGGGCTTTTTACCATAATAAACTTCGTAAGGAGTGATAACTTTTAATGCTTTTGTGGAAGATCTATTAAAAATGTGGTTGGTTATTTGTACTGCATCAAACCAAAACTAAGGTGAAAGTTTCTTAGAGAACATCATCCTAGACAACATTTCAACAAGTGTCTTATTCTTTCTCTCTACAACACCATTTTGTTCTGGAGTGTAAGCAATAGTGAGCTATGAGAGATTCCTTTGTCTTCTAGGAAAGACTTGAAGTCTTTTGACAAATACTCTCCTCCTCTATTACTTCTTAAAATCTGGATCTTAGATTGACTTTCATTTTCAACCATAGCTAAGAACTTCTTGAATGTAGGAAAAACTTCTGATTTTGCTTTAAGACCCAAAACCCATGAATGTTTGGAAAAATCATTAATAAATGTAACAAAATACTTGAAACCTTGAATAGAATATGCTCTCATAGATCTGTTAACACTTGAATATATGATCTGCAATTTTCTAATAGAGATATATCCATGCTTCTTGAATGGTAGCTTGTGAAGCTCTCCTTCAAGACATCCTTCACATGCTTTCGCATCATCTTGTAAAACTAAAGTAGGAAGACTCTCCACCATACCTTGATCTTTAATGTGCTTGAGAGCTTTGTAATTGATATGGCCAAATCTAGCATGCCATTACTTCATGTTCTCCTTAGGATTAGAGGACCTAGCAACATTAGCATGACTAATTTTGGACAAAACAAACATTCCACTTCTATTTTTACCTTGCAAAAGACATTGCTTTTCATTTGGAGTAAGGACTTGTCATGAATCTTTCTTAAAGATGACTTTGTAACCATTTGATAAGAAAGTAGAAATGGAGTCTGGACAACAAATTCTTCTTCATTTTCGATATATATAGAACGTTAGAAATAGTGAAATTTTCTCTTGCTCTTCACTTTAGGTTTACTTCTCCAACACCACCATCATCCCGATCATGACCATCTTCTATGGTCACCCTTTTACTGTAGAGTTAGCAAGGGAAGAAAATACCTTCTTGCAACTTGTCATATTCTTAGTAGCACCAAAGTAAAAAATCCAATGATTTTTTGAGACTCCATTCAATGTTGCTTGATCAAAAGCTATTTCTTCAATACTGACATATGCATATGATTCTTCATTTGAAGAATCAGGTTTGGAACCTTCAACATTATTACTTCATGATCTTTGAGTTAAGGGTGTATGTCAAGTATGCTATGATACCAAATGTTGGAAGTGTGGTAGGCCCAATAAATAGTCACATGTTTAATCCAAGATTTTTCCAAGACTTGACCTTAGCACATTACACATTTTAACTTGATGAGAAGAGATAAATGACAATATAAAGAGATGAGAAGAGAACAATAAAAATGCAGCAGCTTAATGCTACTATATACACTAATAAATGCAAAATATCAATATTCAATTTGTACGATACAAAAACTGAATGAAATGCTGAATCTAAGAGTTCCAGTTACGAAAAGTAGTGTGTGAGTGTCTAAGAGGTATTATGTGAGTGAATATGTGCAAAAATAAGGATATGGACTGTTCAAAACAGTCAATACAGCAAACCCTAATCTGAAAATAGGTCTTCTTTGATTTAAAGCAATAACAATGGTTACTTTTCACGATGAAGTAATAGGCAAAGGCTTAGTACAGCAACAACACGTGAAGAAACCTTAAAGTAGGTACCACTCTCCAAAATCAGCATGCACTCTATGGGGTGTAAAGAAGAACAAAGGGAAGCTGCTAAAAACTTCTTCAAATCTGCATAAACTCCTAGAGTCCTCCTAGCTCTTCACCTTAGAGCTTGTAGCTTGATAAACTTAGAACTTGAATGATTAAGATGCCTTCAAGGTTCTGTTTATTTAAGACCCCGATTCCCACATCAAAAGCTGTCTACGAATGCTAAAAATCTGCTTTCTGTGATTCACTGCATGAATCCCAATGGCTTTTGTAGAAGTAGTTTTTTCTGTATTTCTTTATTATTTATCTGCTTTTGATGGGATATGATCTGGGCCATTGATTTTGCACTTTTTCTGAGATTAAATCCTAGCCTTTGATGAGTTATGAGCTGAAAAGCTTTTTTGATAAGAAATTAGGGTTTTAATTTTGGAGGTTTTTGGAGGTGGTCGTACTGATGTAAGCTGATGAAGTGTTACATATCATTAGAAAGCTCTCAGTGAGTACTTTCCAACAGTACAATGATCTTTTTCATCTTTGACCAAATTTTGATTAAGTATCAAAATTAGGGCTGTTGGAATTTTGGCAATTCTGAGAATTCTGACATTATTTTCCAACAAGAGAGTCAAGTTGTTATACAATAAGTCCTTGCAAAATTTGTAATCAATAAATCTTTGCCAAATTTGTGGTGGTAAGATACATAAAGCAGAATTTTGTTTCAACAAGAAGAAAGAAGATGTAGTAATAGCAAAAGAAAATCATGAAGATGAGGTGGGTGGAGTGGTTGAAGAAACCACTCACTTTGCATGTTAAACCATACCATCTTTGTGTGTGTTCGATAGGTGTAGATGAAAGCATATAACCTTTGTTTGAAAAGGATTGACCAATCTTGATAGGGAGCATGTTTGAGTCTATGTTCTATCTTCTTTCATTGAATCCTATATTTGTCTCTATCCTTCCAAGTTGAGAAGAGTGGCAGATGTGTGAGTTCTCCTTTTGGTGTGTGTGTTATGGGAGTGCTCTTCATGTCGAAGATCCTTGTGTGTGTTTGTGAATACTTAGCATGATATGTGAAAATTTTCAAATTTTTGCACATATTTTTCTCTTTAATTTCCCTCTCCTTACATAGCAACTCACTCCACAAAGCTTGGTGTTTGGTGCAACTGAGCAATCATCATGTAGCTCTCTGTGGCCTCTTTCGAACTATCCGTTACCTGGGATGGATGACATAATAAATTAACTTAGGTCTAATTTGTTGGAAGAACAATGTCACATTGAGTCCAAAACCCTAATTTGTAAAATCAGAGGGTTAGGAAGTTCAGTAGGGCTTCTTACCTGGAATCTCTCATCAAGTGGAAGCATAGGCCTGAGTTTGCTGTGACTGGGAGTTAGTGAGATTGCTGTAAGGATTGGTTCCCTGATTTTTGAACAGAGGAGATCATTGAAGACAACAATCAGAGATAAGGGGGGAAGTTTTATGTCTCCAGCATTATTGCGACATCTGGATGGGCACCTATAGCTTGTAGGGCTTGTGTGTCTGCCTAGTGCAAATTGTGAGTCCTATAAATTGGACTCTTGAGTCTTATCTGAGACATTCATGTGTGTAGCATGTCTGCACTCTTGGCCCTTGGGCAGAGCCACCTATACACAAACATGGTGCGGCTGCAGTGGTATGGGACATCAGCTCTCGTGGTATTGGCTGTCAGGTATAGCTGTAGGCTCCGAAGCCTGGGGGTGGGTTGTTGTGGGCCCTTAGGCTGGGAGATGAGTCTTAAGTCGACCTTATGTTTTTGTGAGTATGGCTTGTGCTTGGTCTTGCTTTGCAGGAAGGATCCTGGACAGAGAAGACATTGTGATTTTTATGGTCTAAGTTTTTGGTGTATACACACATTGGTTTTTGATTCTGATTACACAATCGTGTCGGGCATTTGTATCTCTGCAGTTTTGTCCTTGGGGATTCATGTAGTCACTAGTGTATGTATATACAACAGCATGTTAATTTTTACAAATTTTCATGTACTGATCTCTTCATATGGATAGTTCCTTTAAATATTTTCAGTTATTTAGTCAATGAATATAGTTTTATATATAGACCTGTTGGATTGATATACAGGCAAGTTATTTTAGTCAGATGATTGTTTAAGTATCTGTAGAGAGTCGTGTGTATTTTCATGCGGGATACTGTTGGGCCATAGTCCTAGACTTACAGCTGGATTGTACTTGTGTTAATGAACAGTAATTTTTGTTGCATTTATTTTCAGGATATGATGGTAGTTATCTGGTTTGATTCCAAAATTGACTGTGTTGCTCAGCCTGCACAATGCATCAGATTGGTGTATTGTTAACAATGATAACTTTTGGTACATACTACATAATTTGGCCTTGTTCATAAGCATGGGGTCAAATAAGATGTTGTGGAAGTACATTTATTATGATTGATTGACTTGGAAGTTCTTATTTTATGGGAGCTAACATATTTATGTCAAATCAGATTCCAGAACTTGGAATTTTTTCTAGAATAAATTGAATAATTCTATGAATGAATGCTTAGAAATCATACTTGAAATGGTCTATTTTCCTGGCAGTTGTTGGAAAGGTTTTTAGGTAAACTGTATAAGGGATGGAAACAATGCTCTTTCCTCAATCTCTTCCTCTTAGTGAAGCACTACCTTATTTCCTCTTTGGATGGTGGAAGGTATAGAGGGGTATTCCTAAAGATATGATTCCATTTTTTGGGGGTCTACTAATTACTGAAGAAGGAATAACCCAAGGAAAAAATAAGGCTTTTATACCAGAAAAGAACTTGGGCATTAAAGTCAGTTTTAAAATGGTGAGAAGAATCTATACTAGTTCTAGAAGTCTTTGAAGTCCATGGTCTAGTAAATAATTGTGGGCCATGGCTCCAGACTTTTAGATTTATGGCGATATTCATATTTATATTTGTTCTATTATCTATAGAGCTGCCTCACCATAATGTACTGATCTGGTAGCATTGCTTTATGATATCCACTCAGAAAAGAGGAAGGAAATTTCTTGCCACCAACTCGTGTATTTGCATTTTCTGAGAATAAATGTTGCACATATTCCCTCTTGCCATTGGACATATGACATCTGAGTTTCAGATTTGGTGGACTGTGGCTTCCCTTGAAGCTGCCAGTTTTCATGAATCCAAATGTTACTCTCTCCTCCAAAACACCCTGAATCATGAAGTATAGATGGACCCTTTCTTTTTGGGTCTGAGCATTTGTTTTACAAATCGTTATTTAACCAGTTCTGTGTCTGAAAAGATCAATCTTTATGTTTTGTTGAGTGTAAGTATCCCAATGAAGGATGTTCTGTTGAAAATGACCTTTCAGCTGGATCCAAGAGCTTATACAAAACTTCTAACTGGTAATGCTCTTTATTGTGTTTGAAAGAGTGCCATTGCCTTTGTCCATCATATGAGTATGCAAGAGAAATTACCCTCTTTCTATGCAAATATCTGTCATCTCATCCAAGGGTATGAGCTAGTCTATCTTGTAAGGGGAATCAGTAGGCATGGAATTTCTTGACATAAGTAGGATGCCTTGGGATTTATTTTGATGTTACTTGATGTTTTTACAATTTCTTGTCTTGCTGTATTTTTGTTATGTACTAGTGTTTTTAGAATGAGTGAATCTAAATCTATGAAGTTACTGTGTCTTCTTGCCCATTTTAAGTGTGACACATTTGTTTTATAAGCATGATGCAATAAGTTTGCTGAAGGGAAATGAGTGAATCTAAATCTTTGAAGCTACTGTGTCTTCTTGCCCACTTTAGGTGTGACACATTTGTTTTATAAGCATGAAGCAATAAGTTTGCTGAAGGGAAACGAGTCCTCGATGGTGCATTATAAATTTATTTGCGTGATTCTTAAATCATTTATTCTCCTTTTGTCGATGGACCATTGCTCACAGCACTGACAGCAGAAACTTTTTGTCGATCGAGCTGAACCTCTTCCACCAAATGTGACGAGCTGCTCCAAGGGGCGCCCAAGTTTGCCAAACCTGCAATGAAACGGAAGGCCACACTTCAAGAAGAGTTCATCCCTTCAAGTCAACATGAGGACCACAAGTTGTGGGAAAACGGCCCAACGGCTGGCTTGCATGTAGAAGCGAGACTGGAACTGAAAATATAGGGTTTAGATGTTGCCGGTGGGCTGATGCTGCAGTGCATTGCCGTCAACCACCAAACTGGATTGCCGTATAGGCAAGCATGGCTCTCGATTGTCAAGTTTGGTTTAAGCAAGGCCCCTGAACATTAGGGGGCATAAAACAGGAGGGTGGTTTGGTTGTATGTGTCTTTCCAATCGCCAATCCATGAGGCCTGCCAAGAGAGCGACCGGGAACAATCACATTATTGGGCATCTACTCATGACCCAAGCGGCTATGGACATCCACTTGAGAGGTGATGGATGGAGGGCTGAGCACACATGCTCATAGTGCTCATTATCTGGACATTGGAGGCACTGTTTGACCCACCATCTAGAGCTCATTCCATGATTGCTAGTCTTCTTATAGCTGCACACAATTTGGTGCAGCGGGATATAATTTGATGCAGTAGGGTATACCACCCAAGTACCAACATAAGTAGCACAGAAATACATGGAGGAGGCAAAGGGGCAGCTTTGATGAGCCATAGCTCATGGAAGCTTGCATAAAAGGGCAGCACATGTCTTTGCAAATAACAAGTTCTATAGAGGTAATCTCCTCACAAGAATGTGAAGCCTATGGTCTAGAACTTCAAAACTTCCAACTGCAAAAGACATTTGAGGTCTTGGAAGTTCTTTCCTCCATAAAAAGTTTCTAACTGCATCAAACTTTTTCTAACAGCATATTGCATAGAGACAAAAAAATCATCTCCAATAAATAAGCAAGTTATAAATGATGAGTTGGGGTCCAAATACTTTTGGTGGAATATAGATGATGGCCCTTGCCTCCACTTTTATTATTATGATTAACCCAAGAGGCTAATGAATAAGTAAGAGGTCGTCAACATTCTTCTGAATGTATAAAGCTGAGTAATTGATGTTCTGAGATCAAGAGGCTATTAGTTGCTTTTTATCTATTGCCTTCGAATTCATATGCTCAAGGATCAGGTTTACTTATTTCCTTGCAATAACTTGCAATGTAAGGAGATAAGGCAATATACTAAACAATATCAACAAATATGTCCTCTTTGTACAAAACCCCATTCCAAGATGTATGTTAAAATGATGTACGTTGATGCTAATGAATTTTGACTCTTGAATGTTAATTTCCAATCTAGGTGCATGGAAGAAAGCATGCAAAATTTGCCATATACGTGTTGTTAAACAATGAAGAAAGATCATAGTGTCATTTGGAAAACTTATCGTTGCAAGATTTTGTCTTCTTACATGTAGTGGGTTTATCCGGGAGATTTCTTTAGAGAACAAGAATATGATTTTTGATTTACAGTTTCAAAGATTAGGCTTTTTAAGTTTTTGTGTTGAATTCTCAAGTCTAACCCAATCATTGTAGAAGAGGATAATCCTAGGTGAAATTCAAGACCTTTGAGTAGTTAGCCAATATCAATGTGATTTTGATGATAAAGTTCTTGTGGGGATAACATTAGGTTCCTTATTTGATTCTTATTGATCATTCTTAATCACATTCTCTCTAATCGAAAGAGAGATTATTTTTGTAGCATTGCAAGAGCTTCTATTGTAGGAAGATTAGACTAGGTTCAACATGACAATGACAAGGATCTAATTTTGATGATGTCATGCTCACCAAAAGCAAAGTCAAAGGTAAAGACAATCAAGGAGAACAATTTGATCTAGTTATCACGGAAAAAAAGAAAGATGCATATAATAGAGATGAAGAAAATGATAAAAGTGATGATGAAAATAAATATGAGGATGTAAACAGTTCATGCCTTTGTCTTTGTCTTACTCTACAAAATAGAAGCACATGTTTCTTCACCTAAGGTTTGGTCATTTGTTAGTGGTGCCTTTAAGCACATTACATCCTACAAGGATTTGCTTTCTAAATTATCTTGTTCATTAGCAAATAGTGACCTACTTATGTTGATGCTCAAACTTTTATAGTGAAAGACATTGGAACAATACCTATGACTACCAAAAGTGTTGGTACATGCTCTATTCTTGATGTTATTTACGAATATAATATTTGTAAAATTTATTATGTATTTGAACTTTGTTGATATATGGATTAAAGGTTGATTTTGATAGTATGAAGTGCCTAGGGAAAGAAAAGAAAGGTGGGTGAAACGTCTTATTTTGATGAATAGTAAACAAAGGACTAATCATTATGGATCAAAAAGGTTTTAAAGAACTAGCTATTCATGATCAAAACACATTCATGAAGAATTTGAAGCTCTAGCATGCAAGATATGGATATTTTAACCCCAATAATTTCTTGCCTTGAAAACGCACGATTTGCTTAGATCACTATGAGAATTAGAAGTACCTATAATTGGGAAAGTTTCATCCTAGGTAAGATGCATGAACTTCCCTTAAGGAAAGGTGACTTTATTGGAGCTTCCAAGTCTTGAAAGTGACATTATTGAAGTTTCCATTGATGATTATTTGTGGCCTACATGGATGTTTCATACATTAAATTGAAATTTTTTGGTGCATTTAAGAATTTTCATAGTAGACTCAAGAATGAGATGCTATATAAGGAAGACAGATTCTTGAATTTTCTTGCATGAAAAGGTATAAAACACTCTAATTAAATGATATATAGTATATTGATAAGTAATTTTTTTTTTCTCACATTTCTTTCATTTTATGCTTGTGTGTTAAAAATCATTTTAGAAATAGAGCTTCAACGGAAGTTCTCAAGAAGAAAGCAACTTATGAGACTTATTATGATTAAAGCTTGATAGCCATTTTAGTTTGTTTTGATGTATTTCTTACGTTCATGTTTCACTTGACTTCATAGGGAAGCTTTATGATGAAGCAATCAAATACATATCACTGTTTTATGACAGTGAGGTGTTGGAGTTAGATGTCTGCGGAAGCACACGAACAACACAAGGAAGAAGAAGAAGCTTGGAGCACAACACACAATACTGAATGAATTACCACTAGCATGTACAAAGATAAGTAGCCCATTAGGGTGATAGGCGTATATACAAGTCGGGGGAAAAAAACCTCCTAAAGAGGGAAAAAGTGCCCTGACGGTCCCAGAGTGTTCACACATATCACTACCTAAATATATCAACAAATCCCCCGTGGGAGTGATGCGGTGAACAAGGAGCTGGCACTCATGTATAGGGAAGTGCCAAGCTATGTGGAATCAATCCACAAAAGGAAGTAAGCCCAAAGCTTTGTGGAAAGTTTCAAACTTCTCCCTAGGCAGAGCCATCGTAAAAAGGTCTGCAATGTTCTCCTGCGTGGACACATATGCCAAGCTAATCTCCCCAGCAGAGAACCTCTCCTTGACATAATGATCATGCACCTCAATGTGCTTAGTGCGAGCATGGAACACAGGGTTCCTCACAAATGCCAATGCGCTCTGACTGTCAATGAAGATGGTGGTGGCAGAAGAATGACCAACACCCAAATCAGCCATAAGGCGTGTGAGCCACACACACTCAACAGTCGCTGTGAAACCTTCCTTATACTCAGCCTCACAACTGGAAGTGGCCACAGTAGGCTTGTTCTTGCTCAACCAAGATATACATGAGCTACCAAGCATGAAGCAAAAGCCACTAGTGGACACATAAGTGTAATAGCAATCAACCTAATCATTGTCAGTAAAAGCATGCAAATCTGGCGATAGTGATCCCCCCTTGGGATAAAACAATCAAAGTAGCCGGATATCATTCAAGCAGCGGAAGATGTGCTTAACCGCCTGCCAATGCTTGACACCTAGGCAATGCATAAACTTGCTCATATGTGAGATAACAAACTGAATATTTGGATGAGTAATGCATAAGCAAATCAAGCATCCAACAGCTAGCTGATAGAGAACAACATCAAATGCATCTCAAGCATCATGAAGACTCAATCATAAACCTGTCTCCATAGGAGTGGCAACAGGCTTATAGTCTTCAAGGCCAAAACACTGCAATAATGTGTCAATATATTTCATTTGACACAAATCCATTCCACCATCAACTTGCATAAACTGAATGCCCAAATAGTGATGCAAATGCCCCAAATCAGACATCTCAAATGAGGCATGCAATTTAGCCTTAAAATAATCAATATGCATTTCATGAGGACCAATGAGCAGCATGTCATCAACATACACCACAAAGATTCGAAGCACATCATTAACACGCTTAACATATAAGGTGCTTTCAGTTGGACTGTTCTAAAAATCATGTGCAATCAGATAGGCATGTATCTTTTCATACCAAACACGTGGTGCTTGCTTTAAACCATATAATGCCTTCTTTAACATGCACAGCCGGTTTTCATGCCCTTTTTGCACAAAGCCACGGGGTTGAAAAACATACACTTCTTCATGCGAGTCGCCATTTAGAAATGTTGTTTTAATGTCCAACTGATGTACATTCCAACCATGATGAGTTGCAAGTGCACAGATGCTACGAATAGTAGTCATTCGCCAAGTAGGAGGAAAGGTTTCATCAAAATCAATGCCTCTTTCCTGCGCATAACCCTTTGCAACAAGCCTAGCCTTATACCTGTAGACTGTTCCATAAGGTTTGTTTACGTTTTAGCTTGTATACTCACTTAGTGCCAATGGCCTTCTTGCCAGGAGGCAAGTCACATAAAGACTAGGTACCATTCTTCATGATAGCATCATATTCAGATTGCATTGCAGCCATCCAATGTTCAGAATGTTGTGCTTCATCAAACGAAACAGTTTCAGTCTCATCACAAAGACTAGAGGCAGCCATAGCATAGGAATTTGATGCAAGAGACGAACTATGAGAGCCTGAACAAGTACGATATGACAAAGGTGCATCTAATTTGGTGTCATCGCAAAGTCTGCACTAGCCATTTTGGCATAGTTTCTGCCTACTCAATATCAATTCTCTCATCAACAAGTGCATCATGTAAGTCTGCATCACAAATGGAATGACCTGCATCATCACATGAAACCTCCACAGGCTAATAAGTTTCCTCATTAGTACCAACACTAGACTGTCCACCTATAAAAATAGGCAACAAAGTATCATACATGTCTTTGGAGCTAACAAATGTCTCCTTAGTACATGAAAGTAAGGGCCGAATAGCATCTTCCATAAAAACATCACGGCTAACCAGAATGCGTTTAATCTGTGGATGATACAGACGATAGCCTTTACTTTGAGAATTGTATGCAACAAAAATACATTTTATTGCTTTATCATCAAAATACATTTTACTGCTTTATCATCCAATTTTCTATGATATTGTTCAGGCACTAATGCATATGCCAAACAACAAAAAACACACAGATGAGCAACAGATGGCTTGCGATCATGCTAAGCCTCATATGGAGTGATAGACTGCAACGCTTTAGTGGGACACCTGTTAAGTACATATGCTACACACATGACAGCCTTAAGCCAGAAACTATGTGGTAAAGCTTGACTCTTGGCCATACACCTCGCCATCTCCATGAGTGACTTGTTCTTCCGTTCAGCAACTCCATTCTGTTGAGGTGTATACGACACTATACACTAATGTTTTATCCCACCTTTAGCTAGAAATGCATTAAAGTCAGAAGATATATATCCCCTCCCTCAATCAGAATGGAGGGTGCCTATTTTACATGCTCATAGATTCAGCCAAAAACCAGAAACTATTTGAAGCACATAAACACTTCGGACTTTGACTTCAATGGATATACCCATGCATGCGTGGAAAAATCATCGATGAAAGTCACGAAGTAAAGATAGTTACCAAAAGAAGGTGTCTGCATAGGACCACATACATCACTATGTATAAGCTGCAATTTTTGAGTAACCCAAACTGAACCATCTTTTGGAAAGGAGTAACGTTGCATTTTGCCAAAATACAACCTTCACAAACATGTCTTCCGGGTGCCTCAACTTTGGGCAAAGAGGTCATCATTTTAGATTTCTGTAGGTGTAGCAAACTAGCGAAATTCAGATGACCAAAGCGTGCATGCCAAAGCTTTGCATTTGACATAGCTTGAAAATCATGTATTGTACATGCCGAATCATTTACAGATCTTTCATAGTCTATGAGCTCATACAACCCATGACATAAAATGCCAAAAGCAATAATGACATCGCCATTTGACAGATCATGAACTGTACATCTGTCATGAAAAAATTTCAAACCCAAGCCAATCTTCACTAATGCAAAAATTGATAACATATTTTTCTTGATCCCTGGCATAAATAAAGCATCTGACAAAGTGAAAGAACTACCATGAGTAGTAGTCAAAATGATCTTACAAACTCCCATAACATGATAAGAGTTGTTGGCGCATGTAATAGTATTTCCTGTAAAGGCAGGCTCGAGTGAAGAGAAGAAACTGCGCTGCGAAGTAATATGTTTGGTCGCCCCATTATCAAAGTACCAAACATCTGAGTCTACTGCAAACATGCATTGCTCATGAGAAGATGGATCAAAACTGCAAACAATAGTAAACACCCATTCTTCATCTTGCACAAGATTAGCAGACTGTGTTTTTGTTGTAGAGGCCTCTGCAACAACCATTCTGGCCTCTTTTTTATTTGCCTCTTTAGTAGCTAATTTTAGACAACTCTTAATGACATGATCATTTGCTTTATAGTATTTGCAAAACAATTTTTGCTTTTTTGATTTCTTCTCATCTTTGTCTTCCTTCTTCGAATGTGAAACATTTGCAGATTTCTGCTTACTAGTAGAAGAGCTCTATTTTCCTTTGCCCTTCTGACTAGCCAGGAAAGCTTGATCGACAACACACATAATAAACCTGTTCTGCCTAGACTGGTCTTCCTGCAACAAAACAGAAGATCATTCAAAACAATTAGCACAAGTGAACTATCAAGAAGGACTTCATCTACAGAAATCAACTATTCCTTCAAATTCTTGATCTTTGTCAAAAAACTGTCCATAGAATCACCTTCATTCATGTGCTCTCTCCAATTGTTTTCGGAGGTAAGCAACACGAGCCTCATTCCTAGCCTGGTAAAATGTGGTAAGTGTATCCCAAGCATCCTTTGCTGTTCTGCAAGAGCGAATGTGAGGAATAATGGCATGTTTGAGAGACAAGGCTATCAATGCATGTGCCTGAGCATCTTTGCCATCCCAACAAATTTGCTCTACAGTAGGTGCAGTAGAAACCACAACACAAACAGGAATCTGCAGAATATCACCATCTTCGACACCTTCTGCATCAACTTTAGTACCTGCAGTTCTAATAGTTGCAGGTGTGATAGGACGTTTTTCAACACCCTTCAGAATGTTCCACAGTCCTTTTGCAACCAATACATGTCGCATCATATAAGCCCATAACGGATAGTTGGTACCATCCAACTTATCCTCAACAACCAACATACGAAATACATCAATGCTTTCAACCATGGCCGATGACTAAAATACCTTGATGCAGAAAATTGATTGTATCTAAAAAAGTTGAAACTTGTAGCAGATTTCGAGATGCTTATACTGGCGAACCAAAACTAGTATATACCTTTGGAACAAAAAGACAAAATAGCCTGCATAAGTGCTGTGATAGTGCATTCAGAGGTTGAAATGAGCTTAGATCGTGATTTTGGCACAAAGAGCGAAGCCATTTTGATCTCTGAAACACCTTCAGTATGCAGGCCAAAATTCGTGCAATTCTGAGAATGCAACCGGAGAGGTGTGGAGGATGACCTAGATGAAGCGGTGACCTGCTCTGATACCAATTGTTGGAGTTAGATGTCTGTTGAAGCATGCGAACAACACAAGGAAGAAGAAGAAGCTTGGGGCACAACACACAATACTGAATGAATTACCACTAGAATGTACAAAGATAAGTAGCTTGTTAGGGCAATAGGCGTATATACAACCGGGGGGAAAAAAACCTCTTAAAGAGGGAAAAAAGAGCCGTGGCGGTCCTAGAGTGTTCACACACATCACTACCTAAATATATCAACATGAGGGCTATAGATCTTATAGTACTAAACCTAAGAAAGACATTTGTTGAAAGAGACATTGTTTTTCTAGAAAAATGAGTTTTATATGGATGTTCTAGGACATCTTATGAGATTATAGAAGAACCTTTTCAAGATTTTTCTTTTATGTTGTATGGTTTAGTTTTAGTACTACAAACTCCAACTCTAATACTATTAGAGGCACCACCTAAAGTGTCTAATTTACTTTGTTACAACCATCATTATCTCTTATCAAGGACATTGATTAGAGACTTCAAAAAAGTTCTAGATTGTATTTGAAGACTATGCAAGGCTAAAAAAACCAAAGGTTTCTCGAGTGTAGAACTTGAAGACATGCATAACCAAGATAAAGGAAGCCTATTTCACATGTTCAACTATTGATAATTTCATTGATGAATTTATGTAAGTATTCTTGCAGATGAAATTGAACTAGCTTGTTATAAAGGATGAACTTAAATCCATGCATCTTGGGAGATATGTGGTTTACTTCTAGGGAAGAAAGCCACTGATAGTAAATGAATCTATTAACGTGAAAAGCGAAGCATATGGTTCTATTGATAGTACAAAGCTAGATTCATAGTTAAAGACTATGCACAAAAGAGAGTATTGACTGTGAAGAAACTTTTGCTCAAACACCCCATATTAATACTATTAGAGTTTTTGTTATTATAGTTATTTATAATGATTTTATGACTCATCAATTGGATATTAAGATTGCATTCAGAAATAATGATCTTCATGAATAACTCTCTGTGAACGAGGATTCATGAAACAAAGCTAAAGGTAATTAACATTTGGTATGCAAACTCAAAAAGATGCTATACGGTTTGAAGCAAGCACTTAGATCATGGTATGAAAAGATTCATGCTTTCTTAATCTTAGAAGGATTTTTCAAGTCTTTTAGCTTCTGCATTGTATGTTCACATTATACATGGAATCATTATTATTGTATTCTATGTTGATGACATTATTCTTTTAGGTTACAATGAAGCAAAAGTTAGCTGAATTCAAGAAATTCACAAGAAAATCAATTCTCATGTTTGAAATGGGTCTGCTTTGTCACTATCTTGGCATTTACTTCATAGTAAAAGATCATATATACATGAATCAAGTAAAATACATTAAGGAATTGTTTGAACGATGATAATCTCAACCTTTCTATTCTATGCATACATGTATCCTACATTGAAAGATATGTTTCACTTAAGGAATTGTTTGAACGATGATAATCTCAAACTTTCTATTCTATGCATACATGTATCCTACATTGAAAGAGATGTTTCACTTAAGTATAACACATTCTATCTGAATCTCTACCCCTTTCTTTGACCCAAAAATAGGAAAGGCAGATGACAACATGATTGTCACCCTTGGTTAGGTTTTTGGGTAGGAAAAACATCAATAAGAGCAAAGTCTTCAATATACATGTTTATTTTTATTGATGTTTTTGCAATTTTGAAAGGATTTAGTTTTGACACATATCAATTAAAATGAGTAGCGAAAAAGGTTTTGTTGCAATAATTGCACATACACCATTGTCTACAAAATTAATCTCTATGGTGTTGACAAATTGATCGTGAGAGATGTGGATGCTTGAAATCCTAAAGGTTCCATAGGGCATGATGACATGGTTTTAGTGTTGGATTCCTTTAGGTTTTTAAAGTTCATCTTGTCTTTCTCTCTTATATTCTGCACTTGTCTTCATCTCTTCCCTTTACACATTCTCTTTAACTTTTCTTCTATAATTCTTCCCTTGACTCTTTTCTAAGTCTCTCTTTCTCTCTCTCTCTTTCTAATGGAGTCATCAATGTAATGGTTATGTTATTAGTGTTGGAGTTAGACGTCTACAGAAGCACGCAAATAGCACAAGGACGAAGACAAAGCTTGGGGCACAACACACAATGCTGAATGAATTACCACTAGAATGTACAAAGATAAATAGTCCGTTAGGGCAATAGATGTATATATAAGCTGGGGAAAAAACCTCCTAAAGAGGGAAAAAAGTGCCCCGTAGTCCTAGAGTGTTCACACACATCATGACCTAAATATATCAACAAATCCCCCCTTAGAGTGATGCGGTGAACAAGGAGCTTGCACTCATGTATAAGGAAGTGCCAAGCTATGTGGAATCAATCCACAAAAGGAAGTAAGCCTAAAGCTTTGCGGAAAGCTTAAAACTTCTCCCTAGGTAGAGCCTTCGTAAAAAGGTCTGCAATGTTCTCTTGCATGGGCACATATGCCAAGATGATCTCACCAGAAGAGAACCTCTCCCTGATGTAATGATAATGCACCTCAATGTGCTTAATGCGAGCATGGAACACAAGGTTCCTCACAACAACCAATGCGCTCTAACTATGAATGAAGATGGTGGTGGCAGAAGACTGACCAACACCCAAATCAGCCATAAGGCATCTGAGCCGCACATACTCAACAGTCGCTGTGAAAGCTGCCCTATACTCAGCCTCACAACTGGAAGTGGCCACAGTAGGCTGCTTCTTGCTCAACCAAGATATACATGAGCTACCAAGCATGAAGAAAAAGCCACTGGTGGACACAAGAGTGTCATAGGAACCAACCCAATCACTGTCAGGAAAAGCATGCAAATCTGGTGGTAGTGATCCCCCCTTTGGATTAGACAATCCAAGTAGTCCAGTACCACTTAAGTAGCGAAAGATGCGCTTAACCGCCTGCCAATGCTTGACACCTGGGCAGTGCATAAACCTGCTCATCTATGAGATAGCAAACTCAATATCTGGCCGAGTAATGCATAAGTAAATCAAGCATCCAACAGCCTGCTGATAGAGAACAACATCAAATGCATCTCCAACATCATGAAGGCTCAATCGTAAACATGTCTCCATAGGAGTGGCAATAGGCTTATAGTCTTCAAGGCCAAAACACTATAATAATGAGTCAATATATTTTGTTTGACACAAGGCCATTCCACCATCAACTTGCATAAACTGAATGCCCAAATAGTGATGCAAATGCGCCAAATCAGACATCTCAAATGAGGCATGTAAATCCCCTTAAAATCAACAATTTGCATGTCATGAGGACCAGCGAGCAGCATGTCATCAACATACACCACAATGATGAGAAGCAAATCATTAGCACGCTTAACATATAAGGTGCGTACAGTTGGACTATACCAAACATCTGAGTCTACTGCAGACATGCACTGCTCATGAGAAGATGGGTCAAAATTACAAATAGTAATAAATGCCCATTCTTAATCTTGCACAAGATTAGGATACTCTGTTTTCGGTCTAGAGGCCTCTGCAACAACCATTCCGGCCTCTTTCTTCTTTAGCAGCCAGTTTTGGACAGCTCTTTATGACACGATCATTTTCTTTACAATATACGCAAAACAATTTCCGCTGATGTCTTCTCATCTTTTTCTTCCTTCTTCGAATGTGCAATATTTGCAGATTTTTGCTTACTAGTAGAAGAGCTCCATTTACCTTTGCCCTTCTGACTAGCTAGGAAAGCTTGATCTACAACACGCATAATAGACGTGTTCTGCCTGAATTGGTTTTCCTGCAAGAGAACAGAGACTAACTCCTCAAATGAAAAGGCATTTGGATTTCCTATCATCATCAAACAAAGAGTAGAAGCAAAACTCTGATATGAGTCAGGAAGACCATTCAGAACAGTCTGCACAAGTGAGCTATCTGGTATAACTTCATCAGCAGAGATCAACTGTTCTTTCAAATCCTTGATCTTGGTGAGAAAATTGTCCATAGAATCATCTTCATTCACGTGCTCACTCTCCAATTGTTTTTGGAGGTAAGCAACACGAGCCTCATTCGTGTTGATATATTTAGGTAGTGACGTATGTGAACACACTAGGACCGTCGGGGCACTTTTTTCCATCTTTAGGAGGTTTTTTTCCCTCGTCTTGTATATATGTCTATTACCCTAATAGGCTACTTATCTTTGTACATTCTACTGGTAATACATTCAGTATTTTGTTGTGCTCCAAGCGTCTTCTTCTTCCTTGAGTTTTTTGCGTGCTCCCGTAGATGCCTAACTCCAACAATTGGTATCAAAGCAAGTCACCACTTCATCTAGGGCGTTGTCTACACCTCTCTAGTTGTAGTCTCAAAATCGCATGAATTTTGGTGAGCATACTCAACATGTTTTCGAGATCAAAACCGCTTTGCTTTGTGGTGCGAAAATCGTGATATGAGCTCGTTTCCGCCTGCGAACGCACTATCGCAGTGCTTGTGCAGGCTATTTTGTCTTTTTTTGCCAAAGGTATATACTAGTTTTGGTTCGCCAGTATAAGCATCTCAAAGTCTGCTACAGGTCTAACAGGATTCATCTGGTAGTTCTCTTCAACTTTTTGAGATACAATCAGTTTTCTGCATCAAGGTATTTTAGTCATCGGCAATGGTTGAAACCAGTGATGTATTCTGTATGTTGGTTGTTGAGGATAAGTTGGATGGTACCAATTGCATGTTATGGGATTATGTGATGCGACATGTATTGGTTTCAAAAGGATTATGGAACATTGTGCTTGGTGTTGAAAAACGTCCTATCACACCTGCAACTATTAAAACTGTAGGTACTAAAGCTGATGCAGAAGGTATCGAAGATGATGATATTCTGCATATTCCTATTCGTGTTGCAATTTCTACTGCACCTACTATAGAGCAAATTTGTTGGGATGGCAGAGATGCCCAGACACATGCATTGATAGCTTTGTCTGTCGAACGTGCCATTATTCCTCACATACGCTCTTGCAGAACAGCTAAGGATGCTTGGGATACACTTACTACATTGTACCAAGCTAGGAATGAGGCTCCTGTTGCTTACCTCTGAAACAGTTGCAGAGTGAGCACATGAATGAAGATGATTCTATGGATAATTTTCTAACAAAGATCAAAGACTTGAAGGAACAATTGATTTCAGTCGATGATGTTATACTAGATAGCTCACTTGTGCAAACCGTTCTGAATGGTCTTCCTGATTCATATTAGAGTTTTGCTTCTACTCTTCGTTTGATGATGAAAACAAAGAAGAAAGAGGCTGGAATGGTTGTTGCAGAGGTCTCTACACCAAAAATAGAGTATGCTAATCTTGTGTACGAAGAAGAATGGGCGTTTACTAGTGTTTGCAGTTTTGAGCCATCTTCTCATGAGCAGTGCATGTTTGCAGTAGAATCAGATGTTTGGTACTTTTATAGTGGGGCGACCAAACATATCACCTTGCAGTGCAGTTTCTTTACTTCACTCTAGCCTGCCCCTACAGGGAATACTGTCACATGTGCCAACAACTCCTCTTATCCTATCATGGGAGTTGGTAAGATCATTTTGACTACTACTCATGGTAGTTCTTTCACTTTTTCAGATACTTTAGCTATGCCAGGGATAAAAAAGAATCTGTTATCAGTTTCAGCTTTAGCTAATATTGTCTTGGTTGTGAAATTTGTTGATGATAGGTGTATAGTTCATGATCTGTCAAATGGCAATGTGATTATTGCTTGTGGCATTTTATGTCGTGGGTTGTATAGCTCATAGACTATGAAAGATCTGTGAATGATTCGGCATGTGTAGTACATGATTCTCAAGCTATGTCAGATGCAAAGCTTTGGCATGCATGCTTTGGTCATCTAAATTTTGCTAGTTTACTATGCTTACAAAAATCTAAAATGGTATCCTCTTTGCCCAAACTTGAGGCACGTGGAAAACATGTTTGTGAAGGGTGTATTTTGGGCAAAATGCAGCGTTCCTCATTTCCAAAAGATGGTTCAGTTCGGGCTACTAAAAAATTGCAGCTTGTACATAGTGATGTTTGTGGTCCTATGCAGACACCTTCTTTTGAAATTTATCTTTACTTCATGACTTTCATTGATGATTTTTCTAGGCATGCAAGGATACATCCATTGAAAGCAAAGTCCGAAGTGTTCATGTTCTTCAAACAGTTTTTGGTTTTGGCTGAAAATCTATCGTCATGTAAAATGAGCACCCTCCATTCTCATCAACGGCGGGAATATATGTCTTCTGTTTTTAATGCATTTTTGGCTGAACATGGGATAAAACACCAGTGTACTGTGCCATATACACCTCAGTAGAATGGAGTTGCTGAATGGAAGAACAAGTCACTCATGGAGATGGTGAGGTGTGTGGTCAAGAGTCAGGCTTTATCACATTGTTTCTAGCTTGAGGCTATCATGTGTGCAGCATATGTACTTAACAGGTGTCCCACTAAATCACTGCAGACTATCACTCCATATGAGGCTTGGCATGATCGCAAGCCATCTATTGCTCATCTGCGTGTTTTTGATTGTTTGGCATATGCATTAGTGCCTGAACAACGTTGCAAAAAATTGGATGATAAAGTAGTAAAATGTATTTTTGTTGGGTACAGTTCTAAAACTAAAGGATATCGTGTGTATCATCCACATAATAAACACATTCTGGTTAGCTGTGATGTTGTTTTTGTGGAAGATGCTATTCAGCCATTGCTTTCATGTACTAAGGAGACATCTGTTAGCTCCAAAGACATGTATTATACCTTGTTGCCTCTTTTTACAGGTGGACAGTCTAGTGCTGGTCCTAATGAGGCAACTTCTCAACCTTTGGAGGTTTCATGTGATGATGTAGATCATTCCATTTTTGATGCATATTTACATGATGCACTTGTTGATGAGAGAGCTGATATTGAGGAGGCAAAAACTATGCCAAAATGATTGTTGCAGACTTTGCGTGACAACAAATTAGATGCAGCTCTTTCATATCGTACTCGATCAGGCTCTCATAGTGCCTCTTTTGCATGAGATTGCTATGCTATGGTTGCATCTAGTCTCTGTGATGAGACTGAGCCTGTTTCATTTGATGAAGCACAAAATTCAAAAAATTGGATGGCTGCTATGCAATCTGAATATGATGCTATAATGAAGCATGGTACTTGGTCTTTGTGTGACTTGCCTTTTGGCAAGAAGGCCATTGACACTAAGTGGGTATACAAGCTGAAGCATAAACCTGATGGTACAACTGACAAGTATATGGCTAGGCTTGTTGCAAAGGATTATGCGTAGGAAAGAGGCATTGCTTTTGATGAAACCTTTGCCCCTACTTGCCGAATGACTACTGTTCGTAGCGTCTGTGCACTTGCAACTCATCATAGTTGGAATGTACATTAGTTGGACATTAAAACAACATTTTTGAATGGTGACTTGCATGAAGAAGTGTATATTTTTTAGCCCCGTGGCTTTATGCAGAAAAGGCATGAAAACCACATGTGCAAGTTAAAGAAGGCATTATATGGTTTAAAGCAAGCACCATGTGCTTTGTATGAAAAGATACATGCTTATTTGATTGCACATGGTTTTGAGAACAGTCCAACTGAAAGCACCTTATATGTTAAGCGTGCTAATGATGTACTTCTGATCCTTGTGGTTTATGTTGATGACATGCTGCTCATTCGTCCTCATGAAATGCATATTGCTGATTTTAAGGCTGATTTCCATGCCTCATTTGAGATGTTTGATTTGGGGCATTTGCATCACTATTTGGGCATTCAGTTTATGCAAATTGATGGTGGAATGGCTTTGTGTCAAATGAAATATATTGACACATTATTGTAGCATTTTGGCCTTGAAGAATGTAAGCCTTTTGCCACTCCTATGGAGAGAGGTTTAGGATTAAGTCTTCATGATGCTGGAGATGCATTTGACGCTATTATCTATCAGCAGGCTATTGGATGCTTGATTTACTTATGCATTACTCGGCCAGATATTTAGTTTTTATCTCATAGAATAGCATGTTTATGCATTGCCCAGGAGTCAAGCATTGGGAGGCAATTAAGCGCATCTTTCGCTACTTGAGTGGTACTCGGCTACTTGGGTTGTTTTATCCCAAGGGGCCATCACTATCGCCAGATTTGCATGATTTTTCTGACTCTGATTTGGTTGGTTGCTATGACACTCATGTGTCCACTAGTGGCTTCTGCTTCATGCTTGGTAGCTCATGTATATCTTGGTTGAGCAAGAAGCAGCCTACTATGGCCACTTCCAATTGTGAGGTTGAGTATAGGGCAGCTTTCACAGCGATTGTTGAGTGTGTGTGGCTCAGACACCTTATGGCTGATTTGGGTGTTGGTCAGTCTTCTTCCACCACCATCTTCACTGAAAGTGAGAGCGCATTGGTAGTTGCGAGGAACCCTGTGTTCCAAGCTCGCACTAAGCACATGGAGGTGCATTATCATTATGTCAAAGAGAGGTTCTCTGCTAGGGAGATCAGCTTGGCATATGTGCCCACACAGGAGAACATTGCAGACCTTTTCACGAAGGCTCTGCTTAGGGAGAAGTTTGAAGCTTTCCACAAAGCTTTGGGCTTACTTCCTTTCGTGGAGTGATTTCCACATAGCTTGTCACTTCCTTATACATGAGTGTGAGCTCCTTGTTCACTGCATCACTCCCAGGAGGAATTTGTTAATATATTTAGGTAGTGATGTGTGTGAACACACTAGGATTGCCGGGGCACTTTTTTCCCTCTCTAGGAGGTTTTTTCCCCTGGCTTGTATATATGCCTATTGCCCTAATGAGCTACTTATCTTTGTACATTCTAGTAGTAATACATTCAGTATTGTGTTGTGCTCCAAGCTTCTTCTTCTTCCTTGAGCTGTTCGCGTGCTTCCACACACGTTTAACTCGAACAATTCTTAGCCTGATACAATGTGATAAGTGTTTCCCAAGCATCCTTAGCTATTCTACAAGAGCGAATGTGAGGAATAATGACATGTTTGACAAACAAAGCTATCAATGCATGTGCCTAAGCATCTCTACCATTTCAACAATTTTGCTATGCAATAGGTGCAACAAAAACAACGATGAAATGGTCAGGTTTACCATTCACTTGCACCTGGAAGATAATATTTATGTTACAAAATTAGACTGTGAAAGTGCATAGGAGCTTTGGAAGAAGTTATGCAATACATATGAAAAAGGGACGGCATCAAATAAAGTGTATCTGATGAGAAAATTATATGACCTTCGTATGAAGGACACAGATAGTGTTGCTGCTCATCTAAATGAGTTTGATGTTATATTCTCCCAATTATAGGCTCATAAAATGGATATGGATAATGAAATGAAAGGAGTATTGATGTTATGCACCTTGCCATCATCATGGGATACATTTTGCACAGCTATTAGCAATAGTGCACCTGTTGGTAGATTCATCTATGATGACATATGTGGAGCACTCTTGAGTGAGGAGATTCGTAGAAAATCTACGGTTGGTACTCAGAGTGGAGATGCATATAATGTTCGTGATTCTTACCAAGGAAAGAATTAGCAACATGGCAGGAGCAAGAAGAAGGAAAAGAATGGTCAACAGAATAAGAGTAGAAGTAAATCAAGGAAGTGGGATATCAAATGCCATTATTGTCATAAGAAAGGACACATGAAGAAAGACTGTTATGCATTAAAGAATCCTAAAGGTAAAGGATAGAATGTTGATGGGCATGTTAAACAATTACCTGCACCATCTACTTCGACTATGAAGATTGAAGAAATTAATGCTATTTCTGATGATGCTGATGTGTTGACATTTGATAGTACTGTGCGAACTTAGGCTCTTATGGCTAATTCTCTTGTCCACACATGTATGCTAGATTTTGGTGCTTCTTTCCATGTGACACCACATAGAGAATGGTTCTCTAATTATGCAGCAAAGTCTCTTGGTACTATGAGACTTGGTGACTCTTACCAGTGTGACGTTGTGGGGATTGGAGATGTGGTTGTGCAGTTCATTGATGGTTCAGAATTTACTATGCATCATGTACGCCATATGCTTGAGTTATCATGTAGTTTGATGTCAGTTGGTCAACTTGATGACCTTGGTTACAAGGTGGTCTTCTATGCTCAGTCTTTTCGTATATCAAAGGGTAGTATGGTTATTGTAAAAGGAAGCAAAGTTGGCTCACTTTATCCTTTATTCATATCACAGAAAGAACACTTGTTATCTGTTACTGAACAGCCTATGGCTTGTAGTTGGCATGGTCGTTTGGGCCATATATCTCGTAGTGGAATCGAAAATCTTTCTCATTCTGGCTAGTTACCTATGTTATCTTTCTCCGATTTTTCATTTTGTGAGCATTTTCAATATGGAAAGCAAACTAGAAATGTGCATAGAATGCACATTGACTCTTCAATTTAGCCTTTAGATCTCGTTCATACAGATGTGTGTGATCCTATGCCCATTAGGTCCTTATGTGGTTCTCTTTACTTTGCCACTTTCATAGATGATGCTACTAGAAAAGTTTGGGTATATCCTATCAAATCGAAGGATGAGGTATTCCCTTGTAGCTCAGTGATGAGTAGCACCTCCTTTAATGTCAATCCGGGAAGACATGAGGATGGTATGAAGACCACGAGCAAGTGGAAGCACAAATGCGTGAGTGAGAAGCACACAAGCATGCACACACATACACACACACGTGCACACACAGTAAGAACAAAGAGAGTAAGACAATGGAAACACTTCTATTGCAAGAAAGTTCTCATACAAGCTCAAACTACAAGAAGCTAACCCCAAAAATGAGCTCTCTAGCTCTATTTATAGTTTTTGATTAGCTTTGGCCCTGTCCAGACCTAGTGTCCGGCCTAGTTAAAAATTAGGTCCCGGGGCTTGTTTGAGGGCCCAAACGAGATCTAAAAATTATGAAAATTGACAGGCGACTACATCTAAGGCTCCCCAAGCTCGAGGACTCCTCGGCTTGTACAAAATGGAGCTACAAAAAGGTGAAATGATATTTACAAGGGTTTGTAGTGATGAGAATCACTTTAAAATGATGTGAGGGTTTTTGAAAAAAATGAAGGGTTGCCTCAGTGCTAGATCTGCATGTGTGTCCATACTTGCTTCTTCCCGCATCCTGTCAACACTCTCCCCCCCCCTAGGGTCTGTCGCCTCTGACAGACCTCTTTTCCACCGTTTGATCAATGTATTTTTGCAGGAGGTCGGTTGCCAATTCTTGTTCTTTGATTCTTAAACCTCTGATTAGGTCTCGTTGCAAAGCCTCCCAATCAACTGTACCAGGCATGTCAGGTCGTGGCATCGTGTAAAGCTCGGAATGCATTGTTTGCTCGCATGCAAAGAGATGGAGTAAATGCGTAGGCCGTGGCGCGAATACCTCTGAATGTGCTTCCCAAAACCCCGTGGTGAACATATCGTCGAATGTTTGCTTGTAGCAGGCAGGGAGATATCTTATGCGTGCATGCCATGCGTAAGCCACTCGTATGCTCGGGGTTGTGCTCATATCATATAGCAGGTCGTAGTTACCATTAATAAACCCGGGAATAGGAGGTTGAATACGGCATACATTGCGAAAAGTTTTGAGTACGACCTGCATCATATCGAAGATCTTGAGCATCATCTGGGCAGCCACATCTGGCATAGGGTGGAGGCGTGGTATCCAATGTCTGATGGTTGCGATCATGTATGACACTGTGGGAGTACCGGTTGGGGGGGCGATGGCGGGGTAGTTGAGCCATTCTTTACAGTTTGCGTTATTCTGAACCTTGATGGCAAAAGCTTTCCATGATCTGCGTCTTTGCACTGGCCCAAAACACGGATTGTACTTTAAATGCATGGGGGCGTGATCCCATGTTCGAAGCATTTCTGGGTAAGTTTCGAGTAACTTCTGCCTCCAAGTTGGTTGGAATATGGCCCCTTTTCGTGCCGCTTCTGGTATATCTTCTGGTTCGAACTGTGTGGCAAATGTTGGGCACTTGTTGGTGACCCTTTTGATTTCTGCATTGTAGTCGGCCAACAATACAAAATAGGGCTTGTATTGTAATTCTGAGCTAGTGATAAGGCGTCTAGGGGCAATGTGCCTGAAGTACTCTGAGTGAAGGATGGTGTCCTCAATGGCCTTCATTGCCAGCATATGAGTGGATATCCGTTCCTGATGAGTTTGCCCCATTTCCTCTACCTATTTCATCCATGCCGATGGGGGTTCCTCATAGGTATCTTGACCTTCTTCTGTTACGCGTCCTCCTGGGAATGGTTGAGGCTCGTAGGTGTCGTCGAATGCTTCCTCCACTGGAATAGTAACTGCTTCTTCTTCTAACGATTGCTCTGGTGGGGAAGGAGGTCGTTCGTACTGCATCAACTTCAATTTTAATTCTGCGATCTGTTGCCGTAACTCCAGTACGTCGTTGGTCGTTGAGTGTTCAGGTTCGGTTGAAGTAGCAGCGTTGGTCATTTCTTTAGGTTCCTGTCGGTGTGGTGTAGACTCTTGGGGTCTCTGTAGGTCCTTCAGCTGGTCGGCAAGCTGATCATGTGCTTCTAAAAGATTGGCATAAGTTTCCAAGATTTGTTGTATGCTTTCTGAGGGAACAGCTTGAAATTTAACCGGGTCTATGGGTGCTCCCGGGGTGTTCTCCATGGCCGCCTCGAGGTTCTCTTGGTTTTGTTGTTGAAGCCGTCTGTTCTCTTCTTGCGCTGCTGCCAAATGTCGTCGTAGCAAAGCCATGTTTCGTTGAAGCCTTGCATTGCGGCCCATTTGATCTCGCAGCTGTTCCTCCATGGCTTTGCTCTCTTCCATATGCCTCGCTTCGAGTTGCGCATTTGCCTGTTCGAGGTCGGATATCTTGCTTTGTGACTCCGTATGACTGAACTCCAAAGCATTGACACGCTCTTGGAGAGTTGCTGAGAGGGTGCAAAGCTCTTTGTTATTTTCTTCCAATAATGTATATTCCTGCTTAAGCTGAGTGGCAGCTTCGAGCATCGTGTCGAGTGCAAGACTAAATGAGGTGGATGCAGGGGTAAGGATGGAAGATGCAGGGGGTTGGGAAGTGGGAATGGGAAAAGTGGATGTTGTGCCTATCGTGTGTGGAAGTGGTGATGTGAGTGTAATAACCTGTGATGGTGTTGTGAGAACAGTGGTAGTGGGTGACCCAGCGGATGGTGAGATGTCCATGGGATCGGACATGAGAGAGTGTGATTCGTGAAATGTGAACACCGGGATGGTGGGTGGTGTGATAGTGGTGGCTGTGAATGTGGGGAAGTGAATTTGGGGAAGGGACTTTTTCTTATGTTCATCAACCTGTTGAAGAATGTTTACAAGTTGGGTCCAGAAGGAGGGTTGGGTGATTAGTGTGGTGCCCGAGGCAGTTACAAGGGATGGGGTAGGTAGAGTTTGGGAGGGAGGAAATGGAGGGGTGGAGGGTAAAGATATGGAAAGAGTCTGACTAGTGACAGATGGTTGTCCAAAGGCATGGGAGAAGGAAGGGTGACCTAATTGGGGTTCAAAAATCTGAGTGACAGAGATGGATGAGGGTGAAGGAAGGAAAGTGGACACGGGGGTGTGTACAATGGTCTCACTATAGGAGGAGAATGGTTGTGTAGAAAGACACGTGGAGAGAGGCTCTGAGGGTGGGATAGGAGAAGATGGGGGGGATGGTGCATGCGTAATGTCCTCCGGTTCATCATTGGGCCTAGGGCTAATCATGTGAACATCTTCTGATGTGGACGTAGCTAACGCGGTAGATACTTCCATCTGAATCATCTTTCCTTGTCGCGGCCGTGTATCAATTCTTCTTTGATCATAAGCAGGGTTCTCTTGATAGACCAAGGTTCTCATTGCTTCACTGATGCCACAGGTGTCCGCCAAAAGATTTAGCGATTCTACAAACTGGGGGTCGATATGCTCTGAGTGTAACATCTGGTTTACTAGGGCCCTATTTTCTTCTTCTGACATTTTATGGCGTCGTTGTACCTGCTTGATTGTTTGGTATAGTCGTTTGAGCTGTGCCGTATATGCAGGGGCTTCGTCTTCACTCTCTTCCGGGTTATCTCTTGGTGCCTTCTCCTGAGCTTGTGTGCTTAGTCTTTGAGGAAGTCGTGCCACTCCTATCTCCTGTACACTGCTTGTCTCGCCTCGTGCATGTTCTCTTTGGGTTGATGCCCCCGGATCGACATTGTCAGGGCAACCTTCACTGTCTGATAGATGAGCCGTCTGCAGAAATGTTTCAAAATCAAAATTTGGGTCCTCGGTGAAGGTGGCCATCGCTGCAAATTCTGCATCGGTAGGTAGCGGAGGGGCAGAAGGAGTGGGCTGTACCACCTCTCTTGGTTGAGACTCCTGGAGATGGATTGTGATAGGTGCCACCTGGGCTTCCTCTCTAGTGGAGACTTCGGCGGTGGTTACTGGAGGGATCAGGACCTGTGAAAGGGATCCACGCATTCTTTTTGTAGGCTGACTCCCTGACTTTCGCCCTTTGAATAGCTCCAAGTGTGCATATTTTAGGGCTCGAGCAACTGGCACATCATATGCCAGACATCTGTAGACGATTCTCGTCAACGCACAACACCCATGTAAAGTGGGCTTCCTCACCCCCCGCTTGCCTGCCTCATACACCTGATCTAAGATCCATACCGGCATCTTGATGGGCAAGCTTCCGGTCTCTGCTAAATACAACCCGTACCATATCTTCTTGTGAGGCTGAGTGAAACGGTCCTGAGCGGGAAATGCGAAGTGCTGGAGGCACATCCGCAGAGGTATGGCGATGTTGGGGGTGAGGGCGCACATTTCTTTGAGCTTCTTGACTCTATTGCTTTTCATTGATTCTGGTATCAAAGGGTCGCGATCTGAAGGCACATGAGTTCCATACATTTGAAGGGCTTCCCTGATTAACGTTACATTTAATTCAAACTTCCTCATCTCCTCCAGATTGGATAAGGAGGGCACCCAGAATGTGCCTGAATGATCTTTATCCCCGGTAGGTTTCAACGTAGCAATCAAGTAGTAGCACCTGAGGAAGTCAGGTTTAGGTAGAGCTGCACTGAAGTAAGCTTGTAGTCCTGCCTTTTGCCAGATATCTTGAAGTGGAGCTGCATTCTGTAAGGTCTCAAATTCTCTTGAAAAGAATTGGAAGGTCCACCAAACCCCTCCACACTCCATCTTGGACTCCCATATGTGATCTGCGTCTCCCAAATCCCCTGGCATTTCATTGAACCAATGGGAGTGCCCTTTTACTCTTTCGGTTAGTCCACTGGGTGGATCTGGAATAGGAATCCTTCGCACATTCAAGAATTCTTCAGGCCTAGCTGTTGGTGGAGCTTCCACTGGCATGGCATCCCAATTGATAGGAGCACCAGATCCTGCCTGAGAGCTTGTGCCTGCCGCTGTTGCCATGAGAGTAGGTTGCTTATCTGCTGGAAGACGAAAGGCACATTAGTGTTGCATAGGAAACAAGATGTAATGGTGTTCCCTTCACAATACTAACATGACAATTCCGGAGGTCAGTGGTTAGTGGTGAGGTGTTTATGATATGTGTGAGTGGTGATTAGAGGTCATTGTCGTCCTAGATGCATACTTTGGTGATGCAATGGGCTCGGAATGCTTTGTGTTAGTGTGGACGGATTTACAGATTAGGGTCAGGGGGTTTAGTACACAGTTTAATTCTCCACACTTTGATAGGTAAGTAGTAGCTCTTAGAGCTAAGGACACGTGAAGATTTCGGTTTGAGAGTGTGATGTATTTGGGACCTTGTGGGCACCCATTTCCAGACATTCCTGGGGTTGATGGGAGTGGGGACAGTGAGAGGTGTAGGTATCTTGTCACATTCTGAGTTGTTGGCCAAGAGTGCTTGTGAAAGCTGCTTCATCCTAGTGCCTGAAGGTGAAGTAATTTGGGCTTGTAAGCTAGCCTTGGGCACCCATATCTGTCTAGCATTAGGGGTGGCCTTCATTGACCGCTTAGGAACCCAAATAGAAATGGTGTGCCTAGGGGTTATCCTAGGGGGCTTCTTAGCTTTTTTCCTTGATGGTGAGGCTCGTTTCTTGTCTCCTTGAGAATCTGCTATTGGAGCTGTGGGTCTCCCATCCTTGCGTATCCAGATCTGCTTCACGCCACGAGATGCTCCATGTTGCGCGGGTTGGCACTCCTCCCTCTTGATCAGCGGTCTCCTTCGTATAGAGTGATGTTCGGTCCGTTCGTTTAGAATCTTCTTTGGATCAATTAGGAACTCCTTCTTGGCTCCTGAACCTTCAGTAAGATTGACATTCCTCTGCACCATAGAAGTTTGGACAAGCACAACGTGGTTATCTTCGTGTGGATTCCTGGAGGGACTAGGAGTTGGTGCCTGTTCTATTGGTTTGAGTGCTTGATTTTCTAATTCAATCGTGAGACGACTTTGGCCTACCCAAGCCTGAAGAAGTCCACTTCTTAGGTTCAGGTTGACTGCGTGATCATAGATCCAGTCTTGGCCCAAGATAAGCGGTTCGGTCAGATCCTCGTCTTCACACACTAGCACTTTTACTGGCATGAGGACCTCTTGTATGTAGAGGGGAAGATCCACCTCTCCCATGCAGGGGGTTTCAACACCTCCTAATCCTATCAGATAGGCTTCTATGGGTTTTACCTCCAATTGCAGCTGCTGGCAATAAGAAAGCCGAACTGCACTTGTGGCTGCTCCTGAATCAATTAAAGCCCTCACACTTGTTGTGCTGTCTCTTTGTCCTATTTCTAGGGTCACAAAAGGTCGTCGGTCCACTATCTTATGGATACGTTCACCTGAAGCCTCACACATGGCCATGTGATAGCCTGGAGACTCTTCAGTGTTAGTCATAGGCTGGTCCCTTCCTTGTCTTCTCAACTTCATTCGTTTGATACGCTCTAAGGCCTCTGCCTGTGCCTCTTCTCGAATTCGTTTTTCCTCCTCTTTACGTTGCTTAGCAATACTGAGTCGGCTTAGCATCTCCTCCGTGAGGGGTTCCTGATACAGCTTGACTCTGCATCCGCTAATATAGTTTGGGAGGACCTCCCCCTCTAAAGTGGCTAGTTGTACTGCTCCACTCGTGGAGATCCTATTAATGATCATAGGTCCGTAGCCTCTCTTTTCTAGCTTTCTTGCGTGTTGTTTCAATGTGTAGACTAACACTAGATCTCCTGCCTTCAAGCCCTTATCCTTCACATGGGCATCAAAGTATGCCTTTTGCCGTTTCTTTGCAGCATAGATACCTGCTGCTGCTCGTAGCCTCGTCTCACCTAAACGCTCTAGATCTAAGATCCTAGAGGACAACTCATGTCCATTCCACTCATGCTCTTGTGCTACTCTTAAAGCTGGGATTAGGAAATCTAGTGGTAACACTGCATTCTGTCCGAAGACCATCTGAAATGGGGTGGCATTGAGTACCGTTTTGTAGGCAACTCGGTATGCCCAAACAGCATGGTGAAGTTGTTTGTCCCAATCAGAGCGTTTATTATTGACCAGTTTCGTCAATACGTTACACAGGATCTTATTCGTGCTCTCGGCTTGTCCGTTAGCTTGTGGGTGATAGGGTGCAGACTTTTTATGTACCACCATGAATTCTTGAAGGAGATTTTCAATGACCTCATTCAAGAAGTGTGTACCTCTATCACTAACTAACTCTATTGGTAACCCATATCTAGTGAACACATTTTCGAATAAGAACTTAACCGTTGTTTGAGCATCATTCTTTGTCGTGGCCTTTACTTCCACCCACTTCGTAAGGTTATCTGTGGCTACAATAATGTATTCTGCATGGGAGTTCCTAGCTGGGGGGTTGATGGGACCGACAAAGTCTATACCCCACTTTGAAAACGCACGTCCTCCCATCATTGGTCTTAATGGCATTTCATCTTTTCTTATCGGATATTGGGTACGTTGGCATGTGTCGCAACTCTTCACATAAGTATGTGCATCCATATGAAGAGTGGGCCACCACAGTCCTGAGAATAGAATAGTCTTAATCACTCTGTCAGGCCCAAAGTGTCCACCTGCAGCACCGCTGTGTGCCGTTTCTAAGACTTTCAAGTAGTCTGATTCATGTACGCACAGTCTTAGGTAACCATCCTTGCCTCTTCGATACAGGTTGTCTCCTACTAAAGCATAGTCTTGAGCCTCTTGCTCCATGCTCCGTTTTCTTGCAACACTAGCCTGATTGGGTAATGTTCCTGTTCTCATGAACTCGACCAGTGGAGCACTCCAATCTGGGATTAATGACATGTGATAAAGAGTGGCATGCTCCACTGGGGGTCTCTCCTGGCACCCTGGACAGCTCTGGATCCACTCTTGTATTTCTTTGTCCATGCTAGGCCAATACACTCCTAAGCGTTTTAGATTCTGCAAGGTTCGTTGTTTAGAGTAGTGATTCCCTAGCAGTCCCTCATGGGCTTGTTGCAGCCAACTAGCATGTTCATCATCCTCGACACAACAAGCTAATACGCCCTCGTTATCTTGCTTGTACATACTTCCGGCTAATATTTGATACTTTAGCGATTTTACAATTTCCTCTTTGCTTGTCTTAACATTTTTATTTGCAGGCCCGAAGGTTAGGACTGGTACCAACTTATTTGCCCATTTAGGAACAACTTCTAAATTGAACAGATAAGCATCGGGCAATTCATCAGACACTCCTTGCGGTGGCTCTCCTGAAGTGATGCGAGAAAGATGGTCTGCCCTAAGATGGGTTCTACCTTTCCTGACAACAACTTCAAAGTCGTATTCCATTAGTAAGAGGAACCATCTTACTAAGCGGCCTGTATTGCAAGGTTTATTGACCAAACATAGTAAAGCTTGATGATCAGTGAAAAACTTGAACTTATTGGCCAATAGATAGTGTCTAAACTTCTTCACAGCATATACCATACCTAGGCCTTCTCTTTCCGTTGTGGTATAATTTCGTTCAGCTGCATTTAGTTGCCTACTAGCATATGCTATCGGCAAATCTAGGTTTCCTTTACCTGTGGGTTGTGCTAGCACACATCCTATTGCATGATTGGAGGCATCTACATGGACGTGAAAGGGTTTGCTCCAATCCGGAGTAGTCAATATTGGTGCTGTGCACAAACGTCTTTTCAGCTCGTTGAAAGAATTCTCGCATTCCTCGTTCCACTCAAAGTTTGTTAACAACCCATAAAGAGGTTTAGCTATGATGGCATACATGTGGATAAACCTACGGTAATATCCACAATGGCCCATAAAGGCTTGTACCTCTTTAACATTCCTTGGTCTGGGCAACTCTGCTATTGCTCTCACTTTGTCTTCATCTGTTGAAATTCCATTCTTAGAAACGATGTGACCTAAGATCTTACCTTGTCGTACCATGAACACACACTTCTCTGGATTCAGACACACTCGATAATCTCTACACTTGTTGAAGATTTGCCTGAGCTCAGGGATGTGGTAACTTCTTTCTTGGGAATGGGCGCATAAATCATCCACATATACTTCTAAGCTCTTCCGCAAGAACTCTTTGAAGACATGACACATGAATCTTTGGAATGTTGCAGGTGCATTGGTGAGCCCAAATGGCATCACACGAAATGCAAAGATTCCCCATTCTGTGGCAAAGGCCGTTTTGTGTTGATCTTCGGGGGCAATGGCTACTTGGTTGTAACCTGAAAATCCATCAAGGAAGCTGTAAACTTCCTTGCCTGCAACACGCTCCAAAAGATGTTCAGTGATTGGAAGTGGATAGCTATCTCTGATCGTAGCAGCATTGACTTTTTTAAGGTTAATGCACACTCGCAATTTCCCATTCTTCTTGGGCACCACTACAATGGGGGACACCCATTCAGTGTGCTCAATCTCATAGATGAATCCGGCTTCAATCAGCCTGTCAATTTCCTCTTTTATTTTGGCCGCATAATTGTCATTATATGTGTAGGGTTTTTGTTTGGTGGGCTTAGCATCAGCGGTCATCGGAATCGTATGAGAGCAAATCTCTGGATCTACTCCTTTCAAGTCTCTATAATGCCATGCAAACACATCCCTATATTCCCTTAATAGAGCTACAAGCTCTGCTTCTTCTTCTGCACTTAGGTCGTCTCCTATGTACGTACATCGCTCTTCGTTCCCTTCAATGGTCACTACAATTTTTTTGGTCTTTTCTTTATTGTCATATGCTTCTCCTATAATGGCCTCTCTCTTAGGCATTCGTACCAAAATTTTCCGGTCTTCCACTTCATATTTCTTGAAATTTTCTGGTACTTCAAACAATGATTCTTCCTCTTCTTGTCTCACTGCTTTCCTTTTCTTTTTCTTTTGACCTCCTTCACTTCCTTTCTTTGAACTTATCGTTTTAATACTCGCAAGGGGTTCTTCTTCCTTTTGGGTTAACACCCCTAGGTCTTCTAAGTAGTGTTCCTCTGAGTCAAAGTATGTATCCATCACAATGGATTCTAGATCATCGTCATTCTCTTCTTCTTCTATGAACTCACTAGGATCACACTCTTCCAACAAGGGCTGACACATGAACACTGAAATATCATAACCCTCCTCATCACAATGGGGTGTCCATTGTTCCTCATTGACTGCAATGTCCATGGTAGCTAAGATTTCTGCCCAACCATGAGGCTCAAATTCCTCATCTGGAAATATCATTGGTGTATAGGCTGGGTCTTTTATTGGTCTATCTCCTGGGGAAGTTCCTTCTTCTCTCGCTTTTAGGCGCTTTTCCTCTTCCTCTGTGACCTTGCACATCCACAAGTGAGTATCTTCATGCAACCAGGATGGTTCAGGTGAACTTCCAGAATGCACGGAGATAGAGTCTTCTTTCGCTTTGTGGATAGGATTCCACTGTAGGGGTGGTACATCTCTGAAGGTGTGATCCTTCAGATTGACCTTGGTGGTGACCCCTAAGTGCTGTAAGTACAAGGAGTTGGTTCCCCAATCTTGTACTATTTGTAATTGTCGTAGGAAGGGTCTTCCTAGGATCATCTCGTAAACATTATTCTTCTCAAAGTCACATATGGCAAACGTATGTTCAAACTCTACACCACAAGTGGTTAGAGTTATCCCTTCAAGCAATCCGAGAGGTCTTTCAAAATGACCATCTGCCATTTGAAGTTTCATTCTCGTTGGTCTTAAGGTGGGTTTGCCCCATCGCTTCCACAAGGAGGTAGTCGCAATCGCAACACCCGCACCCGAATCCACAATTGCTTTGGTTGTGTAACCTTGATAGGTGATCGGAAGATAAGTGTTACCTTCTTCACCTTCGCTCATGTCTCCTATCTTGTCGAGAGGTACCTCGGGTATTTTTTGTTTAGAGCCTACTTTTGGTGCATCGGATTCAAGTTCTGGAACCTGATCCTTCACATGATTCCAGAGCTCCGGTTTTGCCTTGAGGAGTTCCTCTACAGTGAGGTGACATTGAACCTTAGTGTTCTTCACAACATCAGTGTTCCTGGGAATCACTGAGTCTTCATTTCTTACCAATATCGTGGGAGCTCTGATCTGGAGAGATTCCCATGAGGCAACTCTTGTAAAGAATTAGATTCAAAATCTAATCTCTCATCCTCTTGTTGCTCTGCTTGATCCCCATAGATAGAGGGAATGTCTTGGGGAAATTGATCACGAAGATCATCAATCTCCGGAATGGGAGGGGAATCACCCTTCTCCTTGGCCCATTTCTCTTCTTGTATTTCCCGCAAGAACTCTGGAGACTACTGTTGTATTGAAGGAGGTATTCCAGTATCCGTAGAATTAGGAACATAAGCTCCCATTTGTGGTGAGCTTCCTCTTTCAACAACTGGTTGAGCCTGTGGAGGTAAAGAAACTTGTGATTTGTTTACCAACTGCTCTAATCTTTCTAGTAAGCCTTGGAAATGCAAATCCTGCTTGACAGAGTTTGTCTGATTGAACTTTTGACTAGTGTCAAGTATAGCTTGAGCTTGTTCTACCATTTTCATGCACATTTTCATCCGTTCAATCTCTAAATCTGCTCTGGGGTAACTCTTGTCTAGGTTTGCAGCTGTTGGCCCTTCTTGAAGTCGAGCCTGGTAGGCCTTGAACATCATGTCCAAGCCTTCAGGAGTGGGGTCAGCTAATACTGATCCTACTCGGGGTGGTGGGTGGGTTGCGAGGGGTGTATTAGAGGGTGGAGAAATGGAGGGTGATGGGGATGGTAGTGGTGGAAGTGTGTGGGAGTGCGGTTGAGATGTGATCTCTGTGATTTTTGCCTTGGTTTCTCTCACGCTTTCTTCAAGTTCGTTTATCTTTTTTGCCCATTGCCTCTTCATTCTTTCCCGACTATCCTTCCAGGCGCTAGTTCTCTTTTTGGGTATGCTCTCTGTTTCACTCACCTCGGGGCTTTTTTCGGGACCAACTCCTTGGTGTTGTTGAAGTGCCTGGGCTCTTGTGATCACCTGCACAGGTGCAGTGGAAGTCACACTCCCTGTGGCGTCTACAACTAACCCAACAACATTGATAGGAGTGATTTTAGGCATGTTATTAGGGTTCTTCGGGCAATCTCGTAGGAGATGCTCTTTCCCGCAGTCTTGACAGAAGCCCTGAACGGTTACTGGTTGAGGCTGTGTAGGGGCAGGTAGTGGACAATCACGTATAAGGTGATCTCCCTGACACCTGAAGCATGGTCCTCTAGGAAATGGAGGTAGTACCTGCCTAGGTTGAGGTCTAGAGTTGGGGTTTGTGTACATAACATTAGAATACTCAGGTTCCCCACTATTTTCACTTGGGTCCTCATAATAGTATGACTCGTTATGCTCGGGTGACTGCATGTAGTAAGCATGTGGGCTATCAATATGTGTGGAGTCAAAACTATGGTCACTTGGATCACTGTCTGATAGTAATGGGGTGACTGGAACTATGGCTCTATTCGGATTTTCTTCAGTAGATGCATATTTCACTGGGATCACATTGGTTGGAGCAGGGGGTTGCTGCACTAGGACTGGTTGAGGTCTCTGCTGCCCTTGATAAGGTGGCTGATAAGTTTGTTGTGGTCTATTGTATTGTGGTGATGGGTACTGATTCTGGTACCTACCATGTTGTGGATATGGCTGAGGATAATTTTGCCTAACAGTTTGTTTGTTATATGGGCAGTCTTGTGCCGCGTGATTGGTGTACCTGCGCTCTATGGTGCAGTACTGGCTACTAGGATTCGCCTGGGGTTGGGCCATAATGGGGCATACACTTGCCATATGTTCACCGCCACAATTGTAACACCGCTTAACTGGGGCAAATCTCGGAATTTGCTTGCTAGAGACACCTAGTTTTTGGGCTACCTTCTCTGCAAGTTCCTCGATGGATGTGGATTGACCAGATGTCTGTTTACTAGAGCTATCCGAATCCTTATAGATTTTTGATAGTTCCAATTCCTCACCTAGATTGTCCTCAATGTCTATGCACATGCGCACGCACTCTTCTATCATTCTGGGATCCTTCAGGTACACATACGACCTGAGCTTAGTGCTCAACAATCCATCTAGGAACAAGGCCACTTGTTTGGCTGGTGTGGGTAACTCCGGCATCGGGCATCTCTCCAGGTATTGTCTAAATCTTCTTCCAGCTAGTCTGACCGTCTCTTGAGGTGTTTGTTTGAAGCTGTGAATTAGTGAGGAGGTGTTATGCCTGATTCCACTCTTAGAAAACTCAACAATAAATGCCTCTAAGAGTTGGTCTATGTTTCTGAAATGCCTCTCATTCAGTGGTTGGAACCACGTAAGGGCAGTGTTCCTAAGGGTTAGACCGAAAGCATTATATTGTGTGAATAGGTCCTCCACCTGTTCAGCTTTCAACACCTGTCGAAATTCTGCCACATGGTCATAAGGGTCTCCCGTGCCATCGAAATAGTTCTTCATGGACTTCACCAGTTGAGTTGGTCGCAGGGTCTTGGTGTGTTCTCTCGGTCTTGGCAAAGGAAAATCATCAATATTCCTTTGATTCCATGGGGTTCTATGTCTCTCAGGTTCCACTCTATTCCTTTCTGTTCCCGTTCTTTCTCGTCCCAGGGAGTTGGCAAAACTTACCTCAGGTTTGTCTCTGCTTCTATCTCTTTGAGCTCCGTGAGCTTGGGAGGTCCCAGCTCCTTGGTGACTGTAAGACACATTAGTCCGAGGAGGTTGGGGAAAAACAAATTCACCCTTCCATGTGTAGGCATGTCTGCCATGCTCAGTGACCACGAAGATTCTCTCTGATGCATTGTCTAGGTAGGTTACTTGGCCTGGGCTATCAGGATCTTTAAACTCATAGATTGTGAGGGCACTCACTTCCTGAGGTTGAGAAGATTTATATCTCCAAAAAGCCTCATCGGTTTCTCGGTTTAAAAGCAGGTCTATGCTTTTATTATCCTGTGGAATCCACTCTGGGGTCATGATTCTGGTCAAGACAGATTTACCACGGGGAGTTCTTGGCTCTCTCTCTAAGTTCCCTTGCTCTATATCCCCCATGTCGGTCTCCGCAATCACATTTCCAAACTCATCAGTTCTATCAGGAAGAGTGGTGACTACATAAATAGTCCCCTCTTTATCTAGGTATGCTCCATTCTCAAACTTGACTACTGGGTGGTCTAATCCATGGGGTTGATCGGGGTTCTTAATCTGGACCACCGATCTTCTCAGTCCGTCTTCGTAGATGCGAGCACCTAGACGATTCGTCCTGATATATTCCAATTGAGTCTTATAAGGCCCTTCTGGCTTTTCCAGATAAGCCAACCCTGAACTACCTACTGATCTCTCCATGTGATAGGACATCTCGGAATCGCTTGTTTCTGATCTGGGAGTGTATGGGTAATCACTCAACTGCTGGGCCCAAGACCTGGCAGTGTGATTGACACTAGCTTCAGAAGATCTGAGGCTTTGTCTGTCTCGGCCTAAGTGTCTGCCTGATCTAAGGTTCATATGCCTGATTTATTTACCCCCTGGAACCCAAGCACACTCTCGTCGCAGGTTGATTTTGCACCAATCACTTTGTTCTTTTTAGTTGAATATTATGTTTATCGTCTTGTCTGAAATTGCGTCGTCAGGAGTACTTAAGTGAATTTCCGCACTTGATAAGTGATCGATTCCCGTTTATCTTTTGTCCCTTAGGGTTTTCGCACTTAAGACCTATTTATTTTCTTGCACTTGGTTGATTAATTCTCTTGGACTTGATTCGTGCCTAACGTTGCCCTAGTTAATTACCACACCTAAGTCGTACTTAGCCTAGGCTAGGAATTGACAAAGGAGGGTTGAGAGATCTTCCAACCTCAATTAGCTGGTTGACCAAACTGCTACACAAGCCCAGGAAGCCTTCTCCCAAGCTCGGTACTCACCCTTGCTAGCTTGCTTTGGATTGCCTTGAGTGCACACAAAGTTCCTGCAAAAATTCACCAGTTAGTATAGCTTTATTGCCACAAGTATTTGAAAGACACACTTCAATAATTTTAGCCCCCTTGGAGTAGCTCACTGTACCCCCTGAATCTGAGAACCACTTAGCTCCACCTAAAGGTCAACTTAATAATGCATGTTCTAAAACTCCGCGTATGATTCTTACAAAAACCAGTCGAGGTCCACGTGGGATTCTCAACGAGCTTTCCAACGAGACCAAAATCTCATCAATCGGAGTTCGTATGGTCAAGTTATGACCATTCAGGCACTAAAGGGTCAAAACAGGCACTCAGGGTTCAGGAGATCCCTCTCTGGTTTCTAGGCCTTTTGCCCACTTCCAAGGTTCTAAAGTTATACCAAGGTGCCTAAAATTTAAGCTCAACTACCCTTCCAATCACTAAAAAAATTAACCCTCAATTTTTATGCGTTAAAGGCCGTGTATCGCGATAGGTCGGGTCGAAGTGTCGCGATAGGTCGAAGTGTCGCGATAGGTGGGAAGTGTCGCGATAGGTGGGAAGTGTCGCGATAGGTGGGAAGTGTCGCGATAGGTGGGAAGTGTCGCGATAGCTCGAAGTGTCGCGATAGGTGGGAAGTGTCGCGATAGCTCGAAGTGTCGCGATAGGTGGGAGTGTCGCGATACCTCCGAGTGTCGCGATAGGTGGGAAGTGTTGCGATACCTCGGAGTGTCGCGATAGGTGGGAGTGTCGCGATACCTCGGAGTGTCGCGATAGGTGGGAGTGTCGCGATACCTCGGAGTGTCGCGATAGGTGGGAAGTGTCGCGATACCTCGGAGTGTCGCGATACCTCGGAGTGTCGCGATAGGTCGGAAGTGTCGCGATACCTCGGAGTGTCGCGATACCTCGGAGTGTCGCGATACCTCGGAGTGTCACGATAGGTCGTGGAGTGTCGCGATACCTCGAAGTGTCGCGATAGGTCGTGGGGTGTCGCGATACCTCGAAGTGTCGCGATAGCTCGGGATATGGTGAATTTTTCTGTTCTATCTAGTGTTCCTGTGAGCTCTAGGCCTGCGCAGTGTCGTGGTGCACTCAGAATCGTGATTGGGTGAAATTTTCGGAGTGTCGCGATAGCTCGAGCTCAACGCCTCGGGGACTGTGCAGACAATTTCTGTACCTGCTGAGCTTGCTGGAGATGATGATGGAGCTGCCACCTGCAAGAAACATGCAAAAAACACACAAATGCAAGCACGCACAATCGCTCTCTCTCAAACTCGCACACAACAAATGAGGGAATGATAAGGAAGAGGGAATATGTAGTGGAGAAGGAGGTGGAGATGAAGATGGAGATGGAGATGAAGATGGAGATGGAGAAAAATCAGAAATTTACCTACTACTTACCATTCCAACGCGTCCTCTCTACGTCTTACCATCACACGCTCGTCCTCAAAGCTCGATCCCCGGCAACAGCGCCAAAATTTGGTGTAGCTCAGTGATGAGTAGCACCTCCTTTAATGTCAATCCGGGAAGACATGAGGATGGTATGAAGACCACGAGCAAGTGGAAGCACAAATGCGTGAGTGAGAAGCACACAAGCATGCACACACATACACACACACGTGCACACACAGTAAGAACAAAGAGAGTAAGACAATGGAAACACTTCTATTGCAAGAAAGTTCTCATACAAGCTCAAACTACAAGAAGCTAACCCCAAAAATGAGCTCTCTAGCTCTATTTATAGTTTTTGACTAGCTTTGGCCCTGTCCAGACCTAGTGTCCGGCCTAGTTAAAAATTAGGTCCCGGGGCTTGTTTGAGGGCCCAAACGAGATCTAAAAATTATGAAAATTGACAGGCGACTACATCTAAGGCTCCCCAAGCTCGAGGACTCCTCGGCTTGTACAAAATGGAGCTACAAAAAGGTGAAATGATATTTACAAGGGTTTGTAGTGATGAGAATCACTTTAAAATGATGTGAGGGTTTTTGAAAAAAATGAAGGGTTGCCTCAGTGCTAGATCTGCATGTGTGTCCATACTTGCTTCTTCCCGCATCTTGTCAACATCCCTACTTTCAGAAAATGGCTTGCTTCAGTTGAGACTGAAAAGGGAACTAAGCTTAAGGCTTTACTTTTAGATAATGGGGGTGAGTATAGCTCACATGAATTCAACCTTTTATGCTAGTCTAGAGGGATTCATAGAGAGTTTACAGCTCCTTATACCCCAGTACAAAATGGTGTAGCTAAAAGGATGAATAGAACTATTCAAGATAGAGTAGTTTCTATGTTGCATCATGCAAACCTCTCACAAGGCTTTTGGGTAGAAGGAGTATTGACTGCGGTTCATGTGATTAACCTTTCACCTAGTACTGCCAAAGGTTTAAAAGTGGCACAAGAGTTATGGACATGGAAGCCACCATATTATGATCATCTTCGAGTTTTTGGGTGTGAAGCATATGTTAATATACCCAAGAATCTTAGACAAAAGTTGGACCATAAGTCAAAGAAATGCATTTTTCTTGGATATGGTCGAGAAGGATAATTTGGATATCGCTTATGGGATCCTGAAACATGATAAGTGATCAGAAGTAGTGATGTCATTTTCAATGAGTCTAAGATGCATGAACAACCCATTAAGGAGGTTGAATTGATAAGAGTGGTGTTTGAGGATACTAGTCCTCTAGTTAGCATGCATAAAAATGTTGCACATAGGGACGTTCAAGAGAATGTCCCATTAGATCAGTTTGCACATGTTCTTGTTCAGCAACCCTTGAGATGCTCTACACGTGTCTCACATCCACTTGATAGATATGTTCCAAGTTTAGATTTTGTTATGCTAACAGATGCCGGTGAGCCTTCTTGCTACAAAGAGGCTATGCAGACAGAGGATCATGTCAGATGGGAGTGTCCAATGAAGAGTGAGTTCGATTCTATTCACAAGAATGTTTCTTGGGATTTAGTACCTTTGCTAAAGGGAAGGAAAGCTTTACAGTGTAAATGGGTATATAAGCTTGAATTCACATCACACAGTGCTTCTCCAAAGTATAAAGCACAACTTCACAAAGGGTTTTAAGCAACAACGTGGTGTTGATTTCGAGGAAATATTCTCTTCAGTGGTCAAGATGACTACCTAGTGCATGTTGCTTGGATTCATTGCAATGGAGTACTTAGAGCTAGTCCAAATGGATGTGAAAACTGCTTTCTTGCATGGAGATCTTACATATGAGATCTATATGGAACAACCAGAAGGTTATGTAGTTCTTGGCAAGGAAAGTCTAGTTTGTAAGCTCAGGAAGAGCTTGTATGGACTTAAACAGTCCCCTAGAAAATGGTACCAAAAGTTTGATGCTTTTATGAAGTGTCAAGGCTATTCTCGAAGCGATGAGGATCATTGTCTCTACACAAAGAGATGCTCAGATGGTAGCTTGATATGCTTGATACTTTATGTCGATGATATGTTGGTTGTTGGGAAGTCCTCTTATGACTTGTCAATTCTCAAAAAGAAGTTGAGTCAAACATTTGATATGAAGGATTTGGGGGATGCCAAACATATTCTTGGCATGTGCATTACTCGTGATAGGAGTAAAAGATGCATATACTTGTCTCAAAGTGAGTACGTATCCAAAGTACTTCACATGTTCAATATGCAAGGTGGAAAGGTGTTGAGTACACCTTTACCCACATATGTGAAATTGATCAAGGATGATTGCCCCAAATTAGAGGAAGAAAATGAATTCATGACCAAAATTACCTATCAGTCTGCTGTTGGTAGTCTCATGTATGTTATGGTAGCTACGAGACCAGACATTGCATTTGCAGTGGGACCTGTGAGCAAATATATATCTAATCCTGGCAAGAAAAATTGAGAAGCGGTCAAGATGATTTTAAGATATCTAAGTGGCACTAAGGACAAGTGTCTATGCTTAGGTAGAGGGAAAGCATCCATTATTGGTTACACAGATTCTGACTATGCTGGTTGTGTAGACAATCGTAAATCTACATCAGGGTACATTTTTCATTTTGTTCGAGGTGCTATCTCTTTGAGATCTCGTCTTCAAGAATGTAGAGTTGTTTCCACCACAGAAGCACAATATGTTGCAGCAAGTGAGGCATGTAAGGAAGCATTGTGGCTTTCTCATCTTGCTTGTGATATGTATTTACCTTAGCATTTACCTCGTTTGCTCAGTGATAGTTAGAGTGCCATTGCTTTGGCTAAGAATCCCATCTATCATGCAAAGACCAAGCGCATTGAGGTGAGGTATCATTTCATTAGAGATTGCTTAGCCACCGAGCACATTATTCTTGAGAAGGGTCACACTCGGGATAATGTTGCAGGTGCTTTGACTAAAGCTCTACCACAAGATAGCTTTCGACACTGTTGTCACTTGATGGGGGTTACTTGATTCATGATCTTACACAGTCACTTGTATACATTGTAACATGCCCATCATGTGGGAGGTATAATTTGTATACTTACACTCAGGTAATCTTTATCATTCTTTATTTTTCTCCCATAGCTACTTTGGCCATATTGGCCTTTAGTGGGAGATTGTTACCGTTAGTGTCCATGTGAAAGGCCAAATGGCCACTGGACACTTCTTTGTATATGTTCTTTAATAAAACATATAGTGGCCTGGCCAGTCATAGACTATAAGTTTGAATGCATTTGTAAGACCTAAGAAGTTTGTCTTCGTGCTCCCTCTGTACTATGTTTTTTTGCGTATTTTGCAGCTCTGTGTGGAGTACCGTGTGCAGCCCCAGTTTTCTACTCCGAGGATATCGCCATGGAGCTCTTGAGAAGGAGACTGCACTGTGGTGCATCGCCATCGAAATACTTCATAGAAGATAGTATGACTCTTGCTATCAGTGATAAGGAAGGAGATGAAAATGATCTTTGCGTAATAGAAGCATCAATCTCGGTTGGGATGGTCACATCTATGGATGAAGGTGACCATATTAATAGGGGATTGGATATTGATGAAACCAAGGCAAAAAAATGCAAAACTGAAATACATACTTGGACTCCTAAAAGGGTAGAGTTCTTCTCTTATGATTGAATGAAAGAAAATATGTGAAAGAAGTTTTGATACATTATGTTTACATGCACAAAGAGATAATACTTATAGAATATCCAACATATCTTCTAATGTAGAGAGCCAATTGTAAGTATTTTCCATCATTGTATTATGTAAGCTATAGAAATCACAATTTGACTTTGTGAATATCTTAGATATCTAACCCATATCCTACAACAAGCTCCTCAAATGCATTATACGTCATTTCCATGCAATCATTGGTTTTATGAGAGAGATTCAATGCCAAAACATGAAAGCAAGGTAGCTCTCAAATTCTTGTACCTTCTTCTATGATCACTTCTATTAACTGAACAACAACAATAAAAAAGGGAGGCTTGAAAAGCTATTGATGAAAAGATTCGAAGATCTAACTTTTTCCTACATTGTCTATGGATATCTTGGAGTCCTTTTGAATCAAAATATTCAATGAACTGCAAAGCCAATTGAAATCAACTATAGCAACAAGAACTATAAGACCACTTTTTCATGCCCATTCCAGTGTTTACCAAATTCTTTAGAGGATCTCCTGTAAGATTTCCTTGTACGATAATTATTTACAAGGTTATTGATCAAGAAGAGCTTGTTGGAATTTTTTTATCATGGGTGGATATTGTTGCATTCCAAAATGTTACCTACATGGTTGTACATAGTACAATGATAACCAAGTACATGATTTCTTGTCAAAACGTTGTGTTCTCATTCTCCTATAAGTGTAGTAGGCTTATAGGAAATGAGATAGTTCCAATGGATGTACAAGATAACCCCAAAATCTTAGTGAGGCAGAAGTCATGGTCTCTTGTGAATTGTATTGTGAACTACATTGAGAAATCTCTCTTAGTGAGAATTGTACCTTAGAATAGCTTTATCAAGACATCAATATAGATATTGCAAATGATGGTTGCTACTACTTCATACTATCTAAGAAAAAAAATGAGTATCTTAACGCATACTATTTCAATTAAGAAAAAGGTTGATTCCTATTTGCATTAGTAGGTACTAAGAAGAAGAGAGTCAATGATAATATGCAAAGAAATTGAGGGAATGTTATTCTAGCATAGTAAGCATAAGAGAAAAAGGATGTGACACTTTTAACTATTCTCTTCTTTTTCCCTTTTTACGTAGTTAGATTGCTAGATGCTAGAAGTCTATGACTCACGTGTCGCCCCTTGGAAAAGTGCGATGGTTTCTAGATACTTATGTGAGCTCATGGGAAAGTGTGACTCATTGAGGTGACATGAGATCCCTTCTATGATGATTTGGAGGAGTGCTTGACTCCTCTGAAAAGGAACTTCTTCAAATGGAGAAAGAAAGAAGAGCATCGGTAAGCCTTCAAGAAATTTGGGGTGCTCTTGTCTATTGATAAGAGTGAAGAAGATGATCCCATTGATTGTGACAAGAGGATACAAAGGATGGACCTAGAAAAGATGTTAGAATAGTGCATTTTGATATCATAGAGAGCAAGGAGCTCTTGGAGAATTCAAAAGAACAAATAACTCATGGTGAAAGATCAAAAGCATGAGCATGGACCTCCAGTAAGAGAAAAAGGTCCAAAGAAGAAGAAAGACATGAAGGAGGGTTTCATGTCATCTTTGTTTGCAACTTCTCTAATGGAAGTCATTTCAACAATGCTTTTCTCTCCCCTAATGCGTACATAGACTATATGTGTGCCCATGAGAGAGGGAGAGACAGAGAGGGGGTGGCGGGAAGGTATACCATTTCGATGTCCTTTTAGTACTTTAAAATGTGATAGGGCATTTTAGGAAAGTAAGAATATGAATACTTCCATTTAAAAGCATTTGTCTAGCAAAATCTGGCTAAATACAAAGATACACACACATATATATCCATATCCATATACATATATATACATACTGTTGATATATTTAGGTAGTGATGTGTGTGAACACTCTAGGACTGCTCGGGAACATTTTTTCCTCTTTAGGAGGTTTTTTCCTCTAGCTTGTATATACGCCTATTTCCTTAATGGGTTACTTATCTTTTTACATTCTCTAGTAATACATTCAGTATTGTGTGTTGTGCTCCAAGCTTCTTCTTCTTCCTTGTGTTGTTCGCGTGCTTCCGCAGACATCTAACTCCAACAATTGGTATCAGAGCAGGTCGTCGCTTCATCTAGGGCACCGTCGATACTCCTCCGGTTGCAGTCTCAGAATCGCACGAATTTTGGTGAGCATACTTAGCATGTTTTCGAGATCAAAACAGCTTCATTTTGTGGTGCCAAAATCATGATCTGAGCTCGTTTCGACCTCCGAATGCATTATCGCAGTGCTTGTGGAGGGTATTTCGTCTTTTTGTGCCAAAGGTATACACCAGTTTTTGTTTGCCAATATAGGCATCTCAAAGTTTGCTAAGATCTAGCAGAATCCATCTGGGCAATTCTATTCAACTTTTTGAGATACAATCAATTTTCTGCATCAAGGCATTTTAGTCACCGGCCATGGCTGAAAGCAGTGATGTATTCCGTATGTTGGCTGTTGAGGATAGGTTGGATGGTACCAACTACCCATTATGGGCTTATATGATGCGACATGTATTGGTTGCAAAACGAATGTGGAACATTGTGCAGGGTGTTGAAAAACATCCTATCACAACTGCAAGTGTTACAACTGCAGGTACAGAAGCTGAGGCAGAAGGTGTCGAAGATGATGATATTCTGCATATTCCTGTTTGTGCTACGGTTTCTGTTGCACCTAGTGTAGAGCAAATTTGTTAGGATGGCAAAGATGCCCTGGCACATGCATTGATAGCTTTGTCTATCAAACGTGCCATTATTCCTCACACTCGCTCTTGCAGAACAGCTAAGGATGCTTGGGATACACTTACCACATTGTACCAAGCTAGGAATGAGGCTCGTGTTGCTTACCTCCGAAAACAATTGGAGAGTGAGCACATGAATGAAGGTGATTCTATGGACAATTTCCTAACAAAGATCAAAGACTTGAAGGAACAGATGATTTTTGCTGATGAGGTTATACAAGATAACTCACTTGTGCAGACCGTTCTGAATGGTCTTCCTGATTCATATCAGAGTTTTGCTTCTACTCTTCTGTTGTTGATGAAAGGCAATCCAAATGCCTTGTCATTTGAGGAGTTAGTCTTTGTTTTGTTGTAGGAAGATCAGTCCAGCAGAATAGGTCCATTATGCGAGTTGCAGATCAAGCTTTCTTGGCTAGTCAAAAGGGCAAAGGAAAATGGAGCTCTTCAAGTAGTAAGCAAAAATATGCTAATTCTGCACAATCGAAGAGGGAAGACAAAGATGAAAAGAAATAAGAAAAGCAGAAATTGTCTTGCAAGTACTGTAAAGGAAATGATCATATCATAAAGAACTGTCCTAAAATGGCTGCAAAAGAGGCAAAGAAAAAAGAGGCAAGAATGGTTGTTGCAGAGGCCTCTAATCCAAAATAGATTTTGCTAATCTTGTGCAGGAAGAAGAATGGGCATTTACTACTGTTTGCAATTTTGACCCATCTTCTCATGAGCAGTGCATGTTTGCAGTAGACTCAGATGTTTGGTACTTTGATAGTGGGGCGACCAAACATATTACCTCGCAGCACAATTTTTTCTCTTCACTCGTTCCTGTCCCTATAGGGAATACTATTACATGCACCAACAACCCCTCTTATCCTGTTATGGGAGTTGGTAAGATCATTTTGACTACTGCTGATGGTAGTTCTTTCACTTTGTCAGATGCTTTGTTTGTGCTAGGGATCAAGAAAAATCTGTTATCAGTTTTTGCATTAGCCAAGATTGGCTGGTTGTGAAATTTGTTGATGACAGGTGTACAGTTCATGATCTATCAAATGGCGACGTGATTATTGCTTCTGGCATTTTATGTCGTGGACTATATAAGCTCATAGACTATGAAAGATCTGTAAATGATTCAACATGTTCAGTACATGATTCTCAGGCTATGTCATATGCAAAGCTTTGGCATGCAGGCTTTGTTCATCTAAATTTTGCTAGTTTGCTATGCCTGCAAAAATCTGAAATGGTGTCCTCTTTGACCAAACTTGAGGTGCATGGAAAACATGTTTGTGAAGGCTGTATTTTGGGCAAAATGCAGCATTCCTCATTTCCAAAAGATGATTCAGTTCAGGCTACTAAAAAATTACAGCTTGTACATAGTGATGTTTGTGGTCCTATGCAGACACCTTCTTTTGGAAATTATCTTTACTTTGTGACTTTCATTGATGATTTTTCCAGGAATGCATGGGTATATCCATTGAAGGCAAAGTCCGAAGTGTTCATGTGCTTCAAACATTTTTTGGTTTTGGCTGAAAATCTGTCAGCATGTAAAATGGGCACCCTCTGTTCAGATGGAGGGGGGGAATACATTGTCTTTTGATTTTAATGCATTCCTGGCTGAACATGGGATAAAACACCAGTGTACAATGTCGTATACACCTCAATAGAATGGAGTTGCTGAACGAAAAAACAGGTCACTCATGGAGATGGTGAGGTGTCAGGTCAAGAGTCAGGCTTTACCACATAGTTTCTGGCTTGAGGCTGTCATCTGTGCAGCATATGTACTTAACAGGTGTCCCACTAAAGCACAACAGCCTATCACTCCATATGAGGCTTGGCATGATTGCAAGCCATCTGTTGCTCATCTACGTGTTTTTGGTTGTTTGGCATATGCATTAGTGCCTGAATAACATCACAAAAAATTGGATGATAAAGCAGTAAAATGTATTTTTGTTGGGTACAGTTCTGAAATTAAAGGCCATCGTCTGTATCATCCACATACTAAATGCATTCTGGTTAGCCATGATTTTGTTTTTGTGGAAGATGCTATTCGGCCATTGCTTTCATCTACTAAGGAGACATCTGTTAGCTCCAAAGACATGTATGATACTTTGCTGCCTCTTTTTATAGGTGGAGAGTCTAGTGGTGGTCCCAATAAGGCAACTTCTCAGCCTTTGCAAGTTTCATGTGGTGATGTAGATCATTCCATTTCTGATGGAGATTTACATGATGCACTAGTTGATGAGAGAGCTAATATTGAGCAGGCAAAAACTATGCCAAAATGGCTGGTGTAGACTTTGCGTGACAGCAAATTAGATGCATCTCTATCATATCGTACTCGTTCAGGCTCTCATAGTGCCTCTTTTGCATCAAATTGCTATGCTATGGCTGCATCTATTCTCTGTGATAAGAACGAGCCTGTTTCGTTTGATGAAGCACAAAATTCAGAAAATTGGATGGCTGCTATGCAATCTGAATATGATGCTATAATGAAGAATGGTACTTAGTCTTTATGTGACTTACCTCCTGTCAAGAAGGCCATTGGCACTAAGTGGGTATAAAGCGTAAGCCTGATGGTACAGTTGACAAGTATAAGGCTAGACTTGTTGCAAAGGGTTATGTGTAGGAAAGAGGCATTGATTTTGATGAGACCTTTGCACCTACTAGTCGAATGACTACAATTCGTAGCATCTGTTCACTTGCAGCCCATCATGGCTGGAATGTAAATCAGTTGGACATTAAAACTACATTTCTGAATGGTGACTTGCATGAAGAAGTGTATGTTTTTCAACCCTGTGGCTTTGTGCAGAAAGGGCATGTTGAGAGCATAAGGGAGCAACCAACCCACACCACCTTGCATGGAAGCAAGAGGAGGACCCAAGAAAGACTCTTCCTTCATCCACCCCATTCTCCAACATGTTCAAGCCATTGGCATCAGCCCCGGGCTATGCCACATGCTTGAAAACATGGAGAGATGGGAGTCAAGGATCATGGTCACACATGGAAAATACAAGTAAAGCAACACCCTACTCACACACAAAGGAAGGTTCAGCAAGCACACTCACACCACACCCTCTCACACTCCAAGACTACACACATAAATGCACAAAGCCTTAGAATAAAAGAGAGTTCTTCCATTCATGAAGATATTACAAGGAGCACGTCGAACCCAGAGCCCCCCTTTTCTACAAAAATGAGGCTCTATTTATAGCCTAAGCACAATTCCCCATGTGCTTCTTTGACTAGTCCAAAAAGGAGCATGTGTGTAACTATCATATCTTTGGCCAATATTCCTTTTCTAACAACTAAATCCCAAGAAATATAGGCATGGGAATTTGATCGTGGAAAACTCTTAGATGTGTGAAGGGAAGGCTATTTACAAAGCTTCTCTACCATAGTGTTAGAGAAATATCACAAAAGTGTCCTAAGAGGATGTTTTTATGAGAACTCTATGTATATACAAAAAAGGGGTATTCTTATGTTCTAGGGAGGGTTTCCATGCAGATTTGTAAATGCGTGTATACCCTACAACCCAACACTCTCCCCCTCCTAGACTTTGTCGCCCTCGACAAAGCTAGGAAAGTGAAGCAGACACAGTTGACTTGTTCCAGTTGGAATCTGGAAAACTTCAAGTCTTCAAATCGGCACTTCTTTAGTCGGCTGCAATTCATCAAGTTATCCATTATCTTCACATTTGCAGCACTTCAGTCTTCTGATCTGCAGGTCTTCAGCCCTTCAATCTTCAGATATGAGCGACAGAATCCCCTTGGGGGGCAGTCAACCCATCATGTATTCCACTAGTGCAGTCCTTTGCAAAGCTGGAAATGCCTCCGTAGGAAGCTCCCAAACCTCCATATTCTTCACTCCCGCACGTTCGATCTTCAAGGCTGGGCGACACAATCCCCATGGGGGCAGTCAGCCCAGCCTGCCTCCCTTTGTGCAGTCCCATGTAAGAAGGTTGAAGCTCTTGCAGGGAGCTCCTTAACCTGAAAATAAAACATACATAACCAGTAGACGGTTTCTGGAGAAAGAGATTGAATAGAACATTTATTCCATCTTTTTGTTTCCACTCCAAGGGACATTAAGTCCTATGGGACTGACTCTTCAAGTCCTTGTGAGCTTTTCTTTGCCTCCCAGAATTTGACCCTCTTTTGTGTAAAGCTTGTGCACGATCTACTCTCCTGGTTCTTTGTTGGCAGCAACCTGAAATCAAACATACATACCCAGTACATTGTTTCTAAAAAGAGGTAGAATATAACATTTAGTTCGATTGGTAGTTTCCATTTATAGGACTAGCTTAAGTCCTTGTAGAGAGCTAGCTATTCTTGCATTCTGCCAATTAGAGCACCAAAGGCCAAGAATTCAAGTGGCAGTCCTTAGGAAGTATATTTGTGAAATGTCTCTACTATTTAAAGCACAATCACTTAGTGTATATAAGTATCAAACATGCAACAAATCCAATCCTTTTCATCAAAAAATTGCAAGAACGATATAGCTTCAAGAGGTTTTGGTCAAGATATTTTCCTACGATATAAAAGGGATACTTGCAATGCAAATGTCAGTTAGAATCTGGAAACTGAAATCCCAATGCTGTGGAAACTTAAGCCATAAAATGATATGAGCAATCAAGTGACTCAATACACGGTAATGAAGTATTAAACGTTACTATTCAGAAGTGAATTCAGAACATTTATCATGTAAGCATTCAGGAAATTCAGATAGTTAACAAAAAATAGAGTTCTGTTGGTAGTCTAGATGGAGCTTTGGAACCTATCCGCATATGGCAATCACAAAAACTCAAAACCCATGTTAGTGTACCATATCAAGCTAAACACATTTTATTTCTCAAGGAGCATCCCCTATATCTGCATGCTGATTCTGTGAATCCTTCATGAAGAGCAACCCAGCACTATCCTACATTTGGTATGAAAACAATCGTTCAAGATCTGCAAACATTCATAAAACATAAGTCTTAGTTTCTTAGGAGTTAGGAACATTAGAAAACCAAGAGAAAAATTGAGATGCACTGTAGACTCCATATCCTCCATTAGCTGACTTGGTAGGATTCTACACCTCTAGGATCAATTAGAGCTTCAATCTTTCTTCAAGTCCATGATTACTATACTTCTACTTTGCATATCTGACATTTGTGGCATCATAAGTGGAAGGGTGCTTCCGACTCCTCAAGAGATAACACATGTGCCGGCCGTTTCCAGCAATTCATGCTGATTCTGTAAGAATCCAAAATAAACCCGAAATGATGTGCCATCATCATGGAGAGCTTTTCTTTGAGGTGTGGCAGACCGCAGTGTTACAGAACCTACTTTAGCCTTCTAGCTAGTGTATCTTGTTCTTTACAATCCATTACAGGTGTTAAAAACTATACTTGATCATGGGAGTGAATACTTCCTGGTAGAGCACCATTCGGGAGAGCTTTTGTAATCATGATGCTATAATAATCGACATCCACAACCTGCATGCAAATATCAAAACAACAATACACAAACGAGTTGTGAGAACATGATTCCCATATGGACGGATAATAACAGTATTCGTTCAAAATTTCCCTTTCCAAACAAATCATGAGAGCAACAAGAAAAATCCAGAAGTTAATTCATGTTCACAGATATAATATCAACGGTATTCTGCCCCCCGCGAACCTATCATATGAGACACCAATGAACTCAAAAACCCAAAATGAGGCCTTCATCTTCCAGTGTCACAATGTGGGCAAAGATGGTGAAAATATCTGCAATGGTGTGAGGACAAGATTTCTCACAGCTACCTTGCAACAACCACATCATCAAAACGAAGAGTACATCCTGACGATCTTCAGAATGGGCTTTTCAACAAGACTGAGGCCTCATTACCCTATTGGTTGCACATCAAGAACATTTGTCATAGTCAAAACATGTCATTCTCAAGCCCTAGCCGATAGGAAAGTGAAGTGTATTTTTGTTTGCAATAGCTATGATTGGAAGACTCAATGTTATCCAGAGCAAAAATAAAGCAATATTCAGTGAGTCGGTCATGCACCACTGAGTCGAAGAACTCTATGTACAAGTACCTGAATGTTTTCGAGTCCAGGAGGAGACAACAGTCATGCATGATTCCTTTTGCTCTAAATAAGACATGGACCCACAGTAGTAGCTATAGAGAGAGGAACACAAAGTGAAGATCATGCACGAGAGCTTGATAAAGCTTAGCTACAGAAAAAAAGGAAGTTGGCACTAGGGGCACGTGAGGCTGGCATCGGAGAGGAGAACGGAGTCGCATAGACACTGAGCCCTGCAAACTTACAAGGAAAACCAAAGAAATAGAGGTTCTCAATAAGAAATCGCTTGTCTTGATACACAAAGATGATAAGGAGCAAAGTCCAACCCATGCACAATCAAACAAAACTTTGAACCCGATCAATAGAGAACATCTGTGCCATCGGCAAGACTCAATCAGTCCTGCAATTGAAGTGAATATTGTGGGGTCATACATAATCAAGGCTCAAGTGTGTTTCCACACCCCAATGCAAGACTGAAGTGGGAGTATAGACTCGACTACCAAGCAGAAAAAGCATGGTGAGCACGTACATAGCTCAACCTCCAACAGAGAGATCAAGACAAGGAGAATGCCCAAATCAATTCTGATCATATAGAACAAAAAGTGGGGAAGCGCGGCGTGACCATAATTTATGAGGAGATGTAGATGAGATCTCAGTAGAAACTTCTCAGGAGATCTCCGCAGGCAATCCAAAAGATACCAGCAAAACACATTCACCAGATCTGATGCAAAGAAAATCGTGGGATCTGCATACCCACCAGCCGCTAAGAAGGGGTAGCCATAAGTAGGGTTCGCATCAGAGGGTATAAACTCGCTTCAACCTGCGAGAAGGGGAGCCTGATGTAGAAAAGTCTTCTCAGCAAGGAAAGTAGGGGAGCATGGGGGAGCATAGAGATGTTGAGCGACCTTATCGAAGATCGATGGGAAGCTTGACGAGCTCGTTCTCGATGCTCTGTATGATAATCGGGGAGCAACATCAACGCCCAAACCTATGGAAGTGAGGCACACCAATGAGAGCTTGAGGAGAAGCTTACTTGGAGCAGAAGCCCACTTCAAAGGAGCACAAACAGGATAGTTCTGACAGGGAGGCACCATTACTATTTCCCATCTATGGAGAAAGCTGAAGGTCACATGTTTTCTCACATAGAGAGCATACACAACCCAAAGGTAGAATCACCAGAGAAGATTCGATCTAGGTAGAGGAGCATGTGGAGAGCTCCATCGTCTGCACATGACTAATGGAGAAAGAGAGCTTGAGGAAGCTCAACCCCAAGGCACCCCATCGAATGATTCGTCATGAAGTCAAATAGGGCTGATGAAGAGGGGCCCTGCAGGGTGCATCTGCCATAGCCAAGGAGCATGGAGCGGGACAAGCCTCCCCCCGAACAGTACCACAGGGGCAGAGAGCCTGAGTGCCGACACCTGAAGGAAAGAAATAATTTGGGCGGGTGGTGCCCCATTCCAAAACTTCGCATGCATGAGTGGCACGACTCCGTATCTGCCTTGATTTGCGTTTATGGATCTGAGCACAGAGAGGAAATTCCATAGGACGAGCTCATTTAATGCCCACTTTCTTGACGTGCCCAAGAAGTGAATGCGAGATTGTTGATGCATCACCCATTCCACATCCAAAAGGCACATAAATGTAACGCAAAAAAGAGTTTCTAAGTTCACATGTGTGAATATATACGTTGATAGATGACTTGGAACCAACACAATTCGTTTTCTTCTTTTTTTTTTTTTTGAAAGATGAAGAGAGGGAAGGACAAAGGAGTACCATCCATCCCTCTGCTTCGCTTCAGGCTACCACAAAAATCAAGAAATGGAAGAGGTGGATAGTGATTGCCCATTGTGTGTGTGGGAGTGTGTATGTGAAAGAGAGTAAGAGATAAGGGGGTTAGGGGTTGTTCTTGTGAAACACTCAAATTGAACTAAAACTATACTACAAAAACAAGAAAATGGGGAGCTAAAGGCCCAAAGGAAGGGAGAAAATGCCATGCAAGAACAAAATCCTACGCAAATGAGCATAAAAATTGCAACAAAATACTTTACCACATGTTCTTGAGTACTCCAAGTGATGGAAGGCCGACCGTCCCCGGCAACGGCGCCAAAATTTGTTGTTGAGAGCATAGGGAAGCAACCAACCCACACCACCTTGCATGGAAGCAAGAGGAGGACCCAAGAAAGACTCTCCCTTCATCCACCCCATTCTGCAACATGTTCAAGCCATTGGCATCAGCCTTGGGCTATGCCACATGCTTGAAAACATGGAGAGATGGGAGTCAAGGATCATGGTCACACATGGAAAATACAAGTAAAGCAACACCCTACTCACACACAAAGGAAGGTTCAGCAAGCACACTCACACCACACCCTCTCACACTCCAAGACTACACACATAAATGCACAAAGCCTTAGACTAAAAGAGAGTTCTTCCATTCATGAAGATATTACAAGGAGCATGTCGAACCCAGAGCCCCCCTTTTCTACAAAAATGAGGCTCTATTTATAGCCTAAGCACAATTCCCCATGTGCTTCTTTGACTAGTCCAGAAAGGAGCATGTGTGTAACTATCATATCTTTGGCCAATATTCCTTTTCTAACAACCAAATCCCAAGAAATATAGGCGTGGGAATTTGATCGTGGAAAACTCTTAGATGTGTGAAGGGAAGGCTATTTACAAAGCTTCTCTACCATAGTGTTAGAGAAATATCACAAAAGTGTCCTAAGAGGATGTTTTTATGAGAACTCTATGTAGATACAGAAAAGGGGTATTCTTATGTTCTAGGGAGGGTTTCCATGCAGATTTGTAAATGCGTGTATACCCTACAACCCAACAGGGCATGAAAACCAGGTGTGCAGGTTAAAGAAGGCATTATATGGTTTAAAGCAAGCATCACGTGCTTGGTATGAAAAGATACATGCCTATCTGATTGCACATGGTTTTGAGAACAGTCCAACTGAAAGCACCTTATATGTTAAGCGTGCTAATGATGTACTTCTAATCATTGTGGTTTATGTTGATGACATGCTGCTTACTGGTCCCCATGAGAGGCATATTGTTGATTTTAAGGCTGATTTGCATGCCTCATTTGAGATGTCTGATTTGGGGCATTTGCATCACTATTTGGGCATTCAGTTTATGCACATTGATGGTGGAATGGCTTTGTGTCAAACGAAATATATTGACACATTATTGCAGTGTTTTGGCCTTGAAGATTCTAAACCTATTGCCACTCCTATGGAAATAGGTTTATGACTGAGTCTTCATGATGCTGGAGATGCATTTGATGCTGTTCTCTATCAACAAGCTGTTGGATGCTTGATTTACTTATGCATTACTGGGCCAGATATTCAGTTTGTTGTCTCACAAATGAGCAAGTTTATGCATTGCCCAGGAGTCAAGCATTGGCAGACAGTTAAGCGCATCTTTCGCTACTTGAGTGGTACCCGGCTACTTGGTTTGTTTTATCCCAAGGGGGGATCACAGAACGACCATTGAGTGTGTGTGGCTCAGATGCCTTATGGCTGATTTGGGTGTTTGTTGACCTAAGTATCAACTTAGGGACTTGCGGAGAAAGAGACTATACCTCAATCCCCTCACAAGTGCATATAGTGGGGATACACGCTTTTAAATATCAATCCAAAGAGTATACAAACCTAGCCGAGTGTATGAAGACATTCAATCATGTAATGGTCAATGCAAATGAACTACTCAAAGAATGAAAATGAGGCAAAGACTTATCCAAACAAGCTCCAACTGTTGGTCAAGGCGAAACAATACTTGGTGCAGCAGCCGTCAGTATTTTGGACTTTTCTCCCAGCTCCAAACTCCAAATATAGCGAATAGCATATGCGTTTCGAAGCTCTCGAGAAGACGCATCCAATGGCAGTGGTTTCACTCAATTCCGACGCTCCTACTTCAAGTTATGAGCGAAATACTGAGTCGCGGAAATACTTTCCCACACTTCAGCACTTCCCACACCTCGCACACACCTTTCCTATAGCCAAGAAACACTCTCAAGGATAGACAACACTCACAAGCACTCTTTTCAAGCAATACACATGCATACAAGCTCGCGAAGAAGAAGATAAGGAGGGAAGAAGACACAAATTCGAATTTCTGTGCTCTCTATTCTCACAATGGCAAAAAGTTCTTTACAAAGAGTCACATTTGACTTATATACTAGTGCCCTAAAAATGGTCCTTTCACACAAGAGACCGGCACTTTATTCACTAAAAGACTAAATTTCTACTATTTTACATGGGTAAGCTTCTAATCTTCTGTGGGGATGCATCTAGAGGACTCCTCTAGTGCCTTTACAACGGAAAATATATTACAAGAATGATTGTGATACAAAAATAGGATGTCCAAATCGGAAAAATTTTGGGGCCCGTCTTTTTCTCTGCTTTGTGCGCTCTTTAGCTCTGCAACACTCTCCCCCTCTTCGTCTCTGTCGTCCCTTGACAGACTTTGCTTCGCGCACGCGCCCAGTGGTCAGTATTGTCTGATTCTTGATCTTGCATTACGTTTTAGAGGCGCTCTGATTTGTCCTGGTTGCACACATCGGACCTGGTTGCATTACTCCAAGCCGATTGATTTGGTTTGCCACGCACACTATTAGTGCACATATGCGGATGTAGCTCGTAAGCCTTGATCTGAAACCTCTGCAACTCAAGAGGTTGAAGCATCCACATAGGTGATACTTGTTGGCCCTGATTCCTTCTTCCGGCTGCGTGCTTTTCCTTGGTGTGTGCGCCCCTGCGGGGCTTCCTGCAGAGATGTATCTTCAAATCTTGCCTTTTAGTGAAGCTGTTTCTTTCGTTGTTTTCTTCTTTTCTTCTTTTTACTTGGCTCTCCCGCAACACTGCCCCCCTCCTGGACTCTGTCGTCCCCGACAGGCTTTGAATAGCGACGGGCATATGTTCGGTATACTTGTTGCTCTGTATCATTTAGCAGATTGGCTTCACGTATCATGATCTGTTTCCATTGTTCAGCTTTTACTCCATCGTTTGGCGGTTGTCTGTGATCTGCGAAGAAGCTTAATTCATATGCCACGAGTCTGGCATTCAGATTGGATGACATCTTCAAAAAAATCTCCGAATCTATTTCAAAAAATCCTGTAAAAAACGCTTCTTCAAATGTTTGCATATACGGACTTGGCAAAAACATAAGTCTGGAATAGTATGCCATTATTGTGGGGCGGCTTGGCATTACTGATAGATCGAAAATAAGTATATCTGTGCCTTGATTAATGCCGATGAAGTTCAGAAATGTGTATGCCGCATGTTTGAAGACCTTCAAAACTGTAAGTAGCATACTAAGTATTTTATTTGTCATCTTGACCGCTAAATCTGGTACTGTCGCATAATTTTGTAGCCAAAATTCTATTGTTTTGACCATATAATCCTCTGTTGGCAAATAGTTATGTGGCGGGCTCGGTAACATAGGATAATTTAGCCACTGTTTATTAATAGTGCCGCTGCGTTGTAAATCCAAAAATTCCTTTGTATCCCTTATGCGTGGTATTGGACAAAATGAAGGGTTTACCTGTAATAGATATGGTGCGGCTTGCCAATGCACCCGTAGTGTGGGATGTTTCTCCAAAAATTTTCTCCGCCACACTGGTTGTGCAGCTTCAAACTCTGCTTGAGTGTATGTGAATGTGTCATTCTTGAAGTTGAGCTGCTCATCTGGACTTTTTTGTGTAACCTTCTTTATATATTGCCTTGCTTTCTCTTTCAACAATCCATATGGAATGTTGAAAGGCTTCATGATCTTTTCTAAGTTTTTACCTTTGATCTTTGCTTCCTTCATGACCTTGATTACTTCATTTTCGAAATTTTCCGTCAACCGGGACACCACTAGTGCCCGTTCCTTCTGACTTATTTCTGCAGTGTATGGCATTGGATGTTCATCATGTATGTCGGCCAACTGCTCATGTATTGGAGAATGATAGATCGGGTGAGATAGAGGGCTTACCTCTACCTCGTCAGTAGGATGTTTCTTTTCTGGCACTACTGATGTCCCGATCGGTTCTTTGTCTTTCTTCTGATTTTTTAGTTCTTCGATGCATTCATCTTTTTTCTTTATCTGTTGTATGGCTTCACCGAGTTTTTCTTTGGTTGCTAGAAGCTCCTTACCTATGTCAGCTATGTGATCCATGTTTTCACTGTAGCTCTGTACCAGTTTTGCCTGTGCCGTACTCAGCTGCTTTTTGAGCTCCCCTATTTCCTGAGTGTGCCGCCGTTCTGATTCCTCTTGTACTTCTTTCGCTTGTCGCAGCAACTCGGCATATTCTGCTATCTGTTCTCTTAATTCCTGTTCTTTAGCGTCTGAGGGGGCCTGTTGTATCAGTGGTTGATCATATAATAAAGATTTCATTAATTCTTTATTCCTATCGCGCAGGCTGTCGTTCTCTTCTAGATATAGCTTGAGTTGTTGCTCTAATAGCACGCTTCGCATCTTCATTTTTTCTTTCTCAGCCTCGCTTGCTTTGTGTAATTGTTGCAACTCTTCTAGTTGTGTAAGCAGCTTTTGATTTTGGGCGATGGATTCGTCATATTGTGTCTTGATTGCTAGCACTTCAGTATTTTTATTTGCCAATTCTTTTTGTGCTGCGATTAGCTGTGCCGATAGCTGTTCACTCATGAGTTGAAACTGATTTTTTTCTCTTCTTGCTTGGTCATATTCGGCATCTATATCCATCATTTGCTGCTGAGTGTCCATGGCCGTTTGAATCATCTGTTTTACTACCGGTCTTAACTGTGTGACATCTACATTAAGCCATGTTTTAGGTATTGTTGGTTCTTCTCCGGTATTCACGTCTTTGCCTTGAGTAATGTGTAATGTGGTGTCATGGGGCTGCCTGATCTGAAGCTGGATCCTTGGCTCAGCCACCACGTTTTCTTGATTCCCTTGAGGTGTGTCATCTGGCACCTCGATCACAATTTGTTCTTGGTTTTGTGGCTCCTTTGCTTCCTTCTTCAATGGAGTTTGTTCTTCCTCTTTGATTGGTGGTTTGACGTATGTCGCTTTGGTTGTATCTTTCTTGATGCTGATTTTTGTATTGTCATTCAATTGAATGACGTGCTCCTGTTCATTAGCATCATCCACCTTCTTTTCTTTTTCCTTTTGGTTGTCCGGTGTCACTTCCACTTGATTGATTTCTGGTCCTTCTTCTTCATAAGTTTCTGTCCTGATATCAGTATCTAGAGTGTCTTTCTCAGGACTGGATTCCGTATTCATACTAGAATCATCGATGCCCAATTCTTTGTATCTTCCAGGTTGTTTTGGAGTCTTTTCTGTACTCTGTTTTTGTTTTACTTGACTTGCTTGTCTATAATGATGTCCTTGGACATTTAGATTCACCTGCCCTTGCATATACTGGTGAGTCTCCTCCAGGGTAGCAAACAAATCTCTTTTTGTAATCGGCATTTGAACTACGGGGATTGTGGGTAGCACATGTGTTCTCTTTGATTGTGGCGTAACTTGGGCTTCCTCCTCCCGTAATCGCTTTGTACCCCTCATTGATTTTTGTGAGCTGGTTCCAGCTTGTTCAACCAATGCAACTGCTTTCTTTTTCTTAGGGACCGTAGCGGATTTTGCATACTTTGCCAGCCCTTCTGATGTTGGCATCTCCCGTAAGCAGTGTTTCATGTCTAGAGCTTCATATATTAGTAAAGTCAAAGCTGAACTACCATTCAGGAACTTCTTCTGCCCCCATTTCTTCTGGGCTTCAAATAATCGTTCTTGTACATAACCTGTTAGATTCACTTTGTTGCCTATCTGTCTCATGGCATGCGATAGGAGTTGTACTACAATCTTTTGTGGTGCAGTGTATCTGTTCATGCCAGGAAAACAAAAGTGTTGATGTACCAAACGTACAGCATCTTCAATATCTATTCTGTTAATCTCCAGGAATGATCTTTTCTTGGGGTCATGGCATTCTTCTTTGACATTAGTAATTCCTTCTTGATTCCATCCAAAGGCTTTATTGATCAATTCATGAGTGAATTGAATTGTCTTCCATGTGCCCACCTTATCCAATACCTTTGCTTCTGGAACCGAAATCTTCGTTGCAGCCGGCTGCATAGTATTCATTACCTGCATACATCTTTGGAAGTCTGGTACGTATATAGGCATCTTCAAGAACGCTTCAATTCCAGCTTGAGTCCATACGTCCTCGATATGTGGTAACCCTTGTATTATTGTCTTGAAATCTTGTGACATGATAGGGAAATAATGATCCCTGTCCATAATCTTGATGGTTGCCATAAAGAGAAGTTCCGAGATAGGTTGGTCATCACGAAACCAATGTCCTCTGACCTTTGTTATTGACCCCAATGGAAGAAGTAGCACCTCTTCCTGCTGCGTAGCTTCTGAGTCAGTAGATGTCATCTGCACTCAATATAGAGTATGAATTAGTATCCATATGTTCTTCAGAAATCCTCCTCCATATGTTGATTAATAATTCGATGTTGTTCCGAGTGCATGGTGCCGTCCCTTTCCCGTGGGTGTGAGAAAGGAAATACCTGGAATTTTTTTATGTATTTTTATATATTTTTTTTTTGCTGAAAAGAAAACATAAATATTAGTCCATAGCCGAAGCGGTTAGTAATTTTTTTTTGAAGTAATTTTTTTTAATGTATGTACAAGTGCTCTCCTATTTCCAAAGGGAAAATGTGCGTGACTATCCGGAAGTAGAAGAAAGACGTGCCGAATGCTTGGCCTTGTAATATGGCCCTATCATGCATACTTTGGATCTCGACAACTCCTCATGTGTGCAATTGGATTTTGTAGCTCTATGCATGCAAGTTGCGGGATCCTTCGGCACCCAAATCTGCTTCATTTGGTGGGGATGTATTTCCTTCGGAACCTTCTTGATAAATGTGATTCGTCCTTTATAGTGCGTTTGCTCTATTCGCTTTTGGACTTTCGGTCTTCCTTGTGTTGCAGCTGCAGACTCCTTCTTTCTCCAATAGCTATTCCTTTTGGGCTTGTGTGTCTGTGGGCCCTGTTGATGGTGATTGCCCTTCTGAGGATGCTCATTGTTTTGGTTGGTCGTCCTTGAAGTACATGACTTTGGGATCCATATTTGTGTTCGATCCGGTTGTGCTGTTATCAGTTTCTTTGGGATCCATATGCTAGTGAGTCGAGATTGACCTTGGTGCTCAAAATTCTTTGTCTTCTTATTCGATTTGACATGCTGATGTCGAAGACTTTTCTGTTGCTGAAGATATGCCTTCTTTTGATCCTTCCTTATCCAAGCTAGTGTAGAATGTGGAATAGGGTATACTTTCATAGGTGTAGACTTCAATTCTTGCAGAGGAGTATTTTCTCTTGTGCCTTGTGTTTCATTGGGCTTGATTTCATGTTCCTGTGCACTCTTGTGACTCTCTATACTCAAAGATGGAGTGCACACAGGACTCACGATATTCTCACATGAAGTACTTGACGATGGGGTTTCTATTGTGCTAGTGAACATACAATCATGACTTTGTTCATTGGGATGAACTTCTGGCTCTATATTAGCGGCTTTGGGTGGTCGTTCGTCTAGCAAACTAAATACCTCACGAGGTCCTATTCTGGCAGAGATGTATCCTAAAGCCAATTGAATGGTTACCTCATATTCATAGATCCAATCTTGACCTAACACCACATCTTCAAGCAGATCCTGGTCCTGACATACTAAGAGTCTCTGTTCCATAGTGTTGTTCCCCATATGTAGAGGTAAGGTTATCTCACCTATGCATTGAGTAATTTTTCCTCCTATTCCTATTAGCTGTGCCTTCGATGGGCGTAACTCCTCTTTAAGTCTCTGAGACAAAGAAAATCTGATGCAGCTTATTGCTGCTCCTGTGTCTATGAGAGCATCCACTAAGTGGTACTCTTTTCGTCCTGCTCCCAGATTCAAGTAGGGTTGTCTTCTTTGTTGCCCTGAGTTCTCAGTGGCTCTAAAATTAGCCATTGGGATGAGTTCTTCTCCTACTCGATATCTCTCGTCTCTTTCTCTCATCCACTCTTTCCGTTTTCTGATACGTTCTAGGGCTTCCTGTCTCGCTTCTTCTCTCATTCGTTCTTCTTCCTTTTTCCTACTTTGAGCTCCTAACAGTCGCGCTAGCATTTGATCAGTCAAAGGCTCCATGAATCTTTTCACTCTGCATCCACTGATGTAGTTGGGAAGAATGTCTCCGTCTAGTGTGGCGAGATTGACTGCACCACTAGTAGAGATTCGATTTATAATCAGGGGTCCATATCCGCGTTTTTGGAGCTTCTTTGCATGTTGTTTGAGGGTGTATACTAGGACTAAGTCGCCTTCTTTTAGTCCCTTGTCTTTTATATGTGTATCATAATAAGCCTTTTGTCTCCGTTTAGCGGCATAAATGCCTGCTACAGCTTGCAATCTAGTCTCGTGCAACTTTTCAATTTGATCTAGTTGCTGGGACAATTCATGACTGTTCCACTCATATTTCTGGGCCACTTTTAATGTAGGTACTAAGAAGTCAATTGGCAAAATTGCATTCTTCCCATACACTAGATTGAAAGGTGTGGTTCCAATGGCCGTTTTATATGCCACTCGGAAGGCCCAAATTGCGTGATGTAATTGTTTGTCCCAATCTGACCTTCCATTATTGACAATCTTTGTTAATACAGTACATAGTACCTTGTTGGAACTTTCAGCTTGTCCATTAGCTTGAGGGTGGTATGGGGCTGATTTTTTATGAATCACAAGAAAGTCATTCATTAGCGACTCAATGACCTCGTTTAGGAAATGCGTTCCTCGATCACTCACTATCTCAATCGGTAGTCCAAAGCGTGTGAAAATGTGCTCAAAGAGAAATTTTGCTGTGGTTTGAGCATCATTCTTTCTAGTGGCTTTTGCTTCTACCCACTTAGTCAAGTAGTCGGTGGCTACGATGATGTATTCTGCATGTGATCCTTTGGCCGGTGGATTGATAGGTCCTATGAAGTCAATCCCCCACTTAGTAAATGCTCTTGCACAAACCATGGGTCTTAAAGGCATGTCGTCTCTTCTAATGGGATATCTCGCTCTCTGGCATGTTTCGCAGCTTCTCACATATGTCTCTGCATCCATATGTAGAGTTGGCCACCACAAGCCTGCAAAGAGAATCATCTTGACCGTTCTGCCTGCTGAGAAATGTCCTCCCGCAGCTCCTGCATGTGCCATTTCCAAGACAGAGAGATATTCATTTTCATGAATGCACATTCTTAGTTGGTTATCCTTCCTGCGTTTGAAGAGTTGTTTTCCTATGATGGCATAATCCTTACTCTGTTCTTCAAGAGCACGTTTCCTTGCTAAGGTAGCTCCGTCAGGGTACTCTCGAGTTTTCAAGAACTTTACTAGAGGCATGCTCCACCTTGGTGCTATTGTAGAATAGCATAATGTAGAGTTCTTGTCTGGGATTCGTTCTTGACAGGTTTGACAGGTTGAAACATGGTTATCTGCGCCTAGTTGCATGGTTGGCCAATATATGCCAAATCTCTTGAGTGTTTGCCACGTTCCATTTGCATTCAAATGAGTGTTCCATTGGTTTATGTGTGCTTTCTGAAGCCACATTTCTTGTTCCCCTTCTTCTACGCATCTCATTAGTAATCCGCTTGAATCTTGGTGGTACAAACTTCCAACAATAATGTGAAGGTTTTTGGTCCTCCAGAGATCTTGCTTTTGGTTTGGTGTGATCCCATCTTTAGGTCCATGTGTAAGTATCGGGATCAATTTTTCTGCCCATTGAGGACATACTTCCAGGTTAAAAAGATAGGTATCTGGCAGATCATCGGGAACTCCTATGGGTGGTTCTCCATGGGTCATACGAGATAAGTGGTCTGCCCTTATGTGGGTGTTTCCTTTCTTGACTATTACCTCAAAATCAAATTCCATTAGCAATAAAAACCATCGTACTAGTCGTCCTGTATTGCAAGGCTTGTTGACTAAGTACAATAGGGCTTGATGATCAATGAAGAATTTGAACTTGTTTGCCAGTAAGTAATGTCTGAATTTCTTGACTGCGTATACCATCCCTAGGCCTTCTCTCTCCGTAGTAGTATAATTGCGTTCCGCTTGATTTAACTGTCTACTGGCATAGGCTATCGGGTGGTCTAATTTTCCTGTATCCGCTGGTTGAGCTAAGATGCAACCAATGGCAAACTTGGAAGCATCAACATGGATGTGAAACGGTTTATTCCAGTTGGGGACTCGAAGGATGGGTGCTGAACTCAATCGATTCTTTAACTCATTAAAAGCTTTTTCGCATTCTTCGGTCCAATTAAATAGAGTCAATAATGCGTAAAGAGGTCTAGCAATTATGGCGTACATATGTATGAATCTGCGATAGTAACCACAATGTCCCATAAATGCTTGAACTTCTTTAGCATTTTTAGGTCTTGGTAAATCCAAAATTACTTTGATTTTGTCTTCATCCGTTGAAATTCCATTCTTAGAGACAATATGTCCTAAGATTTTCCCTTGTCGCACCATGAAGACACATTTTTCAGGATTGAGGCATACTCGATATTGGTGACATTTAGCAAAAATCTTTTCAAGTTCAGGGATGTGCTCTGATCGTATAGCTGAATATGTACAAAGATCGTCCACGTATACCTCCATGCTTTTTCTCAGAAATTCCTTGAACACATGACACATCAATCTTTGGAATGTAGCTGGGGCATTAGTTAAACCAAAAGGCATGACTCTAAAGGCGTATACTCCCCATTCAGTGGCAAATGCAGTTTTATGTTGGTCCTCAGGAGCAATGGCTACCTGATTATACCCTGAAAAGCCATCCAGAAAGCTATAAACTTCCTTCCCTGCTACCCTTTCCAAGAGATGATCAGTGATTGGTAAGGGATAGCTATCCCTTATGGTTGCGGCGTTCACTTTTTTCAAATTGATGCACACTCTTAACTTTCCATTCTTCTTTGGTACAACCACCAAGGGTGACACCCATTCCGTGTGCTCAATTTCGTAGATGAATCCAGCATCTAATAACTTATCTATTTCTTCTTTTATCTTGGCTGAATACACATCATTATAAGTATATGGTCTCTATTTCGAAGGTTTGGCCTCGGATGTCATGGGGATTCTATGCACACATATAGATGGATCTACTCCTTTTAAGTCCTTATAAGTCCAAGCAAAGACATCCCGGTATTCTCTTATGAGTTGAATTAACTCTTGTTCTTCTTCCGCTGAGACATCCTGTCCTATGGAAGTACATCGTTCCTCTCCTCCTTCCATAGTTACAACTATTTTCTTAGTTTGTTCCTTATTATCATATGCTATTCCAGGTTGTGCTTCTCTTTTAGGCATTTGAATAGCAATTTTCCTCTCTTCCACTTCGTATTTTTTAAAATGAGCTGGTACCTCAAATTGGTCTTGGGGTTTGTTTTCTTCATCTTCTAATTCCCTTTCAACTTCTAATTCCTCTTTTTGTGTGAGTTCCTTATGTGTTTCATTGGCTGTGATATCTATGTTGGTGGTACTAATCCCTAGATCCATGGGTTCTGGTTCCATTTCAATGCTCTCGTAGTCCTCCTTCCAGTCTTTCTCAATCACTTCTCCTTCTTCTGCCTCCTGAAGGACTACCATATACAAACTAACATCATAACCCTCTTCATCGATACATTCGTTCATTGTCACTACTTCTTCATTTACACAGACATCGAGGGTGGCTAAGATTTCCATCCAACCGTGAGGTTCGAATTCTTCATCCGGAAATACTTGTGGCATATAGGCTGGATCTTGTACGGATCTCACTATTCCTTGTTTTTGCTGCCATCCCTTTCTTCTCTCTTCTTCCTTCTTTGCAGCTTGACATATCCATAGATGAGTGTCCTCGTTCATCCAGGATTGATCACTAGAACCTGCACTATGAACAGATTGATCGTCTTCCTCTTTATGGATTTGATTCCATTGTAGAGGTGGCACATCTTGATATGTGTATGTATGTAGGTTTATCCTAGTGGTGGTTCCTGCGTGTTGTAGATATACTGCATCTTTTCCCCAATCTTGTACGACCTTTAGCTGTCTCATGAATGGCCTTCCCAAGATCATTTCAGAATTGCTTGGCCTTTCAAAGTGACAAATTGCTAAGGTGTGTTCGAATTCTACTCCACACGTGGTGAAGACTACTCGTTCCAACAATCCTAAGGGTCTCTCCGTATGTCCATCTGCCATTTGTATTTTCATGCGTGTTGGTCTTAATGCTGGTTGTCCCCATTTCTCCCAAATTTCTTTGGTAGCAATGCCGACACCAGCTCCTGAATCTAGTATGGCCTTGGTAGTGTAACCCCTATAGGTGATTGGTAGGCATGTATTTCCTTCATCTCCTTCGCTAAAGTCTCCTACTTTATCCACTGGAATTCTCACTGTTTTCACTTCGTCAGCTACTTCTTCCTTTTCCTCCTTAACTTCCCATTGATTGATCAACTTCTCTTTTAAATGTGGTTTTACCTTTAACAGTTCCTCGAATGTTAGGGTACATGGGATTTTCACCTCTCTAAGACGTTGTATGATCTCCGATGTTTGAGCTGAAGGGTTCGTTTCTCGTCTCGTTATTGATGGAATGCGATACAATTCCGAGTTATGCTCGTACTCCCCGGTGTAGTTGGGTAGTTCCTTTACATCTTCCTCTTCTTTGTCACTTGCATCCATTGGAAAAATTTCTTCTGAATTGAGTTCATGTATTGAACCCTCTATTTCGTTTTCTGCTTCTAACTCTTCAAAGGGCGGTTCCATTCCTTCTACCTTTTTCCACTTGTCCTCTTGAACTCGTGCCCATAGATCCTTCTATTTCAAGGACTATGGATCCTTCCTTTCTCTCAATGCCAATTTCATCATTCAGAGGTCTATTTACTTCAAGCTTTTCCTGGGTGTTTAGGCACTCTTGGAATTTTTCTTCGGAAATTCGGTTGTGTGGTAAAGGTGATGCGGGTTTTTCTAATGTTTGTTGGGCAACTTCTATCAATTTTTTGCAGATTTCTAGTCTTTCTTTCTCTAAGTCGCCTCTCGGATACTCTCTCTCATGTTGTTCTATGGTAGGTCCTGCTTTTATTCTCGCCTTGTATGCCTGAATCCACATGGCTAATTCTTCAGGCATTGGGTCTGCTAATACTGATCCTACCTCCTCCCTTTTATTCTCCTTTTTATTTTCTTCTTCCACTTGTGATTCTTCTGTTGATTTCTGTTTACTCTTTTCATTTTCCTTCCTTTGTAATAACTTTTTTTCTTTTATCCTGTCTCTCCGGTTCTTCCATCTTTGTGATCTTTTACTGGCAATACTTCTCTCTGGTTCTTCGGAGTCTTCCACTCTGTGAGGGATGGGTGTATTTCCCTCTTTATCACTTTGATTACCTTCGTCTGTTTTATCAGGGTTCTCTCTAGCCTTGGCTCTTGTTATAGCTTTTAAAGGTACGGTGTACTCTTTGTCGCTCCCTGATGATTCAATCACTTCTATCACATTAATCTGCACGTTAGATGTGACTTTGTTGGGGTTCTTAGGACAATCTCTGAAAATATGTTCCTTACCACAATCGCTACAGTAGCCTTCCCAAATTCGTTGTGGTGGTGGTGGGTTTGGTAATGTACATTCTCTAATATAGTGGTCACCTCCACATCTGTAGCATGGTCCTCTGGGTACAGGTGGTCTATTCATTGGTCGAGGTGGCATGGTTGCTTTAGGAGCTGTGTACATTAAGGGCACATAGTCCTGCTCGTGTCCGTAAGAACTATCAGGTATCTCCATGCCATAAGCATATGGGTCATACTGTTGCCCATATTCTGTTATCGTGCTTTCATAACCAGGGTATGTTCCTTGACTAGGTTCGTAAAATGAGTCATATGGTTCACTACTAGTCAAAGGTGTGGCTGGCACTATTGCTCTCTCTAGGTTTTCCTCTGGTTGCGCTATCTTAACTGGGACAACGTTCTGAGGGTGGGGCGGTTGTTGTCCGAGCACTGGTTGAGGTTGCGTATAACCATAATATGCGTATCGTCGTGGCATGGGTGCCTGCGGCTGATATGAGGGGTATCTAAAGGCTTCTCCTCCCTGCTGGTTCTGCGGGTATCCAAATGGTCTCACATAAGGCTGGGTGAGTCTGGTTTGCCTATTGTAAGGGCAGTTCTCGGTGCTATGGTTTGTGTATCTCTGCTCTATACTACAATATTGTAGCGGTCCGGGGACAGAGGGTCTATGAGGAGCATAGGCAGGTGGTGGGACTACTCCCCTAGTACACAAATGAGAAGGATGATCTCCTCCGCACTGCATACATCTTCTAAGCATAGGCATTCTCATAGGATTGGTGGGGTAATTCCTCTGTCCTTGAACATTCAGTTTTTTTGCTAACAAGTCGGAAATTTCCTCTACGTTGTTTTTGGGGTTTGATGTGCTACTTGTTGACTCTTCGCTTTTCAGACTACCTTGGGGTATTTTCAAGTCTTCTGCAAGGTTATCTTCTAGGTCTATACATTCCTTCATACATTCTTGCAACGTTTGAACTCTCTTTACATACACTAATGACCTCAAAGTTCCGTTCAACAGTCCCTCTAAAAACAATGATACCATTTTGTTTTGCGTCGGTCTCTCTTCCACAGGGCATCTATCCACATACTGCTTGAATCTCCTTGCTGCCAATCTTACTGACTCGGTAGGGACTTGTTTGAAGCTGTGGATTAATGACGAAGAATTGTTTTTAATTCCAGATTTGGTAAATTCTTCAATCATTTCTTGATATACCTACTCCATGTTCTGAAAGGTATTCGGGTCCAATGGCTGAAACCAGGCCAAAGCTGTGTCTGACAAGGTAAGGCCAAAAGACTCATATTGAATCATGAAGTCATCTACCTGCTCGGCTCTAACTACTTGTTTAAATTCTGCTATGTGATTATAGGGTTCACTAGAGCCATCATAATGATTTCTCATGCACTTGGCAACTTGGATCGGCCTTAGCCTCCTTCCTGCTTCAGGTTGTCTAGGCATTACAGGGTAATTTGGTCTTCCTATTGGTATGCCTGGTCCTCTCTCTACCTGTGGTCTGACTGGAGCATGAACTCCATGTCTTGGGTCAATGGCTGGTTGTGGCCGGTAGTTAGGATTAGTGGCAGGCATTGCAAATTGCACATGTGGTCTGACAGGGATCTGGGCTTGTTGTGTTTGTTGTGTTTGTCCCGATTGTTGAATTGAATCATTTTGAGAAGTTCCAAGTGGATTCCGTGAAGTAGTGGCTTGGTCCCTAGGGGGGAACACTGGGATGTTCTGATATTTCAGCTCAGCTCTCTCTAATTCTGTTATTGGCCAATATCTTCTGTGATTTTTATCCAAATATGTGATGATGGTGTGGAACTCAGGGTCTTGTAACTCATAGATGGTAACTGGGTTAGGAGCAGCTTCCCATATAGAGGAATGGGCTCTGAGCAGGTGCTCCATCCCGTTGATCAAATATACATCTATTAGAGTGTCATCCTGGGGAATTAGGTCTCCTCTCCAAAGTTTAGTAATTGTAGATCTCCCTCTAGGAGTAGTTACTTGCTCTTCGTTTCCACATCCATTTAAACTTGAAGCATTATTTTCCTCACCATGCTCATTAATGATTTCCGGGTGTTCGGTGACCATGTATTGAATATCTTGTTTGTCCATGTACAGTCCTCCTACATATTTGACGGCTGGTCTAGGCACGATGTATGCTTCTGAAGCCTTCCTCAGTCTGGCCACTGATCTGTTTAGACCATCCAAATAGATAGGGATCCCATTGTGGTTGGTGTTCACATACTCTAAGGAAGTTCTGTATTCTCCCTCAATGATGGACATCTGGCCAATCATGGGTACAGTGTTTTGCATATCCTCGGAAGCCATGGGGATTTCTCCTTCTGACTCACTAGAGGTCTCAGAATAGTGTGAACGGCTACTTGGTTCAGCTACACTCCCTACGGAAGAGATTACACTTCTTCGGCTTCCTAGGGTTCTTCCGGATCTCAGGTTCATCCACCTCACAACTCTGGTCAGTCCTTGCTAACCTCTGGTCTCTTGAACTCCCCACAACAGCTTAGAATTCTAAGGAATTTAGGCTGGAAAATGACTGAAGGAAAATTTCAAGTCACGATACTTGACTCCTAAAATCCACGATACACGACCTCTGTCAAAACGATCGCTGACTCACACGATACCTGGACGAAACGATCGCTGGAAAACGATCTCTGCCCAAACGATCTCTGGCTTGGAACGATACACGATCTCTCAGTGAAACGATCTACGACCTTTGACCAAAACGATCGCCGGCAAACGATACTTAGGTCCAAACGATACTTGATCAAAACGATCGCTAGCAAAACGATCTTTGACCAACGATGCTCGGATAAAACGATACTTGAATAAGACGATCTCTGACCAAACGATCTTTAGGTAAAACGATCTCTAGCAAAGCGATCTCTGGCTGAAAACGATACACGACCGACGATATCTGATAGAAACGATCGACGATACTTGACCCGAAACGATACGCGATCTCTAACTAAACGATCGACGATCTTCAAATGAAACGATCGGCGATATCTAACTGAAACGATACCGATCTGTAACAAGTATCGCGATCTCTGCCAAACGATCTCTGCAGTGAAACGATCGACGATACTTGTGACAAAACGATATGCGATCTTTGACAAGTATCGCGATCTCTGGATAACGATACTTGGCAAGCGATACACGATCGACGACCTTTGATCAAAACGATCTCTAACGAAACGATACCGATCTCTATCTGAAACGATCTACGATCTCTCACGAAACGATCGACGACCGCTGGGAAATATCGCGATACTCAACCGCAGGAGCAAAACGATACTCGACCGCGGGAGCAAAACGATACTTGACCCTTAGACAATTTTTGACAATAATTTTTTTAAGGTTTGATTCAATGCAATTGTTTTATGCACTCTCCTCCCCCTTCTCCACTCTCTGGATCACTCAAAACTCAACTTTTCACCTCAGTAAAACCCAAACGATCTCTGACGCAGGTCGTTTCAGACTGAAATTGATTTTTTGAATGATGTAAAAGGATTAGCACTTGATAGGCTCACCTCTGATGCACTTTCAACTCCTTTCTCACTTCCCCTTGCTTTGTAAAGCTCTAGCTCGCCTCGTGCTCACAAACGATCGCTGGTACAGTCCTCACGATACTCGACAGTTTACCCCACGATACTTGCTCAGAAAACAAATGATTTGCAAAATGATATTTTTTTTGGTTTTTATACTTGGCTTTTCCTAACTACTGAAAGTGAAACAAAAGGACAAGAAGTGAAAGCTACTCTAATCTACTCCCTTACTCTTCCTACTTTCCTCTTACCACTCACTTCCCTAAACTAACAACTCACTACACACACTCCAAGAATGAGAAGTAGCAAGTGCGGCTGAAAATGACTTACCAAAGAAGAGAAGATTTCCGCTCCTCCACTTACTTCAATGCAAAAAGCTACTTACCATCACACGAATGCCTCGGTTTGATTCGTCACTCCCCGGCAACGGCGCCAAAAAGTGTGTTGACCTAAGTATCAACTTAGGGACTTGCGGAGAAAGAGACTATACCTCAATCCCCTCACAAGTGCATATAGTGGGGATACACTCTTTTAAATATCAATCCAAAGAGTATACAAACCTAGCCGAGTGTATGAAGACATGCAATCATGTAATGGTCAATGCAAATGAACTACTCAAAGAATGAAAATGAGGCAAAGACTTATCCAAACAAGCTCCAACTGTTGGTCAAGGCGAAACGATACTTGGTGCAGCAGCCGTCAGTATTTTGGACTTTTCTCCCAGCTCCAAACTCCAAATATAGCGAATAGCATATGCGTTTCGAAGCTCTCGAGAAGACGCATCCAATGGCAGTGGTTTCACTCGATTCCGACGCTCCTACTTCAAGTTATGAGCGAAATACTGAGTCGCGGAAATACTTTCCCACACTTCAGCACTTCCCACATCTCGCACACACCTTTCCTATAGTCAAGAAACACTCTCAAGGATAGACAACACTCACAAGCACTCTTTTCAAGCAATACACATGCATACAAGCTCGCGAAGAAGAAGATAAGGAGGGAAGAAGACACAAATTCGAATTTCTGTGCTCTCTATTCTCACAATGACAAAAAGTTCTTTACAAAGAGTCACATTTGACTTATATACTAGTGCCCTAAAAATGGTCCTTTCACACAAGAGACCGGCACTTTATTCACTAAAAGACTAAATTTCTACTATTTTACATGGGTAAGCTTCTAATCTTTTGTGGGGATGCATCTAGAGGACTCCTCTAGTGCCTTTACAACGGAAAATATATTACAAGAATGATTGTGATACAAAAATAGGATGTCCAAATCGGAAAAATTTTGGGGCCCGTCTTTTTCTCTGCTTTGTGCGCTCTTTAGCTCTGCAACACTCTCCCCCTCTTCGTCTCTGTCGTCCCTTGACAGACTTTGCTTCGCGCACGCGCCCAGTGGTCAGTATTGTCTGATTCTTGATCTTGCATTACGTTTTAGAGGCGCTCTGATTTGTCCTGGTTGCACACATCGGACCTGGTTGCATTACTCCAAGCCGATTGATTTGGTTTGCCACGCACGCTATTAGTGCACATATGCGGATGTAGCTCGTAAGCCTTGATCTGAAACCTCTGCAACTCAAGAGGTTGAAGCATCCACATAGGTGATACTTGTTGGCCCTGATTCCTTCTTCCGGCTGCGTGCTTTTCCTTGGTGTGTGCGCCCCTGCGGGGCTTCCTGCAGAGATGTATCTTCAAATCTTGCCTTTTAGTGAAGCTGTTTCTTTCGTTGTTTTCTTCTTTTCTTCTTTTTACTTGGCTCTCCCGCAACAGTGTTGGTCAGTCTTTTGCCACCACCATCTTCATTAACAGTCAGAGCGCATTGGCAGTTGTGAGGAACCCTGTGTTCCATGCTCGCACTAAGCCCATTGAGGTGCATTATCATTATGTCAAGGAGAGGTTCTCTGCTGGGGAGATCAACTTGGCATATGTGCCCACACAGGAGAACATTGCATACCTTTTCACAAAGGCTCTGCCTAGGGAGAAGTTTGAAGCTTTTCGCAAAGCTTTGGGCTTACTTCCTTTTGTGGAGTGATCTCCACATAGCTTGGCACTTCCTTATACATGAGTGCATTTGTTGATATATTTAGGTAGTGATTTGTGTGAACACTCTAGGATTGTCAGGGCACTTTTTTCCCTCTTTAGGAGGTTTTTTCCCCCCGGCTTGTATATACGCCTATTACCCTAATGGGCTACTTATCTTTTTACATTCTCTAGTAATACATTCAATATTGTGTGTTGTGCTCCAAACTTCTTCTTCTTCCTTGTGCTGTTCGCGTGCTTCCACAGACATCTGACTCCAACACATACATACATACATACATACATACATACATACACACACACACACACATATATATATATATATATATATATATATATATATATATACAGAGAGAGAGAGAGAGAGATTTTGTGTTTGGTTTTGTCCATTAAATTGTGGTGTGCCACCTTAGAGAATGAAAATTTGAGCTTTTTGCATCTCAAAGCACTTCGGTAACATGAAAGACACAAGGGACATAACATATAGATACATATAGAAAGAAAGACGAGTGAAAACGAACATATAGATATGCGAAGGCAAACACAACAATATGATTTTTTCTAATTAAATTTATGCTACAATTACTTACATGCTCTTCTCATTGTCTTGTTTTTGTACCACACAAAAATCACCTTTATCATCTGCATCCTCCTTAGGGGGTGGTATCAAATAAAGTTGGCATATGTAAGGATTTGGATTTTCCAAAGTTAAATATGGGCATGTTAGGCTTCACAAATGCAAAATTCTAATACTTATTAATATTCTTACTATGCTCTTTAACTTTGCCCTCTTTTTTCTCCTCCATTTAACTTTTCCCTCCTTTTTATCCTCCTCTTGTTTTGTTATCTTTTGGATTTTGTCTTTTTGTCATTGCTCTTTAGTTTTTTTTGCTTTTGTGCTTCTTGATCTTTATTATATTGTTGTTTTTGCTGATCTTGTTGTTGTTGTTTTTACTTTATTGTTGTTTTTGCTTATCTTGTTCTTCCTCATCTTGCTTCTCTTCCTGTCTTTGTATAGCTTGATGCTAATGCTATTCCACACGCTACTCTCATTGATGCCAATTTCGCTTTCTATGTTAATGCTAATCTTCCTCTCATCATTGACCTTATTGATGTTTCTCTTCTGGATGCTATGGATGTTAGTTTTCATGTTGTTGCTCTCACTCTTGATGCTATTCTTCCTCTTCATGTTGCTTTTGCTTTTGTTCTTGATGATGTTGTTCTTGTTGTTGTTGTTGTTGTTGTTGCTACTATTCTTGATGTTTTTGTTGTTGATTTTCTTGCTATTGTTGTTGCTATTCTTTATTTTGGTGATGTTATTCTTCTCATAAATCTTGTTCTCCTTGATATCCTTCTTTATGGTCTCTTGCTATTACTATTGTTATTGCTCGTGGTCAAATTCCTAATATTGCTATTGATAATTGACATGAATTTCCCTAGTCTCTTCAAAGTTTATGTTCTCTTCAAACTTTATGGGGATTTTTTGTGAACTAGATCCACAAGATTTTACATTATCCTCAATATATATTTTTGACCATTGAAGTGCTGAATGAAGGATCTTGAATCAAAATAGCATGACATATTCCATACTGTAACTATCCTCATCCATCTAAAATGTGCATTTAACTCAATATCTCAATCTGTGTGTGTGTGCTCCACTTTGAGTGTGAGAGTGTGTGAGTGAGCTCTCTTCCTTATCTTCTTCCTTGTGACATCCTTGGGTACATCTTTGAGCATTGGAACCAATAGTAGACTTTGCCAAAACCGCTCAACGTAGGTAGTGACAGTGTCACCCTCCTTCCATGTAAAGTGATCCATGCACATCGAACATGTAAATGGAACTGAGGGGGAACGAAAGACTCCTTAATGTTTTCTTGAAAGGCCTTCCATGTCATCGGACAATCTGCACTATAACATAAGACATTCCACCAAAGTTGAGGCTTCCCTACTAAATAGTTAGTAGCAAACTTTGCTTTATCACATTCACATTAGGATTCATTGGAATAAAAATAATCAAATTATGATAATCATGATGGAACAAGTGGACCATCCTTTTGGCCATCAAATTGTAAACATTGTTAATCTTTTACACCAATCTTGGAATGGGTGCCATCAGCTTGAGCAAAGACAATAACCTTTATCATGTTGATATATTTTGGTAGTGATGTGTGTGAACACACTTAGGACCACCGAGGCACTTTTCCCCTCTTTAGGAGGTTTTTTTCCCTCGTCTTGTATATATGCCTATAACCCTAATGGGTCACTTAACTTTGTACATTCACTTGATAATACATTCAATATTGTATGTTGTGCTCCAAGCTTCTTCTTCTTCCTTGTGTTGTTTGTGTGCTTCTACAGACCTCAAACTCCAACAATTGGTATTAGAGAAGGTGGCTGCTTCATCTAGGGTGGTTTTGAAAATAGTCCAACTGAGAGTACCTTATATGTTAAGCATGCAAATGATGTGCTTCTGATCATTGTTGTCTATGTTGATGACATGCTGCTCATTGGTCCTAATGAGAAGCATATTGTTGATTTTAAGGATGATTTGCATGCCTCATTTGAGATGTCAGATTTTGGTCATTTGCATCATTATTTAGGCATTCAATTCATGCAGTTGATGGTGGAATAGATCTATGTCGAACAAAATATATTGACACATTATTGCAACATTTTGGCTTTCAAGACTTCAAAGCTATTACTGCTCCTAAGGAAATAGGTTTATAGTTGAGTCTTTGTAGAACAAATATTGATGACAGGCATCACTGGCCAAGGCATCAGTGGCCAAGGCTTCAGTGGCCAAGGCTTCAGTGGCCAAGGCTTCAGTGGCCAAGGCTTCAGTGGCCAAGGCATAGTGGCCAAGGCACCACACGCCCAAAATCTAGAGTTGGGCACCAGGATGGAAGATTTGGGCGAGATTTGGGCGACTGTATGCCCAAGGTAGACCTCACAAGGCTGGGTCCGGACCCAGCCACTCATCATTACACGACAAGGTCCGATACTGAGGCAGGGGCGGCGGCTGGAGTGACGGCTGACTCTTGTCACCGCCTAATGCATTAACTTCCCACTACCCCGATGGAACAAACTCTCCTGTTGTAACCAGCTCCTCACCTCTCTCCTATAAAAGGAGAACCCGCAAGTGGAAAAGGGCGTGATATGCAGGATACGAATAGGCCATATGTTATAGCTGAGAGTGAGAGGGTGGACTTAGAGCTCCTGGTAGTGGAGTCCCGTCATGCTTCCTTGAAGCCATTGTGTAAGAATACCCTGAGATTGCGTTCTCATGCCCTTGCTTGGTATGATCAGCTGTAGTAGGATTAATAGTGGTACGAGATAACCATTTGTCTTCTCATTGTGTTGTCTTTGACCTTCTAATTAGTATGGTGTTGTGCTCCATGCTTGCCGTTGCTTGATCCTTACCTCTAAGTGTGGTTCCTAGTGTTGATTTGAAGGTTTCGTGATAAGTGTCTATTTTGGTAATGTGTTCATGTGCTTACATATTCTCCAGGAGTAGTGCATTTTGCATTCCCTGCACCCACACACTTCATTTCACCACCTACAGTCTTATGATGCTTGAGATGCATTTGATGTTGGATGATTTGGGTGTTGGGAAGTCTTTTTCCATCACCATCTTCACTTATAGTCAGAGTGCATTGGTAGTTGCGAGGAACCCTGTGTTCCATGCTCGCACAAAGCACATTGAGGTGCATTATCATTATGATAGGGAGAGGTTCTCTGCTTGAGAGATCACTTTGGCATATGTTCCCACAAAGGATAACATTGCAAATCTTTTCACAAAGGTCTGCCTCGAGAGAATTTTGATGCTTTCCACAAAGCTTTGGGCTTTCTTCGTTTTGTGGATTGATCTCTTTTCACATAGCTTGGAACTTCCTTATACATGAGTGTGAACTCCTTGTTCACCGCATCACTCCTGGGTTTGTTGATATATTTTGATAGTGATGTGTGTGAATACACTTAGGACTCCCGGGGCACTTTTTTCCCTCTTTATGAGGGTTTTTTCCCTTGGCTTGTATATATGACTATAACCCTAACGTGTCACATATCTTTATACATTCACTTCGTATTACATTCAGTATTGTGTGTTGTGCTCCAAGCTTCTTCTTCGTCCTTGTGATGTTCATGTGCTTTCATAGACCTCAAACTCCAATACATCACCCTTGCAATCTGTAGCTCAAGCGTAAGCACCACCTCCTTTACTTGTCAATCTGCGGAGATGTGAGGACTGATATGAAGATCGTGAGCAATTGTGGTCAGCAAATGTGAGTGACAAGCACATACATGCACGTACACACACACACGCACACAAGGCAAGATCAAAGAGAGGAACAATGGAAGGACTTTGATTACAAAAGAAATCTATTACAAAGCTGAAATGTACAACAAGCTAACCTCAAAAATGAGCTCTCTAGCTCTTTTTATAGTTTTTTTACTAGTTTTGGCCCTGTCCAGACCTAGTGTAAGGCATAGTTAAAAATTAGCTTCCAGGGCTTATTTGAGGGCTCAAACGAAGTCTAAAATTTATGAAAATTGGTAGGATTATACTTTTAATGCTCCTCAAGCTCGAGGACTCCTTGTCTTGCACAAAATAGAGCTATAAAAAGGGGAAATGATATTTACAATGGTTTTTAGTGATGAAAACCACTATTTTATAGGGATTTCTTCTTAAAATTTGACATGCACTTCTTGGAGCTCCCTATGTGCTCCTTCTTCTTGGGTGTCCACTTCTCTGATGTGCCTTTTATGCTTGTCCTTGACCTTGAGCTTCAACACTCCCCCCCCCCTCTCGAGTCTGTCGTCCCTGACAGACCCTTGTTGTAAGGTTTGTTCCATGTAGTGCTTTGAGAGGTAGTGTCCATTCTATATGGACAAGAGCTGTCTATCTTCCATATGTGGCAAGGTTGGTTGTCCGGTTCTTCATTTGTCACTGCAAACCTTTGCAAGTTGTAGTCCCTTGGTATGTGCTTCTTCCTTGTTTTCTAGCATGACTGTGTCGTGAGTCTCCATTGATGTCCTCTAGATCTTCCAAAGGTGATGTTCATAGTAGTCATACCAAGTACTCATAACCCATAATGAATGATGGGTAAGTGTGTTTGTGCATGGGTTGAGGAAAATATGTGCCTTGTGCACGACATTGTAATATAGCCCTATGCATGCTTACTTGGAAAATGCATTGGAAGAAGTATGGTGCAAGAAGTTGGGTCTTGAGTGAATTGCTCAAGGGTATGCTGATGAAGAGGTTTCCTAATCTATCAGTGTTGTTGTGACACCCAAGTAGACGATTCTTACCATGAAAGGTCGATCGATATTCCGCTCGTCGTGTTGTACTCCCATCATAGTGATTGACCAATGGCACATCTTTCATGGTTGATGAATGTCCTTGTTGATGATTCATTGATGAGATGCTTCGAGTGCCTAGTCCTATCCCCTCTCTTCAAAGAAACATTTTCCAAATACTAAGAATTGAATTTCTTTATATTCCTTGACAAACAGCATTGGGTAACTATACCAAGCTGAGTTTCACATATTCTCTTACCATAAGCAGGAGTCTTCTCACCTAGTATACATACAAGGATTTGCAATAATTATCGTCTGCTAGCCAAGCCACACTTCTATCAAATTTGATAAATGCATATTAATCAACAGCTCCACCTTCAACTAAGCATGACTCATTCATGTTCTAGGATCCACACCTTGGAACAAGCTCTCTCTCTCTCTCGCCTTCTCTTCTTTTTTTTTTTTTGGTACTAGAGGTACATAATGAAAATGCCATGGTGACATGTACAATAGATGAATGTAATTCATCTTTTCTTAGTCCATGTGCATGAGGGGAGACTAAGGGTGCATGGGTGGAAAACAAAAAAGTGCCTATGCATGGTCTTATGATGAGACCCTATCTCGTGCATACTCTAAAAAATGCATACAAAAAATAATGGTGCAAAAATGGATAAATCTTGAGCAAAGTGCTCAAGGGTGAGACGATGATGAGGCTTCCTCCAAATATCCAACTCGAAGAACCTTTTCGGTTCCCATCAACCATTTGAAATGGATGATACCTTTATCCACCAATCTGCTAAACGAAAAATAAAAAGCAAAATTTTACGATGTATGAACATGTGCCCTCTGGGTGCCTGGGTTAAACTTAGTGCGCCTAGTGCTTTGCCTTTGGATGAGGCCCTATTTGCATGCATACTTGATGTGCATTTTGAGCATATGTTGTGCATTGGGCAAGGTTGTGTTTGACACCCATGGATGCCACAGGAAGATGTTTTAGGCTGCCAATATGTCTTTGTTGTGCTGGTTGTTGCCTTGAAGTTCCTCCCTTGGATTTTTTTGAGTTTAGGCTTGATTGCTTTGGGTCCTTTGATTGGAAGTGGACTTTCTTGAAGATAAGGCATGGTAGGCCTAGACCATAGATTTTGAAGTCTAGTGTGAGGGGGCTGATTTTGTACAAGGGCTTTCTTTGGTACCCATATCATAGTGCGATTTGGTTGGGCTCTAAGTAATTGCTTGGCCACCCAAATTTGCTTAACAATACTAGGAAAATGTGATTTTTGTTTCTTGGTGTAAGGGTCTTTTGGGCCTTCTATGTGAGTTTTTGGAGAAAACTCATCTTTACTTGGGGAATGCAACAAATGTTGAGCTTCTATATGCAACAAAGGTTGATCTTCTATACATACATCATGCTTATGCAATGGATCCTTGGGTTGTGTGGTTTGAGATTGATCTAGAGATTCATCAATACCTTTATCCTTATTACACATAGAATCTCTAGATGTGCAGATGAATGATGGATTGTCAAGTCTTCATCTACACAATCCATGACAAAGAATGTTTCCGAAAATTGCATATCATCCACCATAATAGGCAACACAACTTGACCCATGCAATCATAATGTTCCCCATCCATGAGGATAGAAGAATGAATTGTTGGTTGAATGTTCTCAAAAATAATGGTCACTAGGTCAATATGAATTAAATTCCACTCACAATTAGGGTTGATAAAAACACTCATCCTTCTATGGTCATGTCCTATTCTTATGTGCACAAAAGTATAGTTATATTCTCTTGTTGCAAATAAGGATCCTACTCCCTTAGATATTTCACCCCTTCCCTTGACTCCTTGCATTTTTGCTCTAGATGTTTCACCCTTATGTGAGATTATTTCATGCATTTCATGTTTATATCCCTCATTTTTTTCAAACTTAGCCCCCGTTCTTCTCTCTTTTGCTTTTTTCTTTCCCATGAAATAATTTTTTCTCTCCCTTGGCTTCCCAATCCCACCTGAAGGTCAACTCCAAATTACTCTATCTAAAAATCAATGTATTATTCTTAGAAAAAATAGTTGAGCCAATGTAGCATTCGAAACGAGCTTTCCAACAAGCTAAACAGCACAAAAAATGGACTTTTGGTGAAAAAGTTATGTCAAATCAGGCTCCTGGGGGTCAAAACAAGCAAACAGGACCCTTTGGAAAAATCACGATTTTTTGGACAACCTTGGAAATCACGATTTTGAATGAAAAACACGATTTTTGGGGGTCTGAAAATCGCGATGCTGAGCTCTTACGAAAATCGCGATTTTGAAGGATCATGAAAATCGCGATGTTGAGCAACTGTAAAAATCATGATTTTGTGAAATCATGAAAATCGCGATGTTGAGCACTGATGAAAATCACGATTTTGAGCAATCCCAAAAAATGCAATTTTGAATGAAAATCGTGAAAAATGCAATTTTGGCTGAAAGTCGTAAATGCAATTTTGGGTGAGAATCGTGAAAAAACACGATTTTGAGTGAGAATCGTGAAAAAACGCGATTTTGAGTGACAATCTTGAAAAAGGCGATTTTGAGTGAGAATCGTGAAAAACGTGATTTTGATAGAAAATCGTGTTTTTGGCCTGAAAATCGCAATTTTGAGAAGGACCAGAAAATCGTGATTTTGACTGAAAATCGTGTTTTTGACATGAAAATCGCGATTTTGAATGAAAATCGTGTTTTTGCTCAGAATCATGTTTTTACCTGAAAATCGCAATTTTGGCTAAAAATCGTGCTTCTTGAGAATGGTGTTCTGAAAATTGCGATTTTGTACCTTAGTGAAAATCATGTTCTGAAAATCGTAAAACTCGCGATTTTTTGAAAATCACAATTTTGGAGTGTTGCTCTAGCAGAATGGTGAGAACCACGTTAAGAAGCTCCACCTCCTTAATGTCAATCCGCGGAAGAGATAGGAGTGATATGAAGATCGTGAATGTGAGATGAAGTGAGAGTGAAGGTGAGAAGCATAGAAATGCACACACACATACACACACACTACGAAGAGACAAGCAAGACACAATGGAAGGTGAGAAATCCACTCTATTGCTCAAGAACACTATTACAAGCTCAAAATAGCTCTAAGCTCATACTAACCAACCTGCTGACCTCAAAAATGAGCTCTCTAGCTCTTTTTATAGTTTCTAGACTAGTTTTGACCGGTTTCACATCTAGTGACTGGTATAGTTAAAAATTAGGTCCTAGATGCTATTTGGAAGGGTAAACGGTGTCTAAAAATAACGAAATTTGATACGCTTGTTCTACCTAAGCTCCTCAAGCTCGAGGACTCCTCGGCTTGCACAAAATGGAACTATGGATTACAAAATGGGGTTTTCTATGTTACATATGTTACAATAGTGATAAAAATCACTGTTGGAGGTTTTTGGAAAGTATTTGAAAACATAATTCTTTGAAGAAAGATTCGACTAGCTCCCTGCTCTGTCATTACATGCTTCTGCGTCTTCTATGCCTCTGGCTGCTTCCAACACCCCCCTCCCTCTCGCTTCTGTCGTCCCTCACAGAACCTTGTTGTAAGGTCTGCCGGATATACTTCTGTAGGAGGTCTTGAGCGAGGGTGTGCTCGGAGATACGAATGCCTCGGGCCAGGTCGGTGTTAGCAGCAGTCGGGGAACCGAAGGAGCCACAAGACGAAGAGAGTCAGAGCGAAGGGACAGCACAAGCAGACATGGCAGTCAAAGAAGATCTGGCAAATAGGCCATCTAAATTTTTCAGACATCAAGGAGTTGAACACACAAGAAGAAAGAGCAAGTAGGGAGCTCAAAGAGGTGTATGACAAATCAACAGAGAAAATCCCTACACAAATAGTGATTTTAATCACTAAACACCATTGTAAATACCATTTCATATTTTTGTAGCTCCATTTTGTGCAAGCCAAGGAGTCCTTGAGCTTGAGGAGCTTTAGGAGTATCTACCTGCCAATTTTCGTATTTTTTAGATCTCGTTTGAGCCCTCAAATAAGCCCTGGAACCTAATTTTTAACTAGGCCGGACACTAGGTCTGGACAGGGCCAAAGCTAGTCAAACACTATAAAAGGAGCTAGAGAGCTCATTTTTGAGGGTGGATTGTAATTGAAATGAACTTGTAAGAGCTTTTTGAAAGTAATCTAAGAACTCCATTGCTTCTCACTCTTTGTCTTTCCGTGTGTGCACGTGTGCGTGCATGTGTGTGCATGCTTGTGTGCTTCTCACTCACGCACCTGTGCCTCCACTTGCTCGAGGTCTTCATACCATCCTCACGTCTTCCCGGATTGACATTAAAGGAGGTGCTACTCATCACTGAGCTACACCAAATTTTGGCGCCGTTGCCGGGGATTGAGCTTTGAGGACGAGCGTGTGATGGTAAGATGTAGATTGGAGACGTTGGCGTTGTAGGTAATTTCTGTTGGTGCATACCAATCACCAATTGAAGGCTTGGAAGATTAAAGGATGAAGGAAGAATCAATTCCTAAAGTGTGGAAGAAGATTACATTCAGAGGATAAGAGAAGTGTACACATATGTACATTAGTTTAGTCATAGCTGACTTAGATCTTTTGTTTAGTAAGAATCATGTACAAATTTATCTATAAATACTTTGAGAAAAGTCGGGGCAAGTATGAGAGCATATGTGACAATAGTTAGAAGTCAAGAATGAGGGAGATAGATGTCATGAGATAGAGAAAAAGTTAGTTGAGTTAGCTCTCATCACTCAACTGTATTTTCTTCTGAGTAATTGAAAATATTTGCGCCCGATGTTTCTGCGTGTTCTCCTTCTACAGTAGATCAATTGTGAAATGCTTTTGTACAAGTCTAAGTTGAGAGTTGCTTGACCTCTGTACAAAGTTTTAGCTTCCAATTGTAATCAGGCTGAGTGAATTAAGTGTAGGAACATTCATATGTGAAGTGTGTTCACTGGTTCCTAAAACAGGCGCAGATTTCGAAGTTAATGTTTTGATTATTTCTCCTAGCACAGTTTAAAGTTTTGCATGAGTGAGGGCTTAATCTTTAAGTTGGAAGATAAGCTATTCATGTCTAGAAGCATTTTGGAAAACGGGTTCTATTCAAGGAGAACCAAGTCTTAAAAGTTACAGGTATAAAATCGATTGTTCTGAGTGACAGTTTCTGACATAGGTAACTTGAGAAGTTGGTTTCTCAAGTTATACTTAATCTTTTGAAGTAATTCAACTTGGAGTAGATGCGCAATCTCTAGGAGATACTTCGTACAAAGTTTCATCAAAAACTTTACACGTTTGATAGGCCAATGTGAAGAAATAGTGCAGCAGACTTTTCTGTGTTTCATCTTCTTCACAGATTTGTTAACTTTTTGATAATTAGTAATTGATCCTCTAAATGAGTGGAAGGTTTTGACTTATTCTTGGTATAGAGGTGCTCTAATCACAAGAATAGGTTGTTCTTTTGGAGAATAACATTCTCCATCAGTGGTATCAGAGCAGGAGACATCAAAGTGAGAAAAGGAGGATCCCGACTGCTGCAGATTCAAGAAATTCAACACTTGAAGGACTAAGAAGTGAAAGCTTGGAGTCAAAGTTTGAGGAGAAGACTATTTGACATCAAGAAAGGCAAAAGGAGTTCAATTCGAAGTAAAGGTACATACATTGTTTGTAAAGCTTGAAGATTTCAATACACAGGTGGATACAAGATGGGAGAAAGCTTGCAGATTGATAAGCTAGATAGGGAGAACTATCCAGCATGGTCCATGAGGATGGAAGCACACCTCATGAGCAAAGATCTTATATCATTTATTACAGGAGATGAAGAAAAACCTGAGTTTGCAGATCCTAGTATTCCTACTAGGGAAGAGCTTGCAATGTTGAAGACTTGGATGAGAAAGGATGCTCAAGCAAGGAGCATCATCTACATGGCTGTAAATGATTACCTTTTACCTCACATCAGAGGTTTGGAAAGTGCTACAGATGTTTGGAATGCCTTGGAAGAGCATTTCCAAAATACTACTAAGTCAAGGAAGTCCTCACTATGGGCTGAGTTCACAACCTTCAAGAAGAAGAGCTCACAATCAATTTCAGATTATGTGGCAAGGATGAAAGATATTGCAGATAGCTTGGGAGCAGTGGATGAAGACATTGAAGAGGAAAAGTTGGTAAGACAAATACTTACAGGTTTGAGAGGAGATGAGAAGTGGAAGCCTTTTATATTGTCCATAGAATTGTCACTTGATCACTTTACTCCTGATCTTAATCAATTGCTAGGACACATGCTAACCTTTGAGCAGGATCTTAAAGGAGACAATGATAGAAGTACAAGTCAAGCTATGTACTCTAAGGATAAGAAAAAGAATGGCAAGGGAAAGCAATCAAATGATGATGAAGGGAATTCAAATCAAGCTAACTTCACAAAAGGGAAGACAAATTTCAGAGGTAAAGGAAGAGGAGGTAAGAACAAAGATAATGCTAAAGCTTGTTGGATTTGTGGCAGAACAAATCATTTGGCAAATGATTGTTGGTATAACAATCAAAATGGTGGAAGCAATAATCAGAATTATAGTCAAAGAGGTAGAGGAGGCAGAAACCAAAGAGGCAATTTCAGAGGAAGAGGAGGTAGGACATCATATGGTAGAGGAGGTGGAAGAAACTTCCAATCTCAGTCCTACAACAATAATTATTACAATTATGCATCAGATCAGAAGGATGACATGACTCTTATCTTGAATGCAACTCATGAATCAATGGGAGAAGATCAAAGAGTGTTTTATATTGACTCAGGGTGCAGCAACCATCTGAGTGGGAATCTATCTTTGATTACTGATATGGAAGCAAGGGTGAATGGACATACAGTTCAGACAGGTGACAATACCAAACATAAAGTGGAGAGCATTGGATCAGTGAAGACAAAGAGTGGAAGTACACTTCTGAGCAAGGTACTTTATGTTCCTACTATTCCTAAAAATCTGATAAGTGTAGGGCAAATTGTGGAGAAAGGATATGAGGTAAGATTCACAAATGATGGTGTTTATGTACAAGATCCAAATCAGGGATATAGAAACATAATTGCAGGTAAAAAGGAAGGAAGATTGTTCACTCTCAAAGTCCAAGGTAATGTGGGACATGCATTATTTACCTATGGAAGTCAAAAGGTATCTGAATTAGACCTATGGCATAAAAGGCTAGGTCATTTCAATGAGAGAGCTATAAAGGAGATGTCAAAGAATCAGGTGGTGCTTGGATTGCCAAATATTGAAGGGCAACATATGGTGTACAAGTGTGAAGCTTGTCAATTAGGTAAAGCACATAAGAGTTCTTACAACAAATCAGGGTACAAGCATTCAAATATGCTTGAATTGGTTCATACAGATGTATGGGGTCCCTCAAGGGACTATAGCATAAATGGTTCCAGATATTATGTGTTGTTTGTTGATGATGCAACCAGGTGGATTACTTTGTATGTAATCAAGGATAAATCAGAAGTTTTCAAGACATTCAAACATTTTCATGCTTATGCAGAAAGGATCACAGGGCAAAAGCTCAAGAGGTTAAGATCAGATGGAGGAGGAGAGTATTTCTCTAAAGAGTTTGATGATTATTTGTGGAATGCAGGTATCAAAAGAGAAGTAACTTGCAGGTACTCCCCTCAACAGAATGGAGTAGCAGAAAGGAGGAATAGGACTCTTGTAGAGTTTGCAAGAGCCATGATGAAGGAAAAGAATTGTCCAAATTACTTATGGGCAGAAGCCATTAACACTGCAACATACCTTGTGAATAGGTTGCCTTGCAAAGCTTTGGATGGAGGAACCCCTTATGAAGCATGGTGGGGTAAGAAGCCTAGTCTTGATCATTGTAAAGTATTTGGATGTATTGCATATGCTTATGTTCCTTCACAATTAAGACATAAGCTAGAACCAAAAGCAGAGAAGTATGTGTTTATTGGATATGATGATAGACAGATGGGTTACAGGTTGTGGAGTCCATCCACAAAGCAATTTCTTGTTACTAAAGATGTGACATTTGATGAGCAAAATATGTGGTATACAGGATCACCAAATGAGTATACAGGTGTTGAAGAAATTCAAAGGAAAGGAAAGGCAAAGGTAAAAGTATGTGAAGAAATTGTTGATGAAGTTGACTCTAGAAGTAGAGTGCAGGATTATGTAGAAGAAGGGCCAAGATTTGATCCAGAGTCAAATGAGGCTGAAACTTCAAGGAATGCAGAAATCAGAAGATCTACAAGAGAAAGGAAAGAACCTATAAGGTATAGTTATGATACATCTTTCCTAACAACAAAAGATTATGCCTACATTGTGAAAACAGAAGAAGATCCAACCACTTATGAAGAAGCCAAAGGTAAACAGAATTGGGAGAAGGCAATGCAGGAAGAGTATGATGCTCTACTTGAAAATGAAACTTGGGAACTAGTACCAAGACCAAAGAATCAGAAGGTCATTGGATGCAAGTGGGTATATAAAACAAAGAGGTTTGCAGATGGTAAAGTGTCTAGATATAAGGCTAGACTTGTGGTCAAAGGTTATGCCCAAACTTATGGGGTAGATTATGATGAAACCTTTAGTCCTGTTGCTAAGATGTCTACAATTAGGACATTGATTGCTATTGCTGCTTGCAAGGGATGGAAATTATCACAATTGGATGTGAAAAATGCATTTCTAAATGGATACATTGCAGATGAAGTATATATGGAGCAACCAGAAGGCTTCATGGAATCAATTGGATCAGATTATGTGTGTAAGCTCAAGAGAGCTTTATATGGGTTGAAGCAAGCCCCAAGAGCTTGGAATTACAGATTGGTCAAGTTCTTGAATGAATGTGGATTTCAAGCATCAAAGGCAGATAGTAGCTTGCTAGTGAAGGCAAGTGAAAATGGATACATTTACATGTGCATTTATGTTGATGATATTATTGTTACAGGAACAGATGCTCAAGGAATCAATGAACTCAAAAGACAAATAGAGAAGGAGTTTAAGATAAGTGATTTGGGAAACTTATCTTATTTTCTAGGAATGCAGATTGTGTATACTCAACATGGAGTATATGTTTCACAAGAGAGATACTTGAAGAATCTTCTAGTCAAGTTTAACATGGAAGATTGCAAGATCTCAACCACACCATTGGAGGTAAATCATAAATTAAGCAGGTATGGAGGTGAAGAATTCAATGACATGAAGAAATATCAGAGTTTGGTAGGTAGTCTAATCTATGCTACCTTGACAAGGCCAGATCTATCATATGCAGTAGGTGTGTTGTCACAATTTATGCATTGTCCAAAGAAGACTCATTGGATTGCAGCCCAAAGGGTACTCAGATATATCAAAGGAACCCTAAGTGAAGGTTTGTATTATGGTTTCACTTCTGACACAAGAATCAAAGTGTTTAGTGATGCAGATTGGGCAGGTGACTCAGATGATAGAAGGTCTACTCATGGGTATCTCTGTTATGTTGGAGATAAGCTAGTTTCTTGGTGTTCAAAGAAGCAACATACAGTTGCTTTATCATCCACAGAAGCTGAGTATAAGGGAATGGTAGAAGCTGCAAAGGAAGTGATATGGTTGAAGACCTTGATGAAAAGTTTTGAGTTTGATCATAGTACTCCAATAATTTTTGGAGACAATATGAGTTCTTTGTATTTGGCAGCTAACCCTGTTTTTCATGCCAGGACTAAGCATATAGAGATTCAGTATCATTTCTTGAGGGAAAAGGTACTAGATAAAGAGATTGAAGTGATGTACACTCCAACAAAAGAACAAGTGGCAGATATGATGACAAAGAGTTTGGATGGACCTAAGTTACAAAGGTTCAAAGACATGGCAAGTATCAAGAAGACAGAGAAAACCTCAATTGATGATTGAGGGGGAGCTGTTGGTGCATACCAATCACCAATTGAAGGCTTGGAAGATTAAAGGATGAAGGAAGAATCAATTCCTAAAGTGTGGAAGAAGATTACATTCAGAGGATAAGAGAAGTGTACACATATGTACATTAGTTTAGTCATAGCTGACTTAGATCTTTTGTTTAGTAAGAATCATGTACAAATTTATCTATAAATACTTTGAGAAAAGTCGGGGCAAGTATGAGAGCATATGTGACAATAGTTAGAAGTCAAGAATGAGGGAGATAGATGTCATGAGATAGAGAAAAAGTTAGTTGAGTTAGCTCTCATCACTCAACTGTATTTTCTTCTGAGTAATTGAAAATATTTGCGCCCGATGTTTCTGCGTGTTCTCCTTCTACAGTAGATCAATTGTGAAATGCTTTTGTACAAGTCTAAGTTGAGAGTTGCTTGACCTCTGTACAAAGTTTTAGCTTCCAATTGTAATCAGGCTGAGTGAATTAAGTGTAGGAACATTCATATGTGAAGTGTGTTCACTGGTTCCTAAAACAAGCGCAGATTTCGAAGTTAATGTTTTGATCATTTCTCCTAGCACAGTTTAAAGTTTTGCATGAGTGAGGGCTTAATCTTTAAGTTGGAAGATAAGCTATTCATGTCCAGAAGCATTTTGGAAAACGGGTTCTATTCAAGGAGAACCAAGTCTTAAAAGTTACAGGTATAAAATCGACTGTTCTGAGTGACAGTTTCTGACATAGGTAACTTGAGAAGTTGGTTTCTCAAGTTATACTTAATTTTTTGAAGTAATTCAACTTGGAGTAGATGCGCAATCTCTAGGAGATACTTCGTACAAAGTTTCATCAAAAACTTTACACGTTTGATAGGCCAATGTGAAGAAATAGTGCAGCAGACTTTTCTGTGTTTCATCTTCTTCACAGATTTGTTAACTTTTTGATAATTAGTAATTGATCCTCTAAATGAGTGGAAGGTTTTGACTTATTCTTGGTATAGAGGTGCTCTAATCACAAGAATAGGTTGTTCTTTTGGAGAATAACATTCTCCATCAATTTCTTTACTTTTCCTATTTTTCTCTTTCTTACCTTACCACCATCATCACCATCATCATCATCACCAACTTCCACCTCCATTTCCATCATCGCAAAAATTTCAGTTTTTTTATCATATCACCATCTCCACCTCATTTCCCTCATTCTACTTGTGAGAGAGAGCGAGAGAGCGATATTGTGTGCGTTGTTTTTTGCATGTTTTTTGAGCATTCTGCAGGTTCTTGCTATATCACCATCCCCAGCACTCTGCGCAGGTACGGAACTGTACGGTCTTGTCTCTGTGTCGCCGGGCTCTGTCAATCGCGACCGACAGAAAAATTGCTCTATTTGCTAAACAAAGTGCATATCCATGACCTACAGGCCTAGAGCTTCCCAAAAATGTGTTTAGTTTTTTGAAATTCCTCAGATTTCTGTCAATCGCGATCGCTCTGTCAATCACGATCGACAAACCACGACGGACAGACCTGTCAATCGCGATCGACCAGTCAATCGCGACGGACAGCCCACGACGGCTCTGTCAATCGCGACCGACAGAGTCAACGACCGATTGACCACGACGGACAGAAGCTACGCGTGACACGTGTCAATCGCGATCGAGCCATCAATCGCGATCGACCTATCAATCGCGACGGACAGCCACGACGGACCTATCAATCGCGACTGACACAGTCAACGACTGTTTGACCACGACTGACCGAGTCTTCGCGACGGCCCTGTCAATCGCGATCGACACATCAATCGCGATCGACAGAGTCAACGACCCTTTGACCACGATTGACTGAATTTTCGGCCACGTGTCAATCGCGACTGACCAGTCAATCGCGACTGACAGCCACGACGGACCTGTCAATCGCGATCGACGACTGACCTGTCAATCGCGACCAACAGACTTTGCGAACACGTTAGAAGGGCAAATTAGGTTAAATTTTTAAGACAAAAATAATGGTCTAAATTTTGGCCAAGTGTGGGACAAACACTAGGGTGTGGTATTGCATTACGAGGGCATGACCCAAGTAACTCGAGAATTTCTGTTTGCCTGTTAACCTAGTTTAATCCTGTTTTAGCCCCAAAACCCTGAACTGGCATAACTTTCTCATACGAAATCCGTTTGCTGTGATTTTTGTTTTGTTGGAAAGCTCGCGGGGAGTACAACAAAAACATCAATTGGTTACGGTTAAATTAAGATCAGGAATATTAGATAGGGTATTTTGAAGTTGACCATACTCAGGGGGAACAAAATTCAGGGATCTCTAGAGTTGTGTCCAAAAAAACATAGTGCAAATTGGTGGTGTTACATGAATGAAAGTGATTGGTTCTGTCTTTTGAATTTAAGTCTTGAGCTAACGGTGGACCTTTTACAGGTCCTGTGAGAGCATCGAAGGGTACGCAAAGCAAGAGTAAGTGCAGGCTTGGGAACACGCGTCCTGGGCACGCCAGGGCAACAACACAAGGAAAGGAACTCAAGGTTGGAAAACCTGCAACACCCTCTGTCAATTCTTAGTTTAGGCTAAGTGCGGGTAGTGTTAGAAGTAATTCCAGGCAACGATAGGCACGAGATAAATCAAAGACTATCTAAGAAATCAAGTCCATGTCAAGAGATAACCTGTGTGTGAACGACAACCTTAAAGGAAAAGAACCTAACGTGAAACGACCAAACTAAAGTGCGAAATTAAACTCAAGTATTCCTAACGACGTGATATCAAACAAGAGTATAAACACGATAATCAACATAAAAAGGGGATTAAGTAATTGATACAAAGGACTCAGAAACGTGGTTGTACCTGGGAAAAATTGGGTTAATCAGTTAGGCATATGAACCTTAGATCAGGACGACATCTAGTAAGAGATAGACAAAGCCTTAGGTCTTCAGAGGCTAGTGTCAATCATACTGCGAGGTCTTGGGCCCAGCAGTTGAGTCACCACTCGCATTACCCTAGCTCTGATACCAGTGAATCAGAGATGTCTCAAGGCATGGAGAGACCTACAGGAAGTTCAGGAGTGCCATACTTGCACAGGGTAGAAGGCCCTTACAAAACGCAGTTGGAATACCTTAGGACCAACCGATTAGGTGCCAGCATCTATGAGGACGGCCTAGGAAGATCTGTGGTACAGATTAAGAATCCTGATCAATCCATTGGACTAGAGCGCCGAGCTGTCAAGTTCGAAAACGGAGCATACTTAGACAAGGAAGGAACTATATATGTAGTCACTAGTCACCCAGAGAGGACAGATGAATTCGGAAATGTGATCTCAGAAGCGGATTTAGGTGACTTGGAGCAAGGAAACATGGGTGTAGAACCTAGGACCCCTCGAGGCAAATCGGTTCTCACTAGGATTATCACACCAGAGTGGATTCCCCAGGATAATAAGAGCATAGATTTGCTCCTCAATCGAGAAACTGACGAAGCCTTTTGGAGGTATAAATCTGATCAGCCAACTGATATAGGAACAATCATGATCTATGAGTTTAAGGATCCTAATAGCCCAGGCAGAGTGACCTACTTAGATCACGCGTCGGAGAGGATCTTTGTGGTGACAGAAAATGATAGGCATGCTTACACTTGGAAAGGGGAAATTATTTTCCCCCAACCAAGATCGAATATGTCCTATGGTCACCCTGGTGCTGGAACATCCCAAGCTCATGGAATTCAAAGAGACACGAGTAGAGATAGGCCAGAAGTAAGCTTTGCCACCCCAGGGGGCAGAGAAAGAACGAGAATGGAAACGAATAGAGTAGAACCTGAGATGCTTAGAGCTCGCAGGAATCAAAGAAATGCGGATGAATTCCCTCTACCACAACCTAGAGAGCACACAAGGACCTTGAGACCGACTCAGCTAGTTAAGTCCATGAAGAACTACTTCGATGGCACTGGAGATCCATACGATCATGTGGCTGAGTTTAGACAAGTCCTGAGAGCTGAACAAGTGGAGGATCTATTAACGCAGTACAATGCCTTTGGTCTAACCCTTAGGAACACTGCCCTGACATGGTTTCAGCCACTAAACAAGAGACAGTTCAGGAGCATAGACCAACTTCTAGAGGCATTCATTATTGAATTCTCTAAAAGTGGCATAAGACACAACACCTCCTCATTGATTCACAGCTTCAAGCAAACCCCTCAAGCAACTGTGAGACTTGCAGGAAGAAGATTTAGGCAATACTTGGAGAGATGCCCTGTCCCTGAGCTACCCACACCAGCTAAGCAAGTGGCTTTATTCTTGGATGGATTGCTAAGTACCAAATTAAGATCATATGTGTACTTGAAGGACCCTAGGACCATAGAAGAGTGTGTATGTGTATTGACATAGAGGATAACCTAGGGGAGGAGTTAGAGCTTTCCAAGATATACAAAGATTCAGATAGTGCCTCTAGCCTCTCTTCCACGCAATCCACATCGATTGAGGAACTTGCAGAGAAAGTTGCTCAGAAACTAGGTGTCTCTAGTAAACAAATCCCAAGGTTCGTCCCTGTAAAAAGATGCTATAATTTTGGAGGCGACCATATGGCAAATGTATGTCCCATTATGGCTCAACCCCAAGTAAATCCTAGTGGCCAATACTGCACCATAGAACGGAGATACACAAATAACACAGCGCAAGATTGCCCATACAACAAGCAAGCGGTTAGGCAACCCTACCCTCAGCCATACCCTCAGCAGGGAAGATACCAGAACCCGTACCCTCCACAGCCATATGGCAAGCCACAACAACCTTATCAGCAACCATACCAAAACCAACAAAGACCTCAGTCTGTGTTAGCACAACAACCCCCTGCCCCAGCTAATGTGATCCCAGTACAATATGCAGCAGCAGAAGAAAACCTGAATAGAGCTATAGTCCCTGTAACACCACTGCTTTCTGAAAGTGACCCCAGTGACCATAGCTTTGATTCTACACATGTCGATAGTCCCCATGCTTACTACATGCAATCTCCTGAACATGGTGAGTCCTACTATAGTGAAGAGCCAAATGAACCTAGTTGGGAGTCAGATTACACAAGCGTCATGTACGCAAACCCCAATCCTAGACCTCAACCTAGGCAGGTAAGACCCCCATTCCCTAGAGGACCATGCTACAGATGTCAGGGAGATCACCTCATTCGTGATTGTCCCTTACCTCCACCTACACAACCCCAGTCAGTGACGATCCAGGGCTTTTGCCAAGAATGTGGAAAGGAGCATCTCTTACGAGACTGCCCTAAGAATCCTAATAATATGCCAAAAATCACTCCTATTAACATTATTGGGTTGGTGGTAGACTCCACAGGAAGTGTGACGTCCACCGCACCAGTACAGGTAGTGAATAGAGCTCAGGCATTGCAGCAGAACCAAGGGGTAAACCAGGATAAGAACCCAGAGGCCAGTGAAACCGAGAGCATGACAAAGAAAAGGACTAGAGCGTGGAAAGATAGTCGGGAAAGAATGAAAAGACAATGGGCTAAAAAGATGAGTGAACTTGAGGAAAGCATAAGAGAAACCAAAGCCAGGATAACTGAACTCACATCTCAAACTCCCTCTCACACTACCCCACCACCACCATTCCCATCGCCATCCGACCCGCCACCTTCCAACCCACCTCATACGATTCCACCACCCCCTAGAGTAGGATCAGTATTAGCTGACCCCACTCCTGAAGATATAGACATGATGCTTAAAGCATATCAGGCCAGAATCCAAGAAGGGCCAAATGTCACGGATCATGACAAGTGCTACCCTAGAGCTGACCTAGAGATAGAAAGAACCAAGCTTTGCGCGAAAATGGTCGCATTGGCTTAGACTATGTTTGAAGCCAGTCGCCTTTTCAATTACTCGGGCTCAGCCAAGACGCAATTACACTTGGATGGACTTCTAGAGAAGTTAGAGGGCATAATTGCAAGATCTGCCAAGGAAGAAAAAAATCAAGAAAGAGATAAAGCAAGCAAAAACATGACCCATCCCCCATCGAAAGCTTATGTTCCCAATTCCACTGAACCAGGCAACCCCCCCTCCCTAGAAAGAATAGAGAATCTAATGGCACAATCACAAAAGGAACGCGCCCCTCAACACCATGACAAGGCTAGTGAAAGAGCAGGTCTTCCTACCCAGAAAGCCTATGTGCCTGAGGCCTACGTGCCTAACTCTACGGAGCCAGACACCTCTTCTTCTATGAATCGGTTCACACCAGAATTCCTACGCGAGATTCAAGAAGACAAATGGGCTAAAGAAAGTGAAGTTCCTCCCCCCATTGAGCTGGTGGATGACACACACGATCAATTCCCACAGGACATCCCATCCATTTATGGAGAATAGGAGAGTGCCCAATCTCAAGAAAGGTTAGACTTCGAGTCTAATTCTTTACAAGAACTACCCCATTTCACAGGCCCATGGGAAGCAAAGTCCACCTGTATGAGAGCACCTACAGTCATGGTAAGAAACGAAGATTCAATCATACCTAGGAACACAGAGGTAGTAAAGAACACCAAAGTGCAGTGCAATCTCACTCTGGAAAAGCTGCTTAAGGTTAGACCAGAAGTGTGGAAACATGTAGCCAATCAAGTGCCCGAGATAGCAAAACCTCGTTCCCAGGTAGGATCACATAGAACAGTGCCAGAGATACCCTTGGATAAGATAGGAGATATGTGTGAAGGTGAAGAAGGGAACACCTATCTTCCCATTACCTACCAGGAGTACACCACCAAGGCAATTTTGGACTCAGGTGCAGGAGTTGCAATTGCCACCACTTCCCTATGGAAGCGTTGGGGCAAGCCAGCACTCAGGCCAACGAGAATGAAATTGCAGATGGCCGATGGTCATATTGAGAGACCCTTAGGATTGCTAGAAGGAATAACTCTCACCACCTGTGGTGTCGAGTTTGAGCACACATTTGCCATATGTGACTTCAGCAAAAATCATGCGTATGAGATGATCTTGGGACGACCTTTTATGCGACAGTTGCAAGTGCTATAGGATTGGGGAACCAACTCCTTGTACCTACAGCACTTAGGTGTTACGACCAAAGTGAATCTCAAGGATTACTCTCATAGAGATGTACCTCCTATCCAATGGAACCCCATCCATAGAGCCAAAGATGATACGGAATCGGTGCATTCCATAGGGTCAGGATCCTCATGGATGCATGAAGACACCCACTTATGGATGTGCAAAGTAGCAGTAGAAGAAGAGAAGAGAGAAAAAGCCAGAGAGGTAGGTGCAAAAGAAACCCATAGATCAATCCAAGACCCAGCCTATGCACCTGTAGTCTTTCCTGATGAGGAATTTGAACCCCATGGCTGGGCAGAAATCCTAGCAACAATGGATGTAGCCATCAATGAAGAACAATGGACACCCCACTGTGATGAGGATGGCTATGACATTTCAGTCTTCTCCATAGAGCCAATCATGGGAGAGGCTGTTCTAGAAGAATGCGAACCAAGCCCTGATGCATTTGAGGATGCAAGTGACTCCGATCTAGAGTCGATCATTATGGACCCACCTTTTGCATCAGATGAAGAATACTTCCATGAAGTAGAATTTCAACCCTAGAGGCATGGAGAGCTTACAAATGAGGTAAGATTAGCCACACATGTGACCCCGAAGGAAGAAGGAAAGAAACGAAAGAAGAGAGAAGTCTCACCAGAAGAGGAAGAATCTTTGTTTGAGGTCCCAGAAAATTTTAAGAAGTACGAGATAGATGACAGGAGGGTCATGATAAGAATGCCTAAACGAGAGGCACAATCAGGAGAGGCCTATGATAACAAAGAAACCACCAAGAAAATAGTAGTGGCCCTAGAAAAAGGAGAGGAGAGATGCACGTACATAGGCCATGACCTAACAGAGGAAGAAGAGCATGCGTTAATAGCCTTGCTAAGAGAATACAGAGATGTATTCGCTTGGAGTTACAAGGATTTGAAAGGTGTTGACCCTGATATATGCTCACACACTATCCCCATGACCTCAGATGCTAAACCCTCTAAGCAAAGCCCTATACATATAACGATAATTACGTTGCCAAGATTAAAGAGGAGATAGATAGACTGGTTGAAGCTGGATTTATCTATGAAATTGAGCACACCGAGTGGGTATCCCCCATCATAGTGGTGCCCAAGAAAAATGGAAAGCTGCGCGTATGCATTAACTTGAAGAAGGTCAATGCAGCCACAATTCGAGATAACTATCCGCTTCCCATCACAGAACATCTCTTAGAAAGAGTAGCAGGCAAGGAAGTGTACAGCTTCCTTGATGGATTTTCGGGCTACAATCAAGTAGCCATAGCTCCAGAAGATCAGCATAAAACAGCTTTTGCCACAGAGTGGGGTATATTTGCCTTTCGTGTAATGCCATTTGGGCTTACCAATGCACCAGCTACCTTCCAGAGACTAATATGCCATGTATTTAAGGAGTTCCTGAGGAAAAACTTAGAAGTCTATGTTGATGATCTTTGTGCTCATTCCAACATTAGACAAACTCATATTCCTGAACTCAGACAAATCTTTGACAAATGTAGAGAATATCAAGTCTGCCTGAACCCAGAAAAGTGCGTTCTTATGGTCAGGCAAGGCAAGATTCTAGGACACATAGTGTCAAAGAATGGCATATCTATTGACGAAGAGAAAGTGAGAGCTATAGCAGAGCTACCTAGGCCAAGGAATGTCAAGGAAGTACAAGCTTTCATGGGACATTGTGGTTACTACCGTCGGTTCATTCACATGTATGCTGTCATTGCAAAGCCCATGTACGGACTTCTGACGAACTTTGAGTGGACTGAGGAATGTGAGAATTCCTTCAATGAGCTTAAACGGCGATTATGTTCAGCACCAATCTTGACCACACCAGATTGGAATAAGCCATTCCATGTTCACGTGGATGCATCCAATTATGCCATTGGATGTGTGCTTGCACAACCTACTGGTGAAGGTAATATGGATCTTCCAATTGCCTATGCTAGTCGACAACTGAATGCAGCTGAACGAAATTATACCAAATTATACCACTACTGAGAGAGAAGGCTTAGGCATGGTATATGCAGTTAAAAAGTTTAGACATTATTTGCTTGCAAATAAGTTTAAATTTTTTACTGACCATCAGGCATTGCTATACCTCGTAAACAAGCCTTGCAATACAGGAAGATTAGTAAGATGGTTTCTCTTGCTAATGGAATATGATTTTGAAGTTGTGGTAAGGAAAGGGAGGACTCATTTGAGAGTTGATCATCTTTCTAGGCTCACATCTGGAGAAGCCCCACAAGGAGTATCAGATGACCTTCCTGACGCTTACTTGTTTAATTTGGAAGTGGTGCCGCAGTGGCCAAGCCATTAGTGCCAGTATTGACGTACGGGCCTAACCACCCAGTAATAGCCACACAGGATAGAGAGGTCGTAAAAGCCCAAAAGTATCACATCATGGCTGGAAGTATGTACAAGCACACAGATCAAGGGATCTTGGCCTGTTGTGTAGAAGAGGACGAGTACACTAAATGGTTGCAATTAGCACATGTAGGTGCATTAGAGCAACACTACTCAAAACAACGAACCCTACAGACACTAAGGAGACTCGGAGTGCATTGGCCAACTATGGAAGCTGATGTCCAAAAGTTGTGCAAGGAATGCCCAATCTGCTGCACTAAACCACCTGTGGAACATGCCACTCTTTATCAAGTGTCCATAGTGCCAGATTGGAGTGAACCACTAGTATCCTTCCTGAGGACGAAAACATTCCCTCCAGACATGACTCTGGCTAGAAAAAGGAGTTTAGAACAAGAAGCCCAGGATTACTCACTTATTGGTGATAATCTATACAAACGTGGTAAAGACGGTTACCTGAGACTATGTGTCCATGAGAGTGAGTATCTCAAGATCTTGGACACTGCTCACCAAGGTGTAGCAGGAGGACACTTTGGACCAGATCGGGTGATCAAGGCAATACTATTTGCGGGCTTCTGGTGGCCGACCCTTCACATGGATGCACATACCTATGTGAAACGTTGTGATGTCTGTCAGAGAACTCAATATCCTATACGTAAAGATGAGATGCCACTGAAACCTATGATGGGTGGACGTGCATTCTCTAAGTGGGGAATAGACTTCGTAGGTCCTATTAATCCCCCAGCTAAGGGTTCCCATGCAGAATATATCATTGTTGCGACAGACTATCTAACAAAGTGGGTAGAGGTAAAAGCCACAACGAAGAACGATGCTCAAACAACAGCTAAGTTTCTATTTGAGAATGTATTCACTAGATACGGGCTACCCATAGAGCTAGTTAGTGATAGAGGCACTCACTTCTTGAATGAAGTTATTGAAAAACTGCTCCAAACTGACGAAATTAGTGAACAATAAACGCTCTGATTGGGACAAACAGCTACACCATGCTGTTTGGGCATACCGAGTTGCCTACAAAACGGTACTCCAAGCCACTCCCTTTCAAATGGTGTTTGGTCAAAATGCCGTGCTACCTTTGGACTTCTTAATACCTACATTGAAAGTAGCACAAGAGCACGAATGGACGGGTCATGAACTATCCTCTAGACTTTTTGACCTTGAACGATTAGGAGAAACAAGACTGAGGGCAGCTGCAGGGATATATGCAGCTAAGAAGAGACAGAAGGCATACTTTGATGCCCATGTGAAAGATAAAGGTTTAAAGACAGGCGACTTAGTGTTAGTCTACACATTGAAGCAACATGCGAGGAAACTAGAGAAGAGAGGCTACGGACCCATGATCATTAACAGAATCTCAACAAGTGGAGCAGTGCAACTAGCCACATTAGAAGGCGATGTTCTCCCAAGTTATATCAGCGGCTGCAGAGTCAAGTTGTATCAGGAACCTCTCACAGAGGAAATGCTAAGTCGACTCAATACTGCTAAGAAACGCAAAGAGGAAGAAAAGCGAATTCGAGAAGAAGCTCAAGCAGAAGCCCTAGAGTGCATACGAAGAATGAAATTAAGAAGACAAGGTAGAGAGCACCCTAGGCAAGATGCATATGCAGATCAAGGATATAACGTGGCTATGTGTGAAGTTTCAGGTGTTAGCTCACATAGGATAATTGATCGACGTCCTTTCATAACCTTAGATATAGGACAAGGAAAGAGTGCAAGGACTGTAAGAGCCTTGATTGACTCAGGTGCAGCCACTAGTGCTGTTAAATGGTCTTACTGTCAAGAGTTGCAATTAACTGTCAATCCTATGGAAGCATATCTCATAGGATTGGGAGGCGTGGAAACCCCTTGCATGGGCGAGGTGGAACTTCCCCTCTATATTCATGATGAGGCAATGACAGTTAAAGTACTAGTGTGTCAAGCTGAGGACCTCACTGAGCCCCTTGTCTTGGGTCAAGACTGGATCTATGACCAAGCAGTCAACTTAAACCTAAGAAGTGGAATTCTTCAGGTATGGGTGAAAAAAACTAGAATTACAATTGAGTTAAATAATGGAGCACTCAAGGAACTAGGAAAGGCACAGACTCCTGGTCCCTCCAGGGGTACACATGAAGTTGACCATGCTGTTCTTGTCCAAGGCTATGTGATACAGAAGAACGAAGATCTCAAAGAAGGAGTCAGAACCACAATGGAACTCACTTCTTTTCCAAAGGCCAGAAGGAGGCAGCAACTAAGGGAAGATCAATCACTGAAGACTCTCCAGGCGAGAGACCAAAAGAACGCGCGAAGCAGAACAACTCAGCCGATGAAACAAATGTGGGTGCGGAAAGACGAGCTGCCGACTGTAACTAAGTCGCAACAACGATCTCAACTTCCTATTAGTAATCAACAACTTGATGCTAATAAGAGGACTCCTAAAACCTCTGTTGAGAAAGTGAAATCCATTTGGGTACCCAAGAAGTCGATGAAGGCTGACCCACAATCAAAACAAATTTGGGTGCCTAAGGCTTGCTTGCGGGCTCAACTAACCCCACACAATTCACATCATACACGACAGGGTTCACTCGCTCAAGCAGCCGTCACCCACTCTTGTCTAATACACTCGAACACGCTGCCACCTAGAAGCACACACAGACTCACTCGTAAATGGGTCCCAATGACACAACAACTCCCAGCAGAATTACTCATGCTACCCTCCCGAATCTCCACAAAACCAAGACCAAAAGCCATCCATGGTGTTTGGCAACCTAAGACTTGTAATAAACCCCCCGACCCCAATCTGTGAATTCATCTCCACTTACTAACTGCATTAGTCAGACAGTGCATCTTTCCATCTAGCTCCTAGGACTATTCAGGCATTAACTACACACACTGTCATCGTGCACTCACTGACCACTGACTCATCATCTACCTCATGTTAATGTTGTAACGGGGACAACAATGGGTTTATTCTGTCCATTACAATGTTAACACCTGGTTCTATATTCTCACAGAACCAACAAGCAAGCAGGGCCATGGCAGAAGTCGGAGGTGCCAGTTCTCACGCCGGATCCAGCGCACAGATTGTGGATATAGAAACACTCCTCCTCAAACCACATCTCACCGAAAGACCGCAAGAACTTCAAGCTGTGCATGTACTTCCAGTTCAGGATCCTCCCCAGGGGCACACCTCTCAAGTGGGTAAACACGCTCATTGGTTCAGTGATGTTGCAGGACCATTGGGTGATGGAACCTATTTTTGGGAAGCTGAATTGGAGTTTAATGGTAAATGGGGACGCTACCATTTTTTCACGCGTGAATTTGAGAGCTATCAGAATGCCGAAGTAATGCGTTCGGTCTGGACCAAAGCGGGCCTGGACAGTTATTTCAGGGCCCACTTACCAAAGCCGGATTTCTTACGTTGTTCTTATCTTATCAGTACCGTCACTCCTAGCAGGGCCAAGGGAGGCGACAGCACTTTTGTGTTACCCTCACTGTTGCCGGGCCACGAACTTAAAAGATTCAAACTGACCCTCAATCTGGTACGAGAAGCATTGGGCATGTATGGTATGCACATTCCTACTGAAAAGGAAACAATGGTTCCAGGCAGAATGAAACATAAAGATCTCAATAAGCTGAAGGATATGGTAGCAATGACACCGACCATCGCCCTTCACCTACGGACCGTCATGCATCATTTTGCTTTTCCAGCCCAAGAAAGATTCACCATGCCCCCAAAGAAGATATGGTTTAGCTTGTATTTGGCAGAGACAGAAAGCCTCCCTATCAACGTACCACATTGGATCATAGATCAGATTCACCTAGCCCATCAACGGTGGAACAAGAAGCAGAAAAATGTGCTCCACGGATGTTGTGCTCTGACCAAGATAATCTATCGATGTCTAGCCTATGACGTGCCTATTCAGCGGGCACTCGTATGGTCCCGGGCCCAGGAATTCCAGAGAAGGCTATCAGCGGCAGGTCCCCCATCAAAGAAGATGAGAGGGGGAGTCCAATTACCCTGCGCTCAACCAAGGGGGGCCACCACTACACCAGAAATTACCCCTCCCCAGACACGACGCATTAGACCATTCACCATTCGGCTACCAAGACCAAGTACAGAGGGACCCAATCTGGTGTTTCCACCCGTCCCATCGGACTTGGAATTTCCACAGGGCTTTACTCTCAATGATCTCACTGATGAAGAAGTGGCTAGATTAATCTACGACTCTAATCTCGAAACGGAAACAGAGCGAGCTCAGGAACCACAAACCCATACAACAACGTCAGCCCCCACCCGACCGCAAGTTGTAGAAGTCGACGTCGATGAACAAGAGACCGAACAAGAGGAAGAAGCCTACGAGGAACAAGAGTATGATGAACTTTCAGAGTTAGCAAGTGCCCCCGCGTATTCGGCACAAATAAAAAGACTATATCGAACTATGCAGCTAGTTCAAGAACAGCATAAAATGTCACTTGAAGCAGGCAAGAAACTCATGAACCAATTGCTGGCAGAGGAAGGTGTGGATGATATGTTCATCGAGTCCATCAACCTACATGCCGATGCAGTAGGATTGGATGAGGCCATTCATGAGGCAATGGCCTACATTCACCGATTTGAGAAAGGAGTTCCCGCCCGTCCCATGAGGTCTGGGAAACAAATTCATATCAACGTATCAGCACCAGGAGATACAACGCAAGCAGACGAACATCAGGAAGCACCACTGTCACCACCCTCCCCACCTCTCACTACACAACTCACTCCACCACATGACACTATCACCACCACGTCCACTACCACCACAATCGTCATGGGAATTCCACTCTCTCCGGGAATCCAATTCGGGGGAGTCACCATGCCCACTTTCACCACTCTCTTCACTAACGTCACATCCACCCCACCCACGATCCCCATCTACACGGTCACTCAAACATTTGACACTATGGAAACATCTCCTGCCACTGCACCGCTCCCTCCCCCCATGCCACCTCCATCTCCCATACCCCCTCCACCCACATCTCCACTTGCATCCACATCATTCACAACTCCCTTTCCCGCCCCCATTCCCCCTGCATCTTCAACCCTCCCTGCATCTTCAACCCTCCCTGCATCATTTAATGTACATAGTATATTCCTAGCTTTAAATCAATGTGTCTATCAACTTCAGAATGAGTACAGAGCTCTGGACGGCCGGTATCAACAACTGACAACAAATCACCAGAACTTACAAAGGCAACTTACAAGTCTTGAAGAGGAAAATGCAAATGTGAATCAACGTTATACAACGCTTGAGCAGGCTCACCAAACACTACTAGAGGCACCCATACCATTGAAAGAATCAGGCGTCAAACAACTAGAAGCCTTGCTCGAAGTATACCAGGCCGATAACCTACGAGTCAGACGTAACTTGGCGCTACTCAGGAAACATATGGCCACAGCACTTGAAGAGAACAAGAGACTGCAGAAACAAAATGAAGAGAATCTGGAAGCGGCAATGGAAGGCTCTCCCCACGAGATAGATCCAGAACAGTTCAAAGCAGTTCCCTCGGAGACGATGAAAACCATTTTGGAAAGCTATGCAGATCTTCTGGAAGCCCATGATGACTTGGAAAGAGAACGTGATACACTACGGAGCAGACTTAAGGAACAGGAAGAACAACCGAAGAGTGTCCCATCAACCTCTACCTCAGACGAGGTAAAGGCCTTAACTGAGCAGGTGGCAGAATTACAAAAGAGGTTACTGACATACGAGAGGCAGCCCTCTCCAGTAGTAGAACCAGAGCCAGAAGAGTTGGTCCCTATTGAGGTAGATGATTCGTACGAAGAACCGTATGTTCCTATGCGGATGCCAGGAGGGCAACGAACCTCAGAGGGACTCGACACCTTGGAAGTGGAAGCACCCGAGTGGCTTCAGACACTGGAAAAGACAGCGAACACCCACGAAGAACGGGTGGCCATTCAGATCCAATCACTAGCGAACCTAGAAGAAACTGTCATAAAGTCAGAATATTTCAGAAGCATGTCTCATCATAGATGGATCGGCACCAATAATGACCAATATGTGCCATACTGCATACTTTTAGCCGATTACAACGCCGAGATTCAACGACAATGCGGCAAGCCTCCCACATTTGCTACACAATTTGGTCCAGATGATATACCGAAAAGTGCGAAGCGTGGGTCCATCCATCAACCCACCTGGAGGATCAGGCTTTTGGAAACATACCCTGAAATGGTCCGAACCTGGAATAATATGCCATTGTTTATTAAATATAATCCTTGTTACGTTCCAGTTCTTCGAAGATGCACCTGGCCTGAATTCACTATTGCCGTCAGAGACATCAAAGCCTGCGCAAAATGGTTAAATTACGTTTATCTAGCACCTCCACGAGGACCCCCCACGGTGAACTACATGATTTCTACAATCCGTCACTGGAGCATTCGACTACGCAATAATCCCGATGTGATGGCCCAGATGTGTATGAAAATATTTGAATTAATGATGATCACTTTCAGGACGTTTAAGAATATTAAGGACCCCCACTTCTCAGGAGCAGGCTTCGTGACAGGAAACCAGGATCTGGTGTATGATATGAGTACCACCCCCTCAATTGAAGTAATATATGCTTGGCACGCCAGAATCAAGTACCTCCCAGCCTGCTTTAAACAGACATTTGAGGAGATGTTCATCATAGGATTCTGGGAATATCACTCCGAAATCTTTATACCTAGACCATCACATCTTCTCCAATTATTCGCTGTGGAGAGAACTATTCACTCAGAACAAATGAGGGTGCCTCATCCAGATGTTCCCGGACCTGTGAATTGGGATGATTTGCTCACAGATCTAGCACGCGGCTTACGACTAGAAGAACACCACCTAGCCTCCGATGTCGTCCAATATTATGTTCAAAAACCCTCTAGACAAGGGTCTGTCAGGGGCGACAGACGCGAGAGTGGGGGGGGTGTTAGCAGCAGTCGGGGAACCGAAGGAGCCACAAGACGAAGAGAGTCAGAGCGAAGGGACAGCACAAGCAGACATGGCAGTCAAAGAAGATCTGGCAAATAGGCCATCTAAATTTTTCAGACATCAAGGAGTTGAGCACACAAGAAGAAAGAGCAAGTAGGGAGCTCAAAGAGGTGTATGACAAATCAACAGAGAAAATCCCTACACAAATAGTGATTTTAATCACTAAACACCATTGTAAATACCATTTCATACTTTTGTAGCTCCATTTTGTGCAAGCCAAGGAGTCCTTGAGCTTGAGGAGCTTTAGAAGTATCTACCTGCCAATTTTCGTATTTTTTAGATCTCGTTTGAGCCCTCAAATAAGCCCTGGAACCTAATTTTTAACTAGACCGGACACTAGGTCTGGACAGGGCCAAAGCTAGTCAAAAACTATAAAAGGAGCTAGAGAGCTCATTTTTGAGGGTGGATTGTAATTGAAATGAACTTGTAAGAGCTTTTTGAAAGTAATCTAAGAACTCCATTGCTTCTCACTCTTTGTCTTGTCGTGTGTGCGCGTGTGCGTGTATGTGTGTGCATGCTTGTGTGCTTCTCACTCACGCACCTGTGCCTCCACTTGCTCGAGGTCTTCATACCATCCTCACGTCTTCCCGGATTGACATTAAAGGAGGTGCTACTAATCACTGAGCTACAGTCGGCCTCGAGTTTCTCCGAGTCTATTGGTTGCGGTTCTTCTAGTGGCGGGAGATGATAGTGTGTGGAATAGACCATTCGTTCACAGGCAAATAAGTGTAATAAATGTGTAGGCCTGCTTATGAATACCTCTGAATGGTATTCCGAGAAGCCGATTGTGAACATCTCTTCGAAAGTCTGCTTGTAGCACGCCGGTAGGTACTTTATTCTGCATTGCCAGGCATAACACACCCGTAGCGATGGCGTTGTACTCATGTCATATACCAGATCGAAATTTCCATGCTCAAAGCCCGGGGTGTTTAGATGAGGTGCCTTGACGCGTCGGAAGACTTTAAAAATCATTTGCATCATGTCCAAGATTTTGACAGTCATATGCGCCGCTATATCGTCCATATGCTTTAATCTAGGGAGCCAGTGGCGAATTGTAGCCATCATGTAGCCTACAGTTGGTAACTCAATGGGTGGCTTAAAATAGGGGTAATTCAACCAATCCTGGCACTGCTTATTGTTTTGTACCTTAATAGCAAAGGCAGTCCAGGAGCGGCGTCGTGGTACTGATCCCCAACATGGGTTGTACTTTAAGTGCAAAGGTGCCTTTACCCATGTACTCATCATTTCTGGATACTTCTGTAGTAAATCTTTGTGCCACTCTGGTTGATAGATCTCTCCTTGCTGCGCATCAAGTGGTAGATCGTCCTCCTCGAATTGAGTTGCATGCGATGGTTTCTTACCTGTCTCTTTCTCAATGGCTAACTGGTATTCGGCCATTAACATAAAATACGGTTTATACTTTAGCTCATGCCCAGATATGTATCGTCGCGGGGCCAAATGAGCAAAGAATGGAGACTGTAAAATTCTTTCTTCTATCATCGCCATGGCATGTAATTGTGCCTCTACTCTAGCTGAGTGTGTAGTCCCAAGTTCCTCAATTGTCTTCATCCACGCGGGGGTCGGGAGTTCGTAAGTCATCTGGCCTTCGGCTGTGACGCGTCCGCCTGGGATGGGTTATGGCTCGTACGCCTCTTCAAACGTTTCCTCCACCGGGATGGTGACAGTTTCTTCCTTAGCTGGAAGCTCAGGTGGGGAATCTGGCCTTGGTGGTGCTTCAAGGTTTGATACCTGGGCCCGTAATGCGTTGAGTTCCTCTAAGATGTCAGGAGAGGGGTCCACAGGTGCTGGTATGTCTTGGTGTGCCGGTGCTCGTAACTGGAGTAATTTATGATCTTCTTTGAGTTTCTGTAACTCCTCGTTCACGCGGTCGTATTCATCTAGCAGTCTTACATGATCTTCTAGCAGCATCCTCATCGAGTCTGAGGGAATGGCTTTGAACCGACTAGGACTCAAAGGTTGGTCTGGGTGGTCGAGAGCTGCTTCTAAGTTTTCTCGATTCTAGTCCTGTAAGCGCTGGTTTTCTTCCTTTGCTGCTGCTAGATGTCTTCTGAGTAAGCCCATGTTTCGTGTTAGTGTTGCATTGCGGACTGTCTGGGCTCTTAATAAGTTATCCAGGTCAGCAGTGGCTTCTTTGGTCTTTTCTTCGCTTTCTAGTTCTAATTTATGATAGGCCTCTTGTAATTCTTGGTAGCGGTTGTTCAGTGAGGCATTCTCAATAGACAATAAATTAAGCTGCGACTGTAAGTCAGTGGTTGTCCTCTACAGCTGTTGGTAATTCTCGCCAAGAGATGTGAACTCATCTCTTACTTGCGTCATACACATGAACACCTGTCGAAATGCATTATCTACAGTGGGTGATAGTATTAATGGGGTGCTAAATGAAGATGCAGTGGGTGTAGATGCAAAGGGAACGGGGAATGGGGTTGGGAAGGTGGATGTTGTGGTGATTGTGGAAAATTGTGAGGTTCCTAAATATGGTTGTGCCGTGAGTGAAGTGAGTGATGATGTAGTGGGTGGTGAGATGTCCATGTCATTGGACGTGTCCAGTGCGGTGACTGTGAATATGGGTGTGACTGTGGGTGCTTGTGCTGGTGTAAATACGGGATTTACAAAGGTTGAGGAGTAATCTACAGGGGGACTGGCTGGTGCAGCTGGGTGGAAAGGTGAAAGAGGGGTTACAGTGGGTCAGGGAGGTGAGACTGGGGAGAAGGTTAATGGTGGTGGGAATGGGAAAAGGGGTCGTGGAGGTGTGGGGAAGGACGGGAAAGATGGATGGAGGAATGTGTTGGAGAGAAAGGTGGATGTGTGAGGGGGTAGACTGGGTCTAATGGGTGCAGGAATTGTGGGGTGAGTGGTCGTAAAAACGATTTCTGCTACGCCACCGGCGAATGAAGATGTTGGTCTGGGAGAAGGAGGGTGAATAGGGGAGGTTGGAGGTATGGGCGGTGATGGAGGAGCGGTTCGGGTGGTCAGTACTTCAGTGATTACTGAGGTATGTACAGTTGTAGCGCGGGGTGGGGAATCTACAAGGATGGTTTCTACTGCCAACGAACTTTCGGGGACGAGGCGTGCCTCCCTGGCTTGTTCTGAAGACTGTGCTCCTGTTGGTACACGAATGTATTCGCTGGGCTTTGAAAGTAGTCATACTCGGCGGGGGTCAAACTGTGGTAGTGGCTTTCTTTGCAAGTACCTGAGGGCTTCGTTGGAGCCTATTGATTTGACTAACTCTCTGAATCCTTTGATGTATGCGTCTTCGAATCCGCCTGTGACAAGTTCCTGTTCTATTATGGCTTGACTCTCTTCCTCAATCATCTTTTTGCGTGCCCAAACTTTTTCCATAGTTCTATACAGCTTCTTAATAGCCAGTGTGTAAGCTGCTGCTTCACAAGTTTCATCTTCATGGGTACTTGTATCACCATGTGTGTCTGTTTGTTGGCGTTGGCCATCTGTCTGTTCATGCTCTTGGGATTCCTGAGTTCCCTGGCTAGCTTCGTCGTCTCCTTCGTCATCATCAGTTGCTGTTCTTTTGTCATCAGAGCTAGACACAATCTGTCCTTGTGGCTGATCCCTGGGTGTGGTAGGGTAGCTAGGCCTTTCAAATTCTTGAGAAAACAATTGTCCTTTTGAAAACTGGAACTCATTGGAGAACGCATCGGGCATTTCAAAATCGAACGTTGCGTTCAGTGGCGCTGCTTGTTCTGCTTCTAAATGGGGTATTGGAAAAGAGAACGCTTCAGCACCAATAGTGGTGGGAAGTTCTGCTGTTGTGGTGATAGGTTCTGGGGTTGTGGCTGCTTGAGGTGCAACAATACTGGTGGTGCCCTCCGTTACAACTGGTCTTGATAATCTGATACGAATAGGTTGTACTGTGGGAGTGGCTACTGTCGGTGACTGCTCTGGAGATGGTTATGGTGAGGGTGATTCTGGGACTTGTAAACACGGGATAGTGCCTCTCATCCGCTTCCCGGCTCTACCTTTGCTAGCCTTCCTAGCTTTCTTTGTGGTTCCTTTAAATGCTTTCAGCTCCTCACTTGTCAATGCAAGTTCGATCGGAAGGTCATATGCCAAGCACATATATATAATCCTTGTAAGCGCACAACATCCATTGATGACCTTCTTTCGTTCCCATCTATGCTGTGCCAAATAGAGCTGATCAATTATCCAGCTAGCTAGATCAACCGTCTGGGGTCTAGTACATGCTAAGTATAATCCAAACCAGATTCTTTTGTGGGGCATGGTAAAACGATCCTGAGCTGGGAAAGCAAAATGCTGCATGCATATCCGCAATGGCTTGGAGAGCTCAGGGGTTATAGCTGAAATATCCTCCCACTTAGTTACATCACCACGTTTCATCGGCTCTGGGACTAGCCGTTGTCGCTCCGTCGGAGTATGCGTTCCATGTATTTTGAGAGCTGCGCGAATTAAATCTTTAGACAAATAAAACCTTCTGAATGGAGGATCATTTACCAAGGATGGTAACATGAATGTTCCGCGTAGATCCTTGTTCTCTGAAGCTGTCAAGGTGGTTACTAGGTAAAAGCATCTGTAAAAATCGGGTTTAGGCAGAGGGTCACTAAAGTATTCTGTAAATCCCGCTCGTGCCCAAACGTGCGTTAAATCTTGTGTATTCTGTAGTCCTTCAAATTCTCGTGAAAAGAACTGGTACTTGGCCCATGTGCGCAAATCAAATGCCAAATTGGCCTCAAATATGAAATCAGCATCTGCTAATGGTCCTGCTAGGCCTTGAAACCAGTGAGAGTTACGATGAATCTTCTCAGTATATCCTCTAGGAGGATCGTCTATTGGCATGGGTCTTGGAAAACCTTGAAACTCTGGTGGTTGCATCGTCGGATGAGATTCCGCGAGTAATTCTCCAATATTGGCCATTGGTGTGCTTGGGCCAGCTTCCGATGGTCCTTCTTCGGTTTGCATGATGACTGACGAGCTAATGGAAAAGATCTGCTACAGAAGATTAGCACATTAGTATGGAAATTAATTATGATCCCATTAAGGTGAGACCGCAATCCCTTTCCATAACCGATGTGTAACCCGTGTAGCCAAGTGTCGTGAAGTGATTGATGCAATGATTCTTTGTAGAGCTAATGCAGGTCTCTAGACACCTACATGGTTCAGATTATGCATACATTTCTTGATGAGCTTTTATTATGCATGATGTGGGGTTATGGTGTGTGAATTTATACAAGGTTTAGTTGAGGGTGAATTAATACAAGGGTGGTGTTTAAACGGGGTGGGAGAATTGTCAGATAAGGGGGTACAAGAAGACGTCTGGATACGTTTTGGTATCCATTTCCTATGAGTCTTTGAGTGGGTGGTGTGTTTCTGTCGAGGGACAAAAAGTGGTATCGGGTTTGGTGGTATTGAAGGATGGAAAGATTTCTGAGGGGTATATATTACATGGCTAGAGGGTTGGGCTATAATACATTGTTTGGGTACCCAAATCTGCATGGGTATGGGTCGATTGATAAGATACTTCTTGGCGATCCAAATCTGTCGAGTATTTGTACTTGTGGAAGAAGATCGAGGGGACTTTGGATGCTGACTCTGCTTTTTTTGAAACTTTGTCCTGTTCTCGTCTACAGTGTTGCCAATAGGTTGTGGTTGCTGTCCTTTTGGCACCCATATTTGTCTCGTGCCACTTGTTCTGTGATGTTGGTACTGCTGCTTTCTTTGCCTTATCTGGTGGTATCGTCGGTCTGGGTTCCTCTATTGTGGTTGACTCCTTCGTGGTTGGGTTTGAGAGGTCCATTGGACGCTCTGCTTTGGAAAAGAAGGGAGATCCAACACTTGCGTGACCTGCCCATTAGGAAGTGATTCGTTCTTTATCTTTAATGTAGGCCAGTCCGCAGCAAGTTTGGAAGGATGAGCACCGCAGGGTATTATGCTCATTTGGCCGCTGATGCAACCCACCTGACCGTTGATTGTGTCCATCTGCCCTAGCGGTTGGGTAATTGCCCCTTCTAGTTTGCAGGAAGCCCCAAGGAAGATCTCATGCCGTCCTTCTGGTTGACAGCTGTCTATAGCCAAGCCCGAGTGGGTTGGTGTAGACGTAACGTGATTGATCTGACCAAAGATCTTCCGGTCTTCCGTCGCATGCATTTCATAGGGTCTAGGGCTGCAGACCTCAGTCATAGTTCCATTAGGGAAGTCAAGCGGTATCACTCGCTTCTGATCTAAGGTTCCAATCTGTAAGGAGCCTTGTCTAAGATTTAGGTCCACTGAGTGATCGTATAGCCAATCTTGGCCAAGGATTAGGGGTTCTATCAGGTCGTCATCATGGCACACTAGTAGCTTCGCTGTCATGGTCACATCCTTAATGAGGATAGGAAGGTCCACCTCGCCCATGCAAGGGGTTTCCATGCCTCCTAGCCCTATGAGGTATGCCTCAATTGGCCGCATTTCTATTCCTGAATCCTTATAGTGGGACCATCTAATCGCACTAGTCGCAGCACCTGAGTCAATTAAAGCCCTGAGCTCTTGGCAAGGGTTGCCGTGCTCTAGCCTGACTGTAATGAATGGTCTCTTGTTATCATAATGCTAATTTGCTCCTCTACTGCCTCGATCTGCATCCGCGAGCACACACACACACAGAGCTTTCTTGGCTCGCCGCCCAGCCACGTCCGAGGTTCCCATTTTCATAATCATGAGAGTCATATCTCACTTAGATCTATATCATATATGAGAACTCTTCTTATATCTTCTACCAAGTGGTATGTGCCCAGGTGATGCCATGTAGCATCCTTCGTCAAGAGATGAGTCACACCCAATAAATATCATATGACATTTCCTTCCCCTTAAAAACATTTTTGTCCTCGAAAATGTAGATGAAATGTCTGTATTGGTAGAAAAAAATGCTCGGACTCCCCTGAACCCCATGTACTCTATGTACATGGTCATCTCTGTGTGTGTTGTTTCCTCATATCCTTCCCCTTAAGAAGTCTCATATGAGATTATCTCTAAGATGGGAAACCGTTTGAGTGGTGCCTACTATCTTCCATATACACTCACCCTCCAAACTATCACTCCCATAACATACAACATCATCCAAATGACCTAAGTCCATATGATGTATTCTCCATGGAGCAATAGCATGTAAAGCAAGTGTAAAAGTGCCAAGCTTATAGGCTCGACCATACCATAATGGAGATAATAAACCATATAATCCTATGAAATATAGAACAAAGTCCCATAAAAAGTGACTTCAAACCCATCTAAGACTAAATGATAGATTGCCCTTATACCACTCTAGGTCTTCCTAACCTTAAGTGTAATCACAAGTAATAGTTTAATCTAAACTACCTTGTGAACTATGCAAGTCCATCATCTAGCTCACGGTAGTAAAATGCAATCTCTACATTTCACCTACCAAGAAGTCTGTGGTTTGTCGTCCTTTACATTTTGGACTAAGTTCTATTGGAAGAGCATCTATAGGCACTTGTGCAAACTGTAATATTTCTCTTCCCTGTAGTTTGCCATATGAATGCAAAAAGCATTCCCTTTGAGATTCAGATAATCCCTAAGTACCCATCCTCCTAACTGATGTTTACTCATCATACTCATGATGTAACACCAACTAAGAGTTCGGTACCCTAATAGTTAGATATATCTCTATCTCACTATAAACCCTAAAGAGAAGAGTCATAACTCTACTCCCAGTCTAACTAATGTCAATAACTAGATCATCTCATCTAGTCAAGGACCATTACTGGAGTGACATAACTACTCCTCTCTAGAGTCTCCATGTGAGACTCAATCTAACCATCATGATTAACTGATCTCCCTCTTGTCTTTGATAGAAGAGTGCCACTCCTATCTAGACAATCTAAATGAGAAAGTGAAACTCTCTCCATGTCTACGTCTGTAATCTCCTCCAAGGAAAAGAGCTCCGGTAGTGGAATCTATTCCACTTTCCCTTTCCCTTTGAAAGAGACTCTGTTGAATCCATTTACTCTGCTCATAATTGAGAACATGTACATAAGTTCTCCATATTTTTCCTTCCAAAGTAGTGGAGAATCATACTCCCATGTGAAAGAAAAATACACTGAAAAGTACGGTAAATGAATTCCTTCTGAAATAAAGATGTTTCCCAAACACCTCTTCCAACTAAAGGAAAACATACTCTATTCTTCTCCTATGAAGAAATCATGTTTTCCTTTCCTTCTTTCTCTCTCAAAGAGTAGGAGCTAAAGTGAGACCACTGAACTAAAGTGAGATCTCTCTTTGATCTCTAAGCTAATTCCCACTTTCTCCTTTCCTTAAAAGAGAAACTCATGAATTTATTTAGTCCTCTCTTCCATAACTAATGCATAATCCGTCATTACATGTATTCATATGAAGATGGAGAAAATAAATTCCTAATAAGGGTCAAAGCCCTCTACTAAAATGGTCAGCAATGATGTGACATGATACCGTAAACACGTGTATCCATAATAAAGTACTATCTCTTCCAACCATACTCTATGCATGGATCTATATGATCCAATCAAACTGATGGAATTATTCTTCCTGAAAAATTCAAAATGAGTATGTGATACCAATGGTGATAAAATCACCTATCACATTCTCTAATGGAAGAATAAATCTTCCCTAACTATGAAGGATAACTCTATGAAGGAGATGTCTACTAAGAGCTCTCCTCTGATCTAGTGAGACATGACTCCATGAATGATGAGTCCTTTTCTTCCTGGCCATAGAAGAAGAGTCCTCAAAGGGAAGTCATTTCCACCGTCCCATACCAGTGAAAATTTCTTCCAACTCACGGTGTCATACCTACACTAAATCGAATATATATATATTCCATATATATATAATGGAATATATAGGTGGAATCTAATGAATCCCATATCTTAAAATTATGTAGGTGGACTCAAGTGAGTCCCATGTCCTCGAACTAGTTAGTTTGGTTCTAGTCAACAATGTGACAATGGATATCCCTTCTGTTCCAAACCAACTTGTTCCTAGGTACCAAGACTAAGCCTAGGTACCTCTCTGTAGATCCCAAGATACATATGTATGTATTGGGTACCCCAACTATTCCTGACTAAGGGATCTATGCTCTATACCATGGAGCTAGTGCCATGCCTATGGCCTTCCTAACCATCACTCGAATCACATAAGCATCCGTCGATGCTATCTCATGAAACCCATCTTTGTGATCCCATCTATTTGGTTTCCTTAGTAGTGTAGCAAAAATGCTTCACTACTCGGTCAAGTGATGTGCATGAGTGAAACTAGTCACTCTTTGGGTATTCATTATGATACCCCATAGTCTCCTAATTCTACTGTGAGACTCTTGTGAAGATAAATAAATCTTCACTACCTTGGAGATTATCCTAAATGTATCTCCCGTGCTTCTATGCAACTTCCTAAACTTATAGGATTGCTTGTGCACACTACTAATGGTGAAGGTGTAGCTCCTTCCGTTAACAATCCTATAGTCTAAATCCATAAGGATTTTGTGTAGGGATCCTGTTACTACTGAAGTTGCCTTATATATACTACTATGATGGTCCTAAGTCCATCAAATACATGCTTATAAGCATGCCTACACCTTATTGAAGTTTGCAGAATGGGCATGTTACCATGCCATAACCTTCTTGCCTAAAGGCAAGTGCGTATATAACGCCATGAGGGGGGAAAATTTTCGACAGCATTTCCCCAGGAAATGGAATCCCAAAAAATTTTACCATAAGCTCAGTGGCACAAAGGCCACCCAACGACATAGGGCTTGACAGGCCCATGGCATGCACGCCATAAACTCATATATGGATTCCATGACCTGCAAAAACATAAAAGCAATTGCTAGCAACTATTCTCTGAGTTGCATAGCCATATAAATTTTGTAATCCTCTTTCCTGCAAACAATCAAAAAGTATACTTCTTGCCTGTCGATCCATACCTTTAGAATTTAAATAATGATCAACATTTGATGTATGCAATCCAATCTATGCATGGATATACAAAACATGCCATAACATAAAGTAAAATGACTGAAGCATAAAGCATACATCCCTGAATAATTTTGTATTGGAGTTGCATGCATCTAGTTCTTCTCGATGGGCTTCGAGACCTCTGCACCTTCCTCCTCAGGTCCTTACATAAATTTTGGAGTGTCCGGAAACATTGGAACACTCCCCAAAACATAAAATATGATCAGGTGATTACCAAAATAAATGCAAATTTAGTCAAAAAATGCTTTAGTAATCCTTCTTTAGATCTTCAAAATCCACTTTAGGACCTGAAAATGTTCATAAACTGAAATATATAGCATTTGCAAAGAAATCGAAGTGAAATTACTCAAATCGCCTTCCCGATTTGAAAGATATGGCTCCCGGAAGGTAGTCGCCATAAACTGTTCAGACTTTGCAGAGATGTTCAGACCTGCAAAAATACTTATTTTCCCAAATTTCTTTTCATAAACTGAAAGTAGACATTGTGCTCTTCGAAACAAGCCATAGCACGTCCAATTTGGAGTTTCCTAGCCCAAGATATGGCCATTCCAAGTGGGACATGCCAAACTAGTGGACTGTTGGAGGGGCTGGAAAAAGTGTAAAAATGTGATTTTTGGGGTGCCCAAAAGCATTCTTCCATCATGCAAATCCTAAAATTCTCTCCATAATCTCAGAGAGTGGTATATGAAGATGCTTAGGCCTAGTTTCACCTTTCCAAATCCTCCCTTCGTGCATGCTAATTCGCTCCCCAAAAGAGGCCTAAATCAAGATTTTTACTTTCATGTAAAAACTTAAATGGGAGCTCTTAGCAAGCTTCTAATCCACTCTAAATGTGGATTTCTCTTGGATTATATACAATAATCCATGGGAAGCCTCCTAAATTGTCTTTTTCCTTACTCCCAGAAGTGGAGTTTGGCAAAATTAACATCTCAATTTTTCCCAAAAAATGCGGGAAGGGGGTCTTTGAGGAACTAAAATTCCTCCTTAACTTATCATTTTGATGAATCTAATGATTCGCCTAAGAAGTCCATACACCATACTCTCAGTAAATACACTTTTTCCCATCCATCCATAGCTAATGCACCTCTTTTTCCCTCTTTCAAAATGGGAATTTCTTAGATTTAGGTGCTGAAATTCTTTATCAAACTGTGATGTGGGGGGTTTTGTGGAGCTTCAAACTCCCATCAAACTGAGGTACCTTATGGATTTCTTGATTGTATATGGAAGTCATTACACTAGACTATAAGTGTGGTTTTTTTCATAAATCTATGGAAAATACCTTCTCTTTTCCCCTTCCCGAAATGGCTATTTATAAAAAATAACCCCTGAAATTTATGTATGAATCATGAAAGTAAGCTATTTTAGAAATGTCCAAAGCTTACTCTTGATTGTATTTTGAGGGAATCCTTGACTCTAGGTGAGAGTACATATCTCATTCTCTCCATATGCAAGATTTCCCTCCTTTTGTCTTCCGGAGAGACGCTCTTGTCTCTTAATTTCTAAAAATAACAAAAAGGCTCATACCTGTGATTAACACGAAGCTCCATTGTCTTTCTCTTTGGAACCACGATACCGGAAAGTTCATGGGAGGAATTCTCTTCCTACAGGAACTCTTCATATGTGGCAGGTGCATCCCATCTGTATCTCTTTTTGTCTCTTCTCGATCTTCATTGGAAGGTTCTCTTTTACTCCAATCCTTCCACCATGGGTGACTTCGAAATCGAAAACCAAGAGAGGAAGCCTCTTTGATGCTACCACATATATGTGCATATACATTTCTATGCTCTATGCCTTTGAACTCGTCGTCAGCCCATCTCTGCCGTTGCCATAACTGTTTACTACAGTACGAATTTGCGGAGAATGAACTCATCACAGGAGCTTGGCGCCTTGGTTAAGTTATTTGCCTCTCAATGATGTGGCGAGGGTTCAATTCCCTCGCCTGCAGCGTTCGCAATCTTGGGAAAGAGGCTCTGATACCACTATCATAATGCTAATTTGCTCCTCTACTGCCTCGATCTGCATCCGCGAGCACACACACACAGAGAGCTTTCTTGGTTCGCCGCCCAGCCACGTCCGAGGTTCCCATTTTCATAATCATGAGAGTCATATCTCACTTAGATCTATATCATATATGAGAACTCTTCTTATATCTTCTACCAAGTGGTATGTGCCTAGGTGATGCCATGTAGCATCCTTCGTCAAGAGATGAGTCACACCCAATAAATATCATATGACACCTGTCCACTATACTAGGATGAGTGGTTGACTTTACTTGACACATGGCCATGGGATATCTAGGTGTAGTTTCCAGATGGTTATAATGTTCTCTCCCTAGTCCTTGTCTTCTTAGCTTCATGCACTTAATGCGTTCTATTGCTTCTGCCTGAGCTTCCGCTCGTATTCTATGTTCTTCCTCCTTACGCTTCTTTGCCAACGTGAGTCGTCTAAGCATATCCTCAGTAAGAGGTTCCTGATATAACTTGACTCTACAGCCACTAATGTAATTAAGCATTATATCTCCTTCTAAAGTGGCTAATTGTACTGCTCCACTTGTTGAGAGTCTGTTAATGATCATAGGTCCATAACCTCGCTTTTCTAACTTTCGTGCGTGTTGTTTCAGCGTATATACTAGAACTAAATCTCCTTCTTTTAGGCCTTTATCTTTCACATGTGCATCAAAATATGCTTTCTGTCGCTTCTTCACTGCATATATTCCTGCTGCTGCCTTTAGCCTGGTTTCTCCTAATCGTTCCAAGTCCATTATTCTTGCTGATAATTCATGGCCGGTCCATTGATGTTCTTGTGCAACCTTAAGGGTCGGTATCAAGAAGTCCAAAGGAAGCACAACATTCTGACCAAAAACCATCTGAAAGGGAGTTGCATTGAGTACGGTCTTGTAGGCCACTCGATATGCCCAAACAGCGTGGTGTAACTGTTTGTCCCAATCTGAACGTTTGTTGTTCACGAGTTTCGTCAGTACGTTACAAAGGATCTTATTAGTGCTTTCAGCCTGACCATTGGCCTAAGGATGATATGGTGCGGATTTCTTGTGAATCACCATAAAATCCTGTAACAAATATTCAATGACTTGGTTTAGAAAGTGAGTTCCGCGATCGCTCACTAACTCTATAGGCAATCCATATCTTGTAAAGACATTCTCAAATAAGAATTTTGCAGTTGTGTGTGCATCATTCTTTTTTGTGGCTTTTGCCTCTACCCATTTTGTAAGATAATATGTGGCAACAATAATGTATTCTGCATGTGTACCTTTTGCAGGGGGGTTAATGGGTCCTACAAAGTCTATACCCCACTTAGAAAATGCACGTCCTCCCATCATGGGTTTCAATGGCATTTCATCTCTACGAGTAGGAAACTGAGTTCTTTGGCACACATCACATCTCTTAACATAGGTATGAGCATCCATGTGAAGAGTGGGCCACCATAATCCTGCAAAGAGGATGGCTTTGATTATCCTCTCAGGTCCAAAATGACCTCCTGCAACACCTTGGTGTGCAGTCTCTAATATGCTCAGATAATCGCTTTCATGAACACATTGTCTTAGATATCCATCTCGTCCTCTTTTGTATAGATTATCGCCAATAAGTGAATAGTCTTGAGCTTCCTGCTCTAGACTGCGTTGTCGTGCTAAGGTCATTCCTTGAGGGAATGTGTTCGTCCTCAAGTATGTCACTAAAGGTTCACTCAAGTCTGGTGTGAGAGACACGTGATATAATGTAGCATGCTCTACTGGTGGTCTTTCACAACAAACATGGCATTCTTTACACAACTTCTAGACATCTGCTTCCATCGAAGGCCAATATACTCCTAATCTATGCAGATTCTGCAATGTTCGATGTTTCGAATGATGTTGCCTTAGTGCACCTATGTGTGCTAATTGCAACCAATTCGCATGTTCTGATTCATCTACACAACAAGCAAGAATCTTTTGCTTATCCTGTTTATATATGCTTCCTGCTATGATTTGGTATCTCTGAGACTTGGTAATCTCTCCTTCTTTGATCTTTATCCTAGGATTCTTGGGTCCGTATGTCAGGATAGGGACTATTGGTTTAGCCCATTCTGGTGCTATCTCAAGGTTAAACAAGTATGCATCTGGTAGATCATCCGCTACTCCTTGAGGAGCTTCTCCTGAGGTTAATCTCGAAAGGTGGTCAGCTCTAAGATGTGTCTTTCCTTTCCTGACTACTACTTCAAAATCATACTCCATGAGTAATAGAAACCAACGTATTAGTCGTCTTGTGTTACATGGCTTGTTGACTAAGTACAATAGGGCTTGATGATCTGTAAAGAAATTGAATTTGTTTGCCAACAAATAGTGCCTAAAATTCTTTACCGCGTAGATCATCCCTAATCCTTCTCGTTCCGTCATGGTGTAATTTCTTTCTGCTGCGTTCAATTGTCTGCTCGCGTAAGCTATGGGGAGATCTATATTACCTTCATTCGTGGGTTGTGCTAACACACATCCTATGGCGTAATTGGATGCATCCACATGTACATGGAATGGCTTACTCCAATCTAGTGTAGTCAATATAGGTGCTGAGCACAAGCGTCGTTTAAGTTCATTGAATGAATTTTCACATTCATCTGTCCATTCAAAGTTGGTTAAAAGAGAGTACAAAGGCTTGGCTATGATTGCATACATGTGTATGAATCTCCTATAATAACCACAATGGCCCATAAATGCTTGTACCTCTTTGATGTTTGTCGGCCTAGGTAGATCTGCAATCACCTTCACTTTTTCCTCATCCGTAGAGATTCCATTTTTTGACACAATGTGTCCTAGAATTTTGCCTTGTCTGACCATGAAAATGCATTTTTCTGGGTTCAAACAAACCTGGTATTCTCGACATTTGTCAAATATTTGTCTTAACTCTGGGATATGCGTCTGCCTGATATTAGAATGAGCACATATGTCATCAACATATACTTCCAAACTCTTGCGTAAGAATTCCTTAAAAACATGACACATGAGTCACTGGAAAGTGGCGGGTGCATTTGTTAAGCCAAATGGCATCACACGAAATGCAAATATGCCCCATTCGGTGGCAAATGCTGTCTTGTGTTGGTCCTCTGGAGCAATGGCTACTTGATTATAGCCTGAGAAACCATCAAGGAAGCTGTAAACTTCCTTGCCCGCAACTCTTTCCAATAAGTGTTCCGTGATAGGAAGAGGATAACTGTCTCTAATTATGGCGGCATTAACTTTTTTAAGGTTAATACACACATGCAATTTTCCATTCTTCTTGGGCACTACCACAATGGGGGATACCCATTCGGTATGCTCAATCTCATAGATGAATCCTGCTTCTATCAGCCGATCTATCTCCTCTTTAATCTTCGCAGCGTAGTTATCATTGTACGTGTATGGTTTCTGTTTCGTAGGTTTTGCATCTGGAGTCATAGGGATTCTATGAGAACATATATCTGGATCTACTCCTTTCAAATCTTTGTAACTCCAAGCGAACACATCTCTATATTCGCGCAATAGGGCAACTAGCTCTTCTTCTTCTTCCTTCGTCAAATCATGCCCTATGTATGTACTTTTTTCTTCTTCTCCTTCTATGGCTACTATTATTTTCTTGGTTTTCTCTCGGTTCAGGTGTAACAATGCTTGTTTGTTAGTACCCTAGGTCTACTAGAAACTCCTAGTTTCTGGGCCACTTTTTCTGCTAGGTCCTCTATCGAGTTAGACAATTTTGTGGATGCTAAAGATGAACAGTCTGAGTCCTTATAGACCTTGGAGAGTTCCAACTCGTCTCCTAAGTTGTCCTCAATGTCTATACAAATTCTTACACATTGCTCTAGCGTTCTGGGTTCTTTTAGATACATATAGGAGCGTAGTTTAGAGCTCAATAAGCCATCTAGAAACAATGACACTTGTTTAGCTTGTGAGGGTAGCTCTTGCATTGGACATCGTTCAACATATTGTCTAAACCTACGTCCTGCCAGTCTAACTGTTTCCTGAGGGGTTTGTTTAAAGCTATGAATCAACGAAGACGTGTCATGTCTAATCCCACTTTTAGAGAATTCAGTGATGAATGACTCTAAAAAGTGATGGATGTCTCTAAGTTGCCTTTGTTGCAATGGTTGGAACCAAGTTAAAGCTGTATTCTTTAACGTTAGCCCAAATGCATTGTATTGCGTGAACATGTCTTCGACTTGTTCGGCTCTTAGTACTTGCTTGAATTCTGCAACATGGTCATAGGGATCTCCTGTCCCATCAAAGTAATTTTTCCTGGATTTCACTAACTGAGTGGGTCTCAGTATTCTTGCGTGTTCACGTGGTCTAGGTAGAGGAAAATCATCTCTACCACCTGGTATTCCATGATCTCTTTGTCTATCCGCTCTATTAGTGTCCGTGGTTGTTCTATCTCTCCCTATGGGATGAGTGAAGCTTACTTCGGGTCTTTCTTTATTTTTCTCTCTTTGATTTCCATGGGCTGAGGATGTTCCTGCCCCTTGTTGACTTGTATTCATGTTCGTTCTAGATGGAGGGAATACCAATTCACCTCTCCATGTGTATGTGTTTTTAGGGTGGTCAGGCACCACAAAGACTCTTTCTGAAGTCTCATCCAGGTATACAACCTTTCCAGGTGTATCCGGGTCCTTGAACTCATATATCGTGATGATTCCTACCTCACTAAGTAGTTCTGTCTTGTATCTCTAAAAGGCTTCATTAGTTTCTTTATTTACAAACAACTCTATGCTTCTGTTGTCCTGAGGGATCCATTCTGGGATTAGTACTCGTGTCAGTACAGATTTCCCTCTAGGTGTTCTAGGCTCTTCTAATGGTTCTTTTCCTTGAGATTTAGTTTCCGTCTCTGGCTGAATCATGCCAAACTCATTGGTATTGTTTGGCTGCGTACTTAAGATGTACATTGTTCCTTCTTTGTCTATGTACGCATCTCTCTCAAATTTCACCACTGGATGTTCCAATCCAATGGGTTGATCGGGGTTGTGCATTTGCACCACTTGCCTTCGCAAACCATCCTCATAGATGCGAGCACCTAATCGGTTGGTTCGGAGAAACTGTAGTTGCGTTCTATAGGGTCCTTCAGGTCTCTCTAAATGCGCTACATTTGACCCTACTTCTGGCCTTCTGTGCTAAATGCCATTTCTGAATCACTAGTATCTGAGCTCTCATAGGGATAACTAGTGTTCAATTGTTGAGCCCACGATCGTGCAGTAGTTCTTACACTTGCCTCTGATGATCTAAGGCTTCGTCGGTCTGACTTACCTATATGTTTGCCCGATCTAAGGTTCATTAATTTTCTTCCTTGCACACTCAGTACACGCTCAGATCGTCAATGATTTTTTGTTATTATTTTCTTGATTCTTTTTAGATTTCTTTGGATTCTTGTCTTAATGTATGCGTCAGGAATTCGACTTTCTGTGGTACTTTGAGTTCCTGTTCCGTCAGACTTATGTTCTTTCCTTTAGGTTTTCGTGTCACACACCTTTACTTTAGTCTTGAACTTGATAAATTTAATTCTCTTGAACTTGAGGCGTTCCTATCGTCTTTAATCCACAATGCTAACGTTTATCCTAAGCTAAGAATTGACTAAGGGGGTTGAGTAATCTTCCAACCTCGAGTCAGCTTTTCTGGTTGCTCTGATGCCCAAGAAGCCGCGCTTCCCAAGCTTTATGCCCTTCACTGCCTTGCCTTGGTTGCCCTTGCTAGACCTGGAAAAATTCAATATTAGACCAATTCACAGTTGGATGATCAAGCACTTGAGTATATACACCTTTTAAGTCCCTTCCCTTTCGCCCAACTTTTCAATGCTTGCCCCTTGGCTTTCTAACGAGCTATTAAGCTCAAAAAACGGACTTCGGATGAAAAAGTTATGACCGTTCAGGCCCTGGGGGGTAAAAACTGACAAACAGGTTTTTCTCCCAATATGAGCTAAGGGGTCTCCTATGAGTATAATCACCCAAAAATTTCCCAAAAATAGCCCCAAAATTGGCCAAAAAATGAAACCCTAAAATTTGCGATGGGGATGCACAATCGCGATGGCGTGAGACAATCGCGATGGTCTGGGACCGTCACGATGGCGTGAAGGTGAACAATCGCGATGGTCTGAAGTGCACGGTCGCGATGGTCCAAAAGTGAGCAATCGTGATGGTCGGGGTGAGTGAACAATCGCGATGGCTCGATCAGGCGGACAATCGCGATGGCGTCAGTCAACGGTCAACGTGAACAATCGCGATGGTCCAAAGTGAACTGTCGCAATGGTCCAAGTGCGATGGCGTGAGCCAATCGCGATGGTCAGGGCGCGATGGCGTGAGCCAATCGCGATGGTCCAAAATTCGAGTTGTCGCGATGGTCTGAGGGGTATCGTCGCGATGGCGTGAGGTGCGAACCGTCGCGATGATCTAGCTTGCCACGTGGCAGCGTCGGCGCGATGGCGTGAGCCAATCGCGATGGTGTGGGGTCAACCGAACAGTCGTGATGGTCCGCGAACCGTCGCGATGGTCCAAATGAACCGTCGCGATGGCGTGAGACCGTCGCGATGGTCCGGTCGAGCCGTCGCGATGGCGTGAGCCAATCGCGATGGTGTGACACAATCGCGATGGTCTGAGACCGTCGCGATGGTCCACCAAAATGAGAATTTTGCAGATGCGTCTGTGGATACCTAGAGGTGCAAGTGTGCTCTTCCCGCTGGTGTGGTCACCTTCTTCAAATTCCGAACTTTGCAGACCATCGTGATGGTCTAACACAGTCGGAAATTTCTAACAGAAACTGAAAATTTTACCTTTTCCAAGCTTTCTTGATGCACTGGAGCTCTGTACCTGCAAGAAAACTCAAGAAAACAAAAGTACACACAAGCACAAAAGCTCTCTCTCACTCTCTCGCATGCACAAATGAGGGGAAATGAGGAGAATGGGTGGATATGGTGAATTTTCTGATTTTTTTGGAGATGAAGATGATGATGCGGTGATGAAGATGGAGTGTGGTGGAGTTGAAAAACACTAAAAACTAACTAAAAACAACAACAAAAACTGAAATTTTTACCTTCCAACGCCACTTCTTGCTATACTCTTACCATCACGCATTCGTCCTAGACTCGATCCCCGGCAACGGCGCCAAATTTGGTGTTGCTCTAGCACAATGGTGAGAACCACGTTAAGAAGCTCCACCTCCTTAATGTCAATCCGCGGAAGAGATAGGAGTGATATGAAGATCGTGAATGTGAGATGAAGTGAGAGTGAAGGTGAGAAGCATAGAAATGCACACACACATACACACACACTACGAAGAGACAAGCAAGACACAATGGAAGGTGAGAAATCCACTCTATTGCTCAAGAACACTATTACAAGCTCAAAATAGCTCTAAGCTCATACTAACCAACCTGCTGACCTCAAAAATGAGCTCTCTAGCTCTTTTTATAGTTTCTAGACTAGTTTTGACCGGTTTCACATCTAGTGACTGGTATAGTTAAAAATTAGGTCTTAGATGCTATTTGGAAGGGTAAACGGTGTCTATAAATAACAAATTTTGATAAGCTTGCTCTACCTAAGCTCCTCAAGCTCGAGGACTCCTCGACTTGCACAAAATGGAGCTATGGATTACAAAATGGGGTTTTCTATGTTACATATGTTACAATAGTGATAAAAATCAATGTTGGAGGTTTTTGGAAAGTATTTGAAAACATAATTCTTTGAAGAAAGATTCGACTGGCCTCGCTCTGTCGTTACATGCTTCCGCGTCTTCTATGCCTCTGGCTGCTTCCAACATGGAGCCAACAGAGAATCGTGTTTTTTCCCAAAATCGTGTTTTTGGCTCAAAATTGTGATTTATGAAAATCACGATTTTGAGCCCACTAAAAATCGTGTTTCCTCAAAGTCGTGTTTTTACTTGAAAATCGTGATTTTGAGCACAACCAGAGAATCACGTTTTTGAGAATGACCTCAGAATCATGTTCTTTTCAGAAAGCTTTTAGGCAAGAAATAGAAAATCGTTTTTTTTGTTTAATTTGAATTTTATGAAAATCGTGATTTTCAGTCAGAAACATGTTTTTTGGCGGGAAATTCAAATTTCTGAGCGTCGAGCAATGGCGAGCTTCGTATGTGTAGAAAATTGTGAAAAACACAGGTGCTTGCTCTCCCTTGCACTTCCTAACTCCTACTCACACAATAATGCATGAAAAATGGTATGAAAATGCACTAAAAAACAAGAAACTTCTATGAAGATGAAGATGGAAGAAGATGGATATGGTGATGATGATGAAGATGAAGAAGAAAAATCAAAAAATGAACAGAAATGACAGTTTTTTTACCTTCCAACGTTGCAAATCTACGATCTTACCATCACAACGCTCATCCTCGAAGCTCTCTCCTCGACAACGGCGCCAAATTTTGGTGTATCTCAAGCGTAAGCACCACCTCCTTTACTTGTCAATCCTCAGAGACGTGAGGACCAATATGAAGATCGTGAGCAATTGTGGTGAGCAAATGTGAGTGACAATCACATACATGCACACACACACACACGCACAAGGCAAGATCAAAGAGAGGAACAATGGAAGGACTTTGATTACAAAAGAAATCTATTACAAAGATGAAATCTACAACACGCTAACCTCAAAAATGAGCCCTCTAGCTCTTTTTATAGTTTTTTGACTAGTTTTGACCCTGTCTAGACCTAGTGTCTGGCCTAGTTAAAAATTAGGTTCCAGGGCTTATTTGAGGGCTCAAACGAAGTCTAAAAATTATGAAAATTGGTAGTATTATACTTCTAATGCTCGTCAAGCCCTAGGACTCCTCGGCTTGCACAAAATGGAGCTACAAAAAGGGGAAATGATATTTACAATGGTCTTTAGTGATGAAAATCACTATTTTATAGGGATTTCTTCTTAAAATTTGACATGCACTTCTTGGAGCTCCCTATGTGCTCCTTCTTCTTGGGTGTCCACTTCTCTGATGTGTTTTTTATGCTTGTCCTTGACCTTGAGCTTCAACACAATCTTATCCTCTTCAAAATGCATCTTTTGAAGTATTTATTCTCGTTGTTAGATCTCATTTTGGCTGCCTCAAAGTTTTTGTTGTCGAAGCTCTAATTGTTGCTCGAGTCGTACCTCTAGTAGAGGTGATTCACCAAGGTCCTCCATGTTATGAGTAGGGTCCATGGGTGTAAAGGAAGTCTACCATGATGTATTGGAATGTACCCTCCTTGGTTGTATGTTGAGACAAGATGTATCCTAATGGAATGTACCTTCATGGGATGTACCCTACCAAGTACCTTATTAGGATGTACCCTTTGTTTGGATGCACAGTACTCTGCCACATGAAATCATGGTTGTTGGGAACTGTAAAAGTAAGAAAGAGATGAAAGTTATGTTAAATCTAAGTACAAAGGAGTAGATTGACAACACAAGTGAATAGTGTAGTGGTAAAACACTTGACTTGTGAATGTAAGGATATGGGTTCAAATCCACTCCTTAGTAGATGAGAGGCTCCTTATTACCACTGCTTATATAAAAGATGTCCACACATAGCCAACGCTATCCAAGGGATCCATGGGTGTCAGGGGAGTCAAAGATGCCAAAGTTTTAGTAAGTTGAAGGAGTAAACATAGTTGGAAACATAAGAGTAAACAAAGGATTCATGCCCTCACAAACCTTCAACTACTATATCAAAACACCAAACACATTAACTCAATAAATTGAACTCCAAAATTCAATCATTCCATAATTGATAACAGATGATGAAAGGAAGTCCAAATTCCTTAGCATTTGAGGAGACAGTCTTTGTTTTGTTGTAAGAAGATTAGTCCAGGGAGAACTCATCCATTATGCATGTTGTAGATCAAGATTTCCTAGATAGTCAAAAGTGCAAAAGGTAAATGGAGCTCATCTACTAGTAAGTAGAAATATACTAATGTTGCACACTTGAAGATGGAAGACAAAGATGAGAAGAAAACAGAAAAGCAGAAACAATTTTGCAAATACTCTAAGGGAAATGATCATGTCGTAAGAGCTATCCAAAAATGGTTGCAAAAGAGGCACAAAGAAGAAAGTGTTGGAGTTCGAGGTCTAGGAAAGCATGCAACAACACAAGGAAGAAGAAGAATCTTGGAGCACAACACACAATACTGAATGTATTACCACTAGAATTTACAAAGATGAGTAACCTATTAGGGTTATAGGCATATATACAAGCCGAGGGAAAAAACCCTCCTAAGGAGGGAAAAACATGCCTCGACGGTCCTAGTATGTTTACACGCATCACTACCTAAATATATCAACAAATCTCCCCTGGAAGTGATGTGGTGAACAAGGAGCTGGCACTCATGTATAAGGAAGTGCCAAGCTATGTCGAATCAATCCACAAAAGGAAGTAAGCCCAAAGTTTTGCGGAAAGTTTCAAACTTCTCCCTAGGCAAAGCCTTTGTGAAAAGTTCTCCAATGTTCTCCTGTGTGGGCACATATGCCAAACTGATCTCTCCAATAGAGAACCTCTCCTTGACATAATGATGGTGCACCCCAATGTGCTTAGTGCGAGCATGGAACACAAGGTTCCTCACAACTACCAATGTGCTCTATCTGTCAATGAAGATGGTGATGACAGAAGACTAACCAACACCCAAATCAGCCATAAGGCATCTGAGCCACACACACTCAACAGTCGATGTGAGAGCTACCATATATTCATCCTCACAACTTGAAGTGGCCACAGTAGGCTGCTTCTTGCTCAACCAAGATATACGTGAGCTACCAAGCAAGAAGCAAAAGCCACTAGTGGACACACGAGTGTCATAGAAACAATCCCATTTGGAGTCAAAAAAAGCATATAAATCTGGCAATAGTGGTCCCCCCATGGGATAAAACAATCCAAGTAGCCAAGTACCACGCAAGTAGCAAAAGATGCGCTTAACCGCCTACCAATGCTTCAAGGCCAAAACACTGCAATAATGTGCCAATATATTTCGTTTGACACAAAGCTATTCCGCTATCAACTTGCATAAACTGAATGCCAAAATAATGATGCAAATGTCCCAAATCTGACATCTCAAATGAGGCATGCAAATCAGCCTTAAAATCAGCAATATGCTTCTCATTAGGACCAGTGAGCAGCATGTCATCAACATAGACAACAATGATCAGAAGCACATCATTTGCATGCTTAATTATAAGGTGCTCTCAGTTGGACTATTCTCAAAACTGTGTGCAATCAGGTAAGCATGTATTTTTTCATACCAAGCATGTGGTGCTTGCTTCAAACCATATAATGCCTTTTTCAATATGCACGCTTGGTTTTCATGCCATTTCTACACTAAGCCATGGGGTTGAAAAACATACACTTCTTCATGCAACTCACCATTCAAAAATGCAATTTTAATGTTCAATTGATGTACATTCCAACCATCATGAGCTACAAGTGCACAGATGCTACGAACAGTAGTCATTCGGCATGTAGGAGGAAAGGTCTCATCAAAATCAATGCCTCTTTCTTGAGCATAACCCTTTGCAACAAGCCTAGCCTTATACTTGTCAATTGTTCCATCACGCTTACGCTTCAGCTTGTATACCCACTTAGTGCCAATGGCCTTCTTTCTAGGAGGCAAGTCACATAAAGACCAAGTACCATTTTCATAATAGCATCATATTCTGATTCCATAGCAACCATCCAATTTTTTGAATTTTGTGCTCATTAAACAAAACAGGCTCATTCTCATCATTGAGACTAGAGGCAGCCATAGCATAGCAATATGATGCAAAAGAAGCACTGTGAGAGCCTAAATGAGTATGATATGATAGACGTGCATCTAATTTGCTATCATGCAAAGTTTGCATCAGACATTTTGGCATAGTTTTTGCCTCCTCAATATCTGCTCTCTCATCAACAAGTGCATCATTTAAATCTGCATCAGAAATGGAATCTATATCATCACATGAAACCTATAAAGGCTGAGAAGGTGCCTCATTAGGACCAACACTAGAATATCCACCTATAAAAAGAAGTGGCAAAGTGTCATACATGTCTTTGGAGCTAACTAATGTCTCCTTAGTACATCAAAGTAATGGGCGAATAACATCTTCCACAAAAACAACATCACGACTAACTAGAATGCATTTAGCATGTGGATGATAGAGGCGATAGCCTTTGATTTCCGAACTATACCAAACCAAAATACATTTCACTGCTTTATCATCCAATTTCCTACATTGTTGTTCATGCACTAATGAATATGTGAGACATCCAAAATCACGCAGGTGACCAACAGATGGCTTGCAACCATGCCAAGCCTCATATGGAGTGATAGAATGCAATGCTTTAGTGGGATACCTATAAAGTACATATGTTGCACACATAATAGCCTCAAGCTAGAAACTATGTGGTAAAGCCTAACTCTTGACCATACACCTTGCCATCTCCATGAATGACATGTTCTTCCATTCAGCAACTCCATTCTGTTGACATGTATATGACATTGTACACTAATGTTTTATCGCATGTTTAGCCAAAAATGCATTAAAATCAGAAGACATATATTCTCCCCTCGATCAGAACGGGGGGTGCCCATTTTACATGTTGATAGATTTTCAGCCAAAACTAGAAATTGTTTAAAGCACATAAATGTTACCATTAGTGTCCATGTGAAAGGCCAAATGGCCACTGGACACTTCTTTGTATATGTTCTTTAATAAAACATATAGTGGCCTGGTCAGTCACAGACTGTAAGTTCGACCGCATTTGTAAAGACCTAAGAAGTCTGTTTTCGTGCTCCCTGAGTACTGTGTTTTCTGTGTATTCTACAGCCTCTGTGCGGAGTACTGTGTGCGGCCTCAGGTGCTTGGTTTCTACTCCGAGCATATCGTCGTGTAGCTCTCAAGAAGGAGAGCGCACTGTGGTGTATCGCCATCGAATCACGTCACTGGTATCAGAGCAGTTCAAGGCAAAAGCTTCGTTCCTTTTGTGCGAGCGAAGCGAGCACACCCCCCCAGGCTTTCTCCAAGGCTTACGACTAAGGCGGCGACCAAGGCATAGACCTTGGCATACCTTGTCATCCGAGTCACCGAAGTCACCGTTGGCGCCGTTGGTTGCGCGCGAGGGAGGACCTCAACGATCAAGGAATATAGCAGTTCTTGGTACTTCCCGGGAGGTCACCCATCCCAGTACTGTTCCCCCCAGAGCTTGCTTAACCGTGGCAATCTCTTGCCAGTAAGCTACACTCTTGTGGTGTTTGAAGAAGGGGAAAGACTAAGGTTGACATTACCTTGAACAAGTTTTGGTCCCTCAAAGCTTCATTTTTTCTTTCAAAGCCTATTTCTGAAGCAATTTTGGGGTGTTTTTGGAGCCATTTCGGAGTACTTTCGTACATAGTTCTCTTTGCACAGGTCCAAGAACATCAAGAAGAGTGTTCCTTGTACTTCTCAGACAATAAGTATCAACCTTTGGGGCTGAATTTTCAGCCACACTCGTAAAACTACAAGTTTCTCGAGGGGTTTTCAGTTTTGGTGGGAGTAGTCGCTGCAAATTTATGCAGGTTTTTAAAGCCTAAAACATCAGAGTTGACAGACACTTGCAGGTGTTATTGGCTAGTTTTTGGGCTGTGTATTCAGCCTTTTAGTGTCATTTTACTGCATATATTGAGCACATACACACCATGTACGCTTCTGTGGATACCGCTTATGTACGTCCATGTGGTCATTGATATAGCGGTTACGCTCTTTGCATAAAGCCTTTTACGTTTGATAAAGAGGGTCGTGGTGAGGTTTTCTTAGCTGGGAGACACCCAGATGTCGGGGTCTCTTCGGTGATGTAGGTGGAAGACTTACCCAGCCTCGCCATAGGAGATGTATGATAGTTGTTCATAGGTGCTCGATAAGCCTAGTTGGCTTCTATTGGGTAACTGATTATATGCAGTGGAGTCAGTGATTCACTATGCAGGTAGACATGTCAGTACTTGCAGTTTTATGATACTTTGACACTGGTCATATGCTAATTTTGCAGAGGATACTCTGGCAAAATTTTTCTAGATTTCTGTTTTAGTCAACTATATAGTGGTCGATTTACTCCTTGATACACTTATTTGTCGGTGTTTGGACTCTTCTAGCTCCATTATCATTCTATTCAGTTCTCAACGATCATGGCATCAGAGGTCTCAGGCACATCCGGTGGATCAGGGTCTAGTGCTAGTGTTCCGAGGAGGAGCTATAACTTGCAGGGCAAAGACCATTTTCAGATCCGAAAATTTGATGGCACAAACTTTGCTCTATGGAAGAATCATATTAAAAATGTGCTGATTCAAAGGAGGCAATGGAAGCCAGTAAATGGGATTTCAAAGAAGCCTGCTGACATGGATGAAGATGATTGGGATGAGTTAGATGAAATGGCCAGGTCTACCATTCGCTTGCACCTGGCAGATAATGTTTACTTTACAGTATTAGACTGTGAAAGTGCAGAGGAGCTTTGGAAGAAGTTATGCAATACATATGAAAAAGAGACGGCATCAAATAAAGTGTATCTGATGAGAAAATTATATGACCTTCGCATGAAGGACACAGATAGTGTTGCTGCTCATCTAAATGAGTTTGCTGCTATATTCTCCCAGTTACAGGCTCAAAAAATGGATATGGATAATGAAATGAAAGCAGTATTGCTGTTATGCACCCTGCCATCATCATGGGATACGTTTTGCACAGCTATTAGCAATAGTGCACCTGGTGGTAAACTCGTCTATGATGACATATGTGGAGCACTCTTGAGTGAGGAGATTCGTAGAAAATCTATGGTTGGCACTCAGAGTGGAGATGCATATAATGTTCGTGATTCTTACCAAGGAAAGAATCAACAACGTGGCAGGAGCAAGAACAAGGAAAAGAATGGTCAACAGAATAAGAGTAGAAGTAAATCAAGGAAGAGGGATATCAAATGCCATTATTGTCATAAGAAAGGACACATGAAGAAAGACTGTTATGCATTAAAGAATGCTAAAGGTAAAGGACAGAATGTTGATGGGCATGTTAAACAGTTACTTGCACCATCTACTTCGACTGTGAAGATTGAAGAAATTTATGCTATTTCTGATGATGCTGATGTGTTGACACTTGATAGTACTGTGCCATCTGAGGCACTTATGGCTGATTCTCTTTCCCACACCTGGCTGCTAGATTATGGTGCTTCTTTCCATGTGACACCACATAGAGAATGGTTCTCTAATTATGCAGCAAAGTCTCTTGGTACCGTGAGACTTGGTGACTCTTACCAGTGTGATGTTGTGGGGATTGGAGATGTGGTTGTGCAGTTCATTGATGGTTCAAAATTTACTATGCATAATGTACGCCATGTACCTCAGTTATCACGCAGTTTGATGTCAGTTGGTCAACTTGATGACCTTGGTTACAAGGTGGTCTTCTATGCTCAGTCCTTTCGTATATCAAAGGGCAATATGGTTATTGCAAAAGGAAGCAAAGTTGGCTCACTTTATCCTTTATTTGTATCACAGAAAGAACACTTGTTAGCTGTTACTGAACAGCCTATGGCTTGTATTTGGCATGGTCGTTTGGGCCATATATCTCCTAGTGGAATGGAAAATCTTTCTCGTTCTAGCTACTTACTTGTGTTATCTTTCTCTGATTTTTCATTTTGTGAGCATTGTTGATATGGAAAGCAAACCAAAAATGTGCATAGAACGCACATTGACTCTTCAATTCAGCCTTTAGATCTCGTTCATACAGATGTGTGTGGTCCTATGCCCACTAGGTCCTTAGGTGGTTCTCTTTACTTTGTCACTTTCATAGATGATGCTACTAGAAAAGTCTGGGTATATCCTATCAAATCAAAGGATGATGTATTCCCTACTTTCAGAAAATGGCTTGCTTCAGTTGAGACTAAAAAAGGAACTAAGCTTAAGGCTTTACGTTCAGATAATGGGGCTGAGTATACCTCACATGAATTCATCCTTTTCTGTCAGTCTAGAGGGATTCGTAGAGAGTTTACAGCTCCTTATACCCCAGTACAGAATGGTGTAGCTAAGAGCATGAATAGAACTATTCAAGATAGAGTAGTCTCTATGTTGCATCATGCAAACCTCTCACAAGGTTTTTGGGCAGAAGCAGTATTGACTGCAGTTCATGTGATTAACCTTTCACCTAGTACTGCCAAAGGTCTGAAAGTGGCACAAGAGTTATGGACAGGGAAACCACCATATTATGATCATCTTCGAGTTTTTGGGTGTGAAGCATATGTTCATATACCCAAGAATCTTAGACAAAAGTTGGACCATAAGTCAAAGAAATGCATCTTTCTTGGATATGGTCGAGAAGGACAATTTGGATATCGCTTATGGGATCCTGAAACACGGTCAGTGATAAGAAGTAGTGATGTCATTTTTAATGAGTCTAAGATGCATAAACAACCCATTAAGGAGGTTGAAGTGAGAAGAGTGGTGTTTGAGGATACTAGTCCTCCGGTTAGCATGCATAAAAATGCTGCACATAGGGATGTTCAAGAGAATGTCCATTTAGATCGGTCTGCACATGTTCCTGTTCAGCAACCATTGAGACGTTCTGCACGTGTCTCATATCCACCTGATAGATATGTTCCAGGTTTAGATTTTGTTATGCTAACAGATGCCGGTGAGCCTTCTTGCTACAAAGAGGCTATGCAGACAGAGGATCATGTCAAGTGGGAGCGTGCCATGAAGAGTGAGTTGGATTATATTCACAAGAATGGTACTTGGGACTTAGTACCTTTGCCAAAGGGCAGGAAAGCTTTACCATGTAAATGGGTATATAAGCTGAAATTCACATCAGATAGTGCTTCTCCAAAATATAAAGCACGACTTGTTGCAAAGGGTTTTAAGCAACAACATGGTGTTGATTTTGAGGAAATCTTGTCTCCAGTGGTCAAGATGACTACTTTGTGCATGTTGCTTGGATTCGTTGCAATGGAGGACTTAGAGCTAGTCCAAATGGATGTGAAAACAGCTTTCTTGCATGGAGATCTTACAGATGAGATCTATATGGAACAACCAGAGGGTTATGTAGTTCCTGGCAAGGAAAGTCTAGTTTGTAAGCTCAAAAAGAGCTTGTATGGACTTAAACAGTCTCCTAGACAATGGTACCAAAAGTTTGATGCTTTTATGAAGTCCCAAGGCTATTCTTGGAGCAATGAGGATCATTGTCTCTACACAAAGAGATGTTCTGATGGCAGCTTGATATGCTTGATACTTTACGTCGATGATATGTTGATTGCTGGGAAGTCCTCTTATGATTTGTCACTTCTCAAAAAGAAGTTGAGTCAGACATTTGATATGAAGGATTTGGGGGATGCCAAACATATTCTTGGCATGCGCATTACTCGTGATAGGAGTAAAAGATGCATATACTTGTCTCAAAGTGAGTACATATCCAAAGTACTTCACCGATTCAATATGCAGGGTGGAAAGGCATTGAGTACACCTTTACCCACATATGTGAAATTGAGCAAGGATGACTGCCCCAAATCAGATGAGGAAAAGGAATTCATGACCAAAATTCCCTATCAGTCTGCTGTTGGTAGTCTCATGTATGCTATGGTAGCTACGAGACCAGACATTGCATTTGCTTGGGAGTTGTGAGCAGATATATGTCTAATCCTGGCAAGAAACATTGGGAAGCGGTCAAAATGATTTTGAGATATCTGAGTGGCACTAAGGACAAGTGTCTATGCTTAGGTAGAGGGAAAGCATCCATCATTGGTTACACAGATTCTGACTATGCTAGTTGTGTAGACAATCGTAAGTCTACATCAGGGTACATTTTTCATTTTGCTGGCGGTGCTATCTCTTGGAGATCTCGTCTTCAAGAATGTACAGCTGTTTCCACCACAGAAGCAGAGTATGTTGCAGCAAGTGAGGCATGTAAGGAAGCATTGTGGCTTTCTCGTCTTGCTTGTGATATGGGTTTAGCTCAGCATGTACCTCACTTGCTCAGTGATAGTCAGAGTGCCATTGCTTTGGCTAAGAATCCGGTCTATCATGCAAAGACCAAGCACATTGAGGTGAGGTATCACTTCATTAGAGATTGCTTAGCCACTGAGCGCATTATTCTTGAGAAGGTTCACACTCGAGATAATGCTGCAGATGCTTTGACTAAAGCTCTACCACAAGATAGCTTTCGACACTGTTGTCACTTGATGGGGGTTACTTGATTCTTGATCTTACGCAGTCACTTGTATACTGTGTAACATGCCCATCAGGTGGGAGGTATAGTTTGTATACTTACACTCAGGTATTCTTTATCATCCTTTATTTTTTCTCCCATAGTTACTCTGGCCATATTGGCCTTTAGTGGGAGATTGTTACCGTTAGTGTCCATGTGAAAGGCCAAATGGCCACCGGACACTTCTTTGTATATGTTCTTTAATAAAACATATAGTGGCATGGTCAGTCACAGACTGTAAGTTCGACCGCATTTGTAAGACCTAAGAAGTCTGTTTTCGTGCTCCCTGAGTACTGTGTTTTCTACGTATTCTACAGCCTCTGTGCGGAGTACTGCGTGCGGCCTCAGGTGCTCGGTTTTCTACTCCGAGCATATCGTCATGTAGCTCTCAAGAAGGAGAGTGCACTGTGGTGTATCGCCATCGAATCACTTCAATAAACACTTTGGACTTTGCTTTCAATGGATATACCCATGCATGCTTGGAAAAATCATCAATGAAAGTCACGAAGTAAAGATAGTTTCCAAAAGAGGAAAAGAGGATGTTTGCATAGGACCACAAACATCATTGAGAAAAAGCTACAATTTCTGAGTAGCTCAAACTGAACCATTTTTTGGGAATGAGGAATGCTACATTTGTTGGAAAACAAAGATCCAATGTTCTATTGGCCAAAATTTTCCAGAGTGTACAGGTTGTGTAGTATTTTGTATAGCTCCATCTACATCAAAAGCATGTTGGCCCATTGGCTGGAATAAATCACTCTCAAAACAGTTCAATACCTAGCGACAACAATAATGGATCATCAAAGAATTTTCTTGGAGTTTCTTTTTTAAGAAAAGAAAAACGTGGATGGCGCCGAATTCGAATTTGCGTAGTCTTTTTTTGATATGTGCTTTATGTGATCGTAGTGCTTTTGGAGGAGCTTTTCAGGGGATAATCAAGGCTATATAACAAGAGCTTGGCTCATTGTTCAATGTATCCTACACCTTTTACAACACCAACTTTGGAGCCTTGGTCCCTCAATAGAGGTGGTGCTTCTTAGCACATGGGGTAGCCATGGTGCTATCTTGGAGCATGTTGAGGAGCAGCTATGGAGTTCTTCTTGGAGAAAAAGAGTGTGCTGACACTCTTGCTTATGGAGAGGACTTACTCCGCAGTAGCTTGGTGGTGTGGATCGGCCATTCACATGATGTATTTGAAGATTTTCTTCTACATGAAGATTTTGGGTTACTTTAAAGACATATCTCACGTAGGGTCTTCCATAGCCTAAAATCAGATAAGGGTTTGCTGATTATCAGTTTTAGACTGATCCTTCCTCTTTCTATCACTCATATTCACTCTTCTACAACCTATTAGGTCACACATCTCATATATATTCATATTTTTGTCCATACATCTGAATATGTTTATTACATTTGTACATTCACTCATCCATCTATTTCTGTTCACATAGAGTGGTTGAGAGTTTTGACTCCCACATTGTAAATTGACATTTGTATATATGATAGTGAGAGTAAGCAGTGGCTTACGTAACACTTTACACATGTTGTCTAATCTTTCTCTATCTTTGTCTCATCATTTGTATGATTAAGTGTGGTATGTTGATGTTTGTCAATATTGGAAGATTGCTGGAATATGTGTTGTAGAACCTGGATCTATGGAACTACGGACCTGTGGTATTAGTTATGGGCCTACCTAATTTCCAAAAACATTTTGCCCAAAATACAACCTTCACAAACATGTTTACTAGGTCCTCAAGTTCATGCATAGAGTACACCATTTCAGATTTTCGCAGGTGTGGAAAACTACAAAAATTCATATGATCAAAGCGTGCATGCCAAAGATTTGCATCTTACAAAGCCAGATCATGAATTGTACATCTACCATCAACAAATTTCACAAGCAAGACAATCTTGGCTAAAGTTGAAGCTGATAACAGATTCTTCTTGATCCTTGGCACAAATAAAGAATCCGACAATGTAAGAGAACTACCATAAGTAGTAGTCAGAATGATCTTACCAACCCCCATGACAGGATAAGAGAAGGTATTGGCGCATGTGATAATATTCCTTGTAGGGGTAGTCTCGAGTGAAGTGAAGAAACTACACTCAGAGGTAATATGTTTGGTTGCCCCACTATCAAAGTACCTAACATCTAAGTCTATTGTATACATACAAGGACTATTCAAGAAATTTGGGAATTATTCAAGTCCCATTTATATAACTTACTATGTTAGCTTCTTAATTTTGAGGCGAACCGTCATACCCTATTTATAATACAATTATCTTTAATATTGAAGTGTAAATTTAATATATTCTAATCAAGAGATAATAACATGTTGTAGTGTGTGAATGAGTCAAAATTTGAAACATTGGGACACAAAGAACTATCTCAAAATCATGTGTAATTCCCATTTTTCCTGAATAGGCCTTATACACTATTCATGAGAAGATGGGTCATAACTGCAAACAGTGGTAAATGCCCATTCTTCATTCTGCACAAGATTAGTAGACTCTGATTTGGGTGTAGAGGCCTCTACAACAACCATTCTAGCCTCTTTCTTCCTTGCCTCTTTAGCAACCAGTTTTGGAAAACTCTTTATGACATGATCATTTCTTTTATAGTATTTGCAAAACAATTTCTTCTTTTTTGTTTTCTTCTCATCTCTGTCATCTGTCTTTGATCGTGCAGAATAGCAGATTTCTGCTTACTAGTAGAAGAGCTCCATTTAGCTTTGCCCTTCTGACTAGTGAGGAAAGCTTGATCCACAACACACATAACCATCCTATTCTTCCTAGGCTAATCTTCTTGCAACATGACAGAGACTAACTCCTCAAATGTTAAGGCATTTGGATTTCCTTTCAACATCAAACAAAGAATAGAAGCAAAACTCTGATATGAATCGGGAAGACCATTTAGAACAATCTGCGCAAGTGAACTGTCAGGAAAGACTTCATCAACACTCAAAAAACTTTCCATGGAATCTCCTTCATTCATGTGCTCACTCTCCAACTATTTTGGAGGTAAGCAACACGAGCCTCATTCCTTGCATGTTATAAAGTGATGTGCATCCCAAGCATCCTTAGCTATTTTGCAAGAGTGAATGTGAGGAATAATGGCACGTTTGATAGAAAAGGCTATCAATGCATGTCGCTGAGCATCTCTGCCATCCCCACAAATTTTCTCTACAATAGGTGCAGTAAGAATCGCAGCACGAATAGGAAGATGAAGAATATCGCCATTTTCAACACCATCTGCATCACCTTCAGCAACTATGTTTGCAAGTGTAATAGGACATTTTTCAACACCCTGCACAATATTCCATAGTCCTTTTGCAACCAATACATGATGCATCATATAAGCCCATAATGGGTAATTGGTATCGTCCAACTTATCCTCAATAGCAAACATATAGAATACATCACTATGTTCAACCATGGCCATTGAGTAAAATACTTTGATGTAGAAAAATGATTGTATCTCAAAAAGTTGAATAGAACTACCCTGACGAATTCTACTAAACCTATAGTAGACTTTGAGACACTTATACTGGCGAATCAAAACTTGTATATATCTTTTGCACAAAAAGATGAAATTGTTTGCACAAGCAATATGATAGTGCATTTGGGGGTTGAAATGAGCTTAGATCCTGATTTTGACACCACAGAGCGAAGCAGTTTTGATCTCCTAATCGCCTTGAGTATGCTCACCAATTTTCATGCGATTCTAAGACTATGTTTGAAGGAGTGTCGATGACACCCTAGATGAAGTGGCGACTTGCTATGATACCAATTGTTGGAGTTTGAGGTATGTGGAAGCATGTGAACAACACAAGGAAGAAGAAGAACCTTGGAGCACAACATACAATACTGAATGTATTACACTAGAATGTACAAAGCTAAGTAACCCATTAGTGTTATAGGTGTATATACAAGCTAGGGGAAAAACACTTCTTAAAGAGGGAAAAAAAAGCACTGGCAGTCCTACTGTGTTCACACACATCACGACCTAAATATATCAATAGAAAGAGGCAAGAATGATTCTTGCAAAGTCCTCTACACCTAAAATACAGTCTAGTAATCTTATTCATAATGAAGAATGGGTGATTCAATACTGTATGCAGCTATCACCCATCTTCTCATGAGCATTGTATGTCTATAGTAGACTCAGATGTTTGGTACTTTGATAGTGAGGAAACCAAACATATCAGCTTACCGAGTAGTTTTTTCAATTTACTGGAGCCTACCCCTACAAGGAATATTGTCACATGCACTAACAACTCCTCTTATCCTATAATGGGAGTTGGTAAGATAAGTTTTACTAATACTGATGGTAGTTCTTTCACATTGTCAAATGTTTTTTGTGTACCAGGGATTAGGAAAAATATATTGTTAGTTCTAGCATTAGACAAGACTAGCTTGGTTATCAAATTTATTGATGATAAATGTATATTTCATGATCTCTCAAATGTCGATGTTATTATTGCTTTTGGAATTTTATTTCATGGGTGTCTAAGCTAATAGATTATGCAAAATCTCTAATTGATTTAGCATGTGCAATCTCAGGCTATCCTAGATGCAAAGATTTGGCATGCACTCCTTGTTCATATGAATTTTGCTAGTTTGCTACACCTATAGAAATCTGAAAGGGTGGCATCTCTACCCTCTACATGGGTCCGTATTCACAAACTATATATAAAATATAGGTTCTATTCTTTGTGTTCAAAATGTCCATGCCTATTCACTCCCTCATGAACCTTCAACTACTATATCAAAACACCAAACACATTAATAACTCAACAAATTAAACTACAAAACTCAATCATTCCACGATTGATAATAGATGATGAAAGGAAGTCCAAATTCCATAGCATTTGAGGAGATAGTGTATGTTTTTTTGTAGGAAGATCAATCTAGGGAGAACCTATCCATTATGCATGTTGTAGATCAATATTTCCTAGCTAGTTAGAAGGGAAAAAGGTAAATGGAGCTCATCTACTAGTAAGTAGAAATCTACTAATGTTGCATAGTTGAAGAAGGAAGACAACGATGAGAAGAAAATAGAAAAGGAGAAACAATTTTACAAATAATGTAAGGGAAAATGATCATGTCATAAAGATTTGTTTCAAAACTACTTGCAAAAGAGGTAAAGAAGAAAGAGGCTAGAATGGTTGTTGCATAGGCCTCTACACCTAAAATAGAGTCTAGCAATCTTAGTCATAATAAAGAATGGGCATTTACTACTATAGGATGCTATCACCCACCTTCTCATGAGCATTGTATGTCTGTAGTGCACTCAGATGTTTGGTACTCTGATAATGGGGTAGCCAAACATATCACCTTGCAAAGTAGTTTCTTCAATTCACTACAGCCTATGCCTATAGCGAATACTCTCACATGCAACTTACAACTCCTCTTATCCTATACTGAGAGTTGATAAGATCATTTTTATTACTACTGATGGTTGTTCTTTCACATTGTCAGATGCTTTATGTGTACCACAAATGAAGAAAAATCTGTTGTTAGTTTTAGCATTAGCCAAGACTGGCTTGGTTGTCAAATTTATTGATGATATATGTATAGTTCATGATCTCTCAAATGGAAATATTATTATTGCTTATGGGATTTTATTTCATGGCATACAAGCTCATAGACTATGCAAAATAAGTGAATGATTTAGCATGTGTAGTCTCACGCTATCTCAGATGCAAAGCTTTGGCCTGCATGCTTTGGTCATTTGGATTTTTGCTAGTTTGCTACACCTGTAGAAAGTTGAAATGGTGGCATCTTTGCCCTCTATGTGGATCTTTATTTACAAACTATATATAAAATATAAGTCCTACTATTTGTGTCTAGAATGTCCATGCCCATTCATGCCCTCATAAAACTTCAACTGCTATATCAAAACACCAAACACATTAATTACTCAATAAATTAAACTCCAAAATTCAATCATTCCATAATTGACAACACATGATGAAAGGAAGTCCAAATTCCTTAGCATTTGAGGACATAGTCTCTGTTTTGTTGTACAAAGATCAATCTAGGGAGAACACATCTATTATGCATGTTGTAGATCAAGCTCTCCTAGCTAGTTAGAAGGGCAAAGGTAAATGGAGCTCATCGATTAGTAAGTAGAAATCTACTAATGTTGCACAGTTGAAGAGGGAAGACAAAGATGAGAAGAAAACGGTAAAATAGAAATAGTTTTGCAAATACTATAAGGGAAATGATCATGTCATAAAGAGTTGTGCAAAACTGGCTACAAAAGAGGCAAAGAAGAAAGAGGTTGGAATGGTTGTTGTAGAGGCCTGTACACCTAAAATAGAGTCTAGTAATCTTATTCATAATGAAGAATGGGCATTTACTACAGTATGTAGCTATCACCCATCTTTTCATGAGCATTGTATGCCTATAGTAGACTCATATGTTTGGTACTTTGATAGTGGGGCAACCAAACATATCATCTTGTAGAGTAGTTTCTTTAGTTCACTCAAGCATGCCCCTACAGGGAATACTATCACATGTGCTAGAAACTCATGTTATCCTATAATGGGAGTTGGTAAGATCATTTTTACTACTATTGATGGTAATCCTTTCACATTGTCACATGCTTTGTGTGTACCATGGATGAAGAAAAAATTTATTGACAATTTTAGCATTAGCCAAGACTCGCTTGGTTGTCAAATTTATTGATGATAGATGCACAATTCATGATCTCTCAAATGGCCATATTATTATTGCTTCAGGAATTTTGTGTCATGGGTGTATAAGCTCATACACTATGAAAAATCTGTGAATGATTTGGCATGTGAAGTCTCAGGCTATCTCAGATGCAAAGCTTTGGCATGCATGCTTTGGTCATCTAAATTTAGCCAGTTTTCTACAATTGTCAAAATTCTAAATGGTGACATCTCTTCCCTCTATGTGGGTCTTTATTTACTATATATATATATATATATATATATATATATATATATATATAAGTTCTATTATTTGTGTCCATAATGTGCATGCCCATTCACGCCCTCATGAACCTTCAATTGCTATATCAAAACACAAAACATATTAATAACTCAATAAATGAAACTCCAAAATTCAATCATTCCATAATTGATAATAGATGATGAAAGGAAGTCCAAATTCCTTAGCATTTGAGGAGATAGTCTCTATTTTGTTGTAAGAAGAACAATCCAAGGAGAACACATCTATTATGCATGTTTTAGATCAAGCTTTCCTAGCTAGTCAGAAGGGCAAAGGTAAATAGAGATCATCTTTTCGTAAGTACAAATCTAATAATGTTGCACAATTGAAGAAGGAAGACAAAGTTGAGAAGAAAAAAAAAACAAGAAACACTTTTTCAAATATTGTAAGGGAAATGATCATGTCATAAAGAGTTGTCCAAAACTAGCTGCAAAAGAGGCCAAGAAGAAAGAGGCTGGAATGGTTGTTGCAGAGACCTCTACACTTAAAATAGAGTCTAGTAATCTTATTCATAATGAAGAATGGGAATTTACTACTGTATGCAGCTATCATCCATCTTCTCATGAGCATTGGATACCTGTAGTAGACTCAGATGTTTAGTACTTTGATAGTGGGACAACCAAAAATATAATCTTGTAGAGCAATTTTTTCAGTTCACTACAGCCTGCCCCTATAGGGAATGTTGTCACAAGTGCTAACAACTCCTCTTATCCTATAATGGGAGTTGTTAAGATCATTTTTACTGCTACTGATGGTGGTTCTTTCACATTGCCAGATGCTTTGTGTGTACCATAGATAATGAAAAATCTATTGTGAGTTTTAGCATTAGTCAACACTGGCTTGGTTGTCAAATTTATTGATGATAGGTGTGCAGTTCATAATCTCTCAAATGGCAATGTTATTATTGCTTTCAGAAATTTTTTATCATGGGTGTATAAGCTCATAGAATATGCAAAATCTATGAATGATTTAGCATATGCAGTCTTAGGCTATCTCAGATGCAAAGCTTTGGCATACACGCTTTGGTCATTTGAATTTTGCTAGTTTTCTACACCTGTAGAAATCTAAAATGGCCGCATATCTTCCCTCTACATGGGTCTTTATTTACAAAGTATATAAAATATAAGTCGTGTTATTTGTGTCTAGAATATCCATGCTCATTCATGCCCTCATGAACCTTCAATTGCTATATCAAAACACCAAACACATTAATAACTCAATAAATTAAACTCCAGTATTCAATCAGTCCATAATTGATAAGAGATGACAAAAGGAAGTCCAAATTCCTTAGCATTTGAGGAGATAGTATTTGTTTTGTTGTAGGAAGACCAATTCAGGGAAAACACGTCCATTATGCATGTTGTAGATCAAGCTTTCCTAGCTAGTCAGAAGGGCAAAGGTAAATGGAGCTCATCTACTAGCAAAACTTCAAGTGAAGAGTGTATTTTGGGCAAAATGTAGCATTTCTCCTTCCCAAAAGATCGTTAAGTTCAAGCTTCTAATAAATTGGAGCTTGTTCATAGTGATATTTGTGGACCTCTGCAGACACCTTCTTTTGGGAACTACCTTTAGTTCATGACTTTAGGTGTGTATGAGTTTGTCCATGGAAAGCAAAGTTTGAAGTGTTTATGTGCTTCAAATAGTTTTTAGTTATGGCTAAAAATCTACAAGCATATAAATTGGGCACCCTTCATGAGATCAAGAGGGGAAATACATGTCGTTTAATTTTAATGCATTTTTGGTTGAGTATGGCATAAAGCATGAGTGTAAAGTATCGTATACACATCATTAAAATGGAGTTGCTGAAAGAAAGAATAGTTCTGTCATGGAGATGGTGAGGTGAAATGTCAAAATTCAAGCTTTACCACATAGCATCTGGCTTGAGGTTGTTATGTGTATAGCATATATATTGAGCAGTCATCCCACCAAAGCACTACAATATATCACTCCATATGAGTCTTGGCATGGTCATAAGCCATTTGTTACTCATTTATGTGTCTTTGGTTGTCTGTCATATGCATTAGTGCATGAACAACAATGCAAGAATTTGGATGATAAAGCAATGAAATGTATTTTTATTGGGTATTGGTCTAAAAGCAAAGTTATCATCTGTATCATCCATAGACCAGACTCATTTTGGTTAGCTATGATGTTATTTTTGTGGAAGATGCAATTCAGCCATTATGAAGCACAAAATTTAGAAAATTGGATGGCTTATATCCAACCAAAATATGATGCTATTATGAAGAATGGTACTTGGTCTTTATGTGATTTTCCTCCAAGAAAAAAGGACATTGGGACCAAATGGGTGACCGTTCATAACATGTGTGCACTTGTACCTCATCATGATTGGAATGTACATCAATTGGGCATTAAAGCTACATTTTTGAATGGTGACTTACATGAAGAAGTATATCTATTGTAGCTGTAAGGAATTGAACTCACAACCTCTTGGTTAGGAATGTGATGGGCTAACCACTTGCCCCAAAAGCCATGGTTGAGGATTACTTCCTAATCCTCCCTCTTAGGGTGTGGTTCAACCATCTCCTACCTATCAAGTGTGTGGTTCAACCATCTCCAACCTATCACTTTATTACATTCTTCCCCTCTTGGTCGATCATTGTCCTCAATGATCTACTCTTGTATCCCTCTAGCCTCGAGGATCAGCCCCTTGAACTCCCTATGTACCCTTGAATTGATGTCCTCAACCTCGTAGAGTCTCTTGAACCTTGTTCGCAACCTCTATCTCTTGAACCTTAATCTCACCCATGTTTGGTATCTTGAACCCTCAATCAAGTGCCACCCAAGGTTTCCCAAGGACTTCCACTTCCAAGCTAGCTCATTGGAAAGCCTGAGAGCTTTCCAACGGTATCTTACATGCCTCAATCCGACCTACGGATTGAGAGATACACTTGGTTCTTTGTTGGGTCCAATTCTCAAAGCACCACATCCCTAATTCCTACCCTTTCACATGATAGAGTGCCCAAGTTCCTTTTTTAGAGGCCATTGGATCATGCCACCTTGCCCAAGCCTACTTCCTAGGCTCTGATGCCCATGTAAGGAATTGAACTCACAACCTCTTGGTTAGGAATGTGATGGGCTAACCACTTGCCCCAAAAGCCATGGTTGAGGATTACTTCCTAATCCTCCCTCTTAGGGTGTGGTTGAACCATCTCCTACCTGTGTGTGGTTCAACCATCTCCAACCTATCACTTTATTACATTAATGTGATAAAGTGATAGGAAGGAGATGATTGAACTACACCCTTGAGAGATAGGAGATGGTTGAACTTCACCCTAAGAGAGAGGATTCGGAAGTAATCCTCAACCATGGCTTTTGGGGCAAGTGGTTAGCCCATCACATTCCAGAGGTTGTGAGTTCAATTCCTTACATTGGTATCAGAGCCAGACAAGCTTTCATGGAGACCTTGCTCTCATCACCTTCTTCACAACCTCCCATGGAAGAGCTTAGAAATTGATTCCTCTTGAGAGATATTTTGGTGACCTTGGCTTTTACACTTGCGCATATCATTAGGGGAAAAAATGAACCCTGCATGGGCCTTGTAAGGATCCCTAATTTTTAGCGATTAAGCTTAATTCTGTTCTTGTTTAAGGGGACAAAGTGCATTTAATAGGGCACTTTTTAGTAGGCTGGAGTAGGCTTTTTTTTAGGCTTTAGTAGGCCTCTCTCTTTCTTATTCTAGAGAGAGAGAAAGAGAATCTACTTTCCACATCATCAAACTCGTACATGTATTTGAATAAAAAATGAATTTTTTTAAAAAGTCTCATTTTTAGTGTATATTAACTCAAAAGGGCCTATTTTTTAATATATATGTCAGAAGTCAATTTTTTGGGCCCATTTTCTAAAGTTTCTTTTAGAAAAAGTATAATTTTCAAACTCCTTCCAAAAGTAAGTGCCACATCATCAAATCCGTGACTACGCTTCCCCCAAAAAATGACTATTTTCAAATTTCATCATTTTCAGCCATACACAGTGGAAAAATACACTTTAACCCATACACATACAAGAAAACACATTTTTTGAGCAAAACATATGCTTTAGAGTCCTTTCCAACCAGTTTTTCATCTTTGTTTTTGATATTGTTGGTCATTAGCAAAGATGGTGTTGACATGTATCACAAACTTCACAGTAGAACATCCTCATGCTCCTGCATCAACAAGTATCCATGTTCGTGTGCCTAGAGAGTTTGCTCCAAATACACGATGCAACAATGATGCCAATTCTCAAAATGAACGTCGTGCAGCTGGAGAAAAAATTATTGATCTTTGGGCTCATGATTCACTATATCCTCTTGATCCAATATCTTCTTACCATCCAACATTCTAAACCTCTCAACTTTACTTCAGTTCATTGGTGCGGGTGAAGCTGGACTATTAGGTTACTGCAAGCGATTATCTACACATTCACTTGCTACTGCTAAGTATTGGTTCCAACAATATCACATCCATCATATGAGGGTGGTCACTTTAGAAAGCACAATCATATCTTTATAAAAACAACTTGCAGATTTGGAACAGGATATTGAAGCAAAACAAAGCACAATTTCAAAGTTAACTGCCAATCTCCAGCAACTGAAAGAGACTCCACTTGGTATGAGACATAGGAAAAGAGCATTGTCATCCTTTGAAGCTCTTTCAAAAGGTGGTGGAGCATGCAGACAATGTATATATGCAACAAGGTGAGTGCTTGTTTTACTTTTATATGTTTTAATGAAGATTTGTAATGGAATCTTTCATTGTGTAGGTTGTTTATTCAAGACATAACTGCTTCATCAACAACACAAGACCAATTCAAGCTGATGAATAGCTGTATAAACACCAAAGAAATCACTTCTACTTTGGACTCACACATAGGAAAGTGTATTAGAGTTGTTATTGAAGCTGAATTTTCAAAGAAGTTAAAAAACCTTATCACAGTGCAAGATGTGCAGGCAATATGTGACGACGCGGGCATCAGTAGAAATGGGTATACTGCAATGTAAACCCTTCTCAGGCAAGCCTTACAATCACAAGGTATTTCTCAAAGTATATTTCCATGCCCATATAAAGTGTCTATCAATAAAAAAAACTTCAAATGAGGATGTGACTCGTACTATTGGACAATATTTATTCATAGAAGAAAATATGCCTGCCTCTGTTTATCATCCAAATATTCCCAAGAAGCGATCAAAAATCCTATCTACACAAGGATTTACTTACACTAAATTCAACAATATATTTGTGGATCTTCAGAAGCTTCAACAAGCAATGGTTCACTTCTATAGTTCAACAATCAAAGGTACCCCTACTACATTTTATTTGGTGTTGAAGTTTTATTGCATTCAAGTGTCATATTAAGATAATGTTTTCTCTTTTGTGCAGACTGTAATGTTAAGTTAAAGTTCATACTGAAGCTTGATGAGTGTCAAATCATAAAGGGTCGGCGACTAGAAAGGTTGAGTGTGACGCTAATGAATGAAATTATGGACCATGCAATGAGTGATGAAACTTTAGGAGGGAGGGACCATTTGACTTACAGTGTGCAATCAGAGAGAGATATCTGGTGGTTAGGTGCTATAGAAGTTCCCAAAGAAACAAATAATGTTATTTCATGGATTTTTAGTAGGACTCCATGGAGTATGGAAGTAATCTCTTCTCAAATACATGGGCAAAAGCTTTTTGTAGATGATATAGGTGATTTTGAGGTAGAATGGCATTTGGGTGGAGACCTTAAGAGTATAAAATGCATGTTAGGTTGTAAACAAGGAGCATCTTCTCTCTATCCTTGCCCATATTGTACACAAGGTTACAAAGGATCTAAGAGACAGTCTAAACCTGCAAGGGCATTGATGAGAGTTGATGACTCTGAAGAAATTGATGAAACAGACTCATCGAATCACAAGGAATGGGAGATATCACTTTTGAGGTGTCCAATGTTACAGGGACCGACTCGTGATAAAATAAGCAATGATTGGAACCCCATTATCCCATTTCCATTAGTCAATGTTCACTTTTGTACTTTGCATGCATTCATGAGGATCTTTGATAGGCTTTTGAAGCTCCATGTTGAATATGCATTTGCAATGAAACCACTAGAGAGGTCTACAATAACAATCCAAAAAATAGAAGATCTTTTGAATTCTATAGGTTGTCATGGTGGCCACGTATCTTTAGTTGTTAAGAATTATGGTGACTCTCAAGAGATTTTACAACAAGTTTCAATGATTGGGAAGAAGGCAAGACGTTTCTTTAAAAGAGATGTGAATAGTCAAGATGATGGGAAATGGGAGCTTTGGAAGGACCTCTGTTCAATTACAACAGACAATGATAGTCAGGTTGATCTCATTAACAAGTGAAAGAAGGTTTGGTCATTGTTCGATCAATTGTTACATTTGATGTGTTTGGTTTCCACTAATGCTTCACAACGAGAATTATTCCAAGTGACTTTGAAGGAGTTCACACAGTCATTCATCTTATCTTGGGGAGAAAGCAACATTACACATTACATAGTAAGTTTCGCTTATATTTTTTTATTTGGTCTTAAACACTATGTGTATATCTTATTGACCAGATCATAGCATATTCTTTTTGCACATGGATCATATTTTATGAATCGATATGGGTCACTGGACATTTTTAGTACACAAGGAATGGAGAAGTCACATTACAGGGCTAGAGGTGTTTACTTTAAAAACACTCGTCATGGGGTTGGTATACTCCAATCAAACCATTTAGAAGAAATGTTCAATTGGTTTTTTCGTGCGACATTCGCTAGAAAATATGTAATGGAACGAGCATGTGAGTCACGAATAGCAAAGATTACATGAAAGCTACAACATGATATTGCAAGGGAGAAGTGGATGTCATCGTCAAGACCCGTACATCATGCCCAATGGCGTGCACAAAGAGTCCGTGAGGGTTCTGCTTTGAAATAGTTTCCAAACTCTTAAAATGCATTATTCTTTTCAAGAAATGCCAAAAAAAGGCCTTCCACAAAAAAGCGGGGATGGGTCCTACAAAAGTTTTGCAGGGCCTATCCTTGCGTTTCTGTGGCAGGCCTTTTTTTGGCATTTCCAAGCCATGAAAACACATGCCATGCACATTGGGGCATATGATTGGCCTTGGCTAGAGTGCACTGCATGCTAACCCCCCTGACCAATAGCTAAGCAATGTTTATGAACATACATGTACTTATTTACTATTGCATGCTTATATGCACCCAGAGGAGTCTTAACTTTCGCTAATTATTGCACATAAGAAGAGTGTTCCACATTTCCCCTGTTGATATATTTAGGTAGTGATGTGTGTGAACACTCTAGGACCGCCGGGGCACTTTTTTCCCTCTTTAGGAGGTTTTTTTCCCTTGGCTTGTATATACGCCTATTGCCCTAATGGGCTACTTATCTTAGTACATTCTCTAGCAATACATTCAGTATTGTGTGTTTGTGCTCCAAGCTTCTTCTTCTTCCTTGTGCTGTTCGCGTGCTTCCGCAGACGTCTATCTCCAACAATTGGTATCAGAGCAGGTCGTCGCTTCTTCTAGGGTGCCGTCGACACTCCTCCGTTTGCAGTCTCAGATTCGCACGAAATTTGGTGAGCATACTCAGGGTGTTTTCGAGATCAAAACAACTTCGCTTTGTGGTGCCGAAATCGCGATCTGAGCTCGTTTCGGCCTCCGAACGCACTATCGCAGCGCTTGTGCAGGTTATTTCGTCCTTTTGTGCCAAAGGTATATACCAGTTTCTGTTCGCCAGTTTAAGCGTCTCGAAGTCTGCTACAGGTCTAGCAGAACTCGTCTGGGCAGTTCTGTTCAACTTTTTGAGATATAGTCAATTTTTTGCATCAAGGTATTTTAGTCACCGGCCATGGCTGAAAGCAGTGATGTATTCCGTATGTTGGCTGTTGAGGATAAGTTGGATGGTACCAACTACCCATTATGGGCTTATATGATGCAACATGTACTGGTTGCAAAAGGATTGTGGAACATTGTGCAGGGTGTTGAAAGACGTCCTGTTACACCTGTAACGATAGGTACTGCAAATACAGGTGTTGGAGCTGATGAAGATGGTGTCGAAGATGATATTCCGCAGATTCCTGTTCGTGCTGCTATTTCTGTTGCACCTACTGCAGAGCAGATTCGTTGGGATGGCAGAGATGCCCAGGCACATGCATTGATAGCTTTGTCTGTCAAACATGCCATTATTCCTCACATTCGCTCTTGCAGAACAGCAAAGGATGCTTGGGATACACTTACCACTTTGTACCAGGCTAGGAATGAGGCTCGTGTTGCTTACCTCCGAAAACAGTTGGAGAGTGAGCACATGAATGAAGGTGATTCTATGGACAGTGTTCTTACAAAGATCAAAGACCTGAAGGAACAATTGATTTCTGCTGATGAGGTTATACCAGATAGCTCACTTGTGCAGACCGTTCTGAATGGTCTTCCTGATTCATATCAGAGTTTTGCCTCTACTCTTCGGTTGATGATGAAAGGCAATCCTAATGCCTTGTCATTTAGTCTCTGTTCTGTTGCAGGAAGATCAGTCCAGGCAGAACAGGTCCATTATGCGTGTTGCAGATCAAGCTTTCTTGGCTAGTCAAAAGGGCAAAGGAAAATGGAGCTCTTTTACTAGTAAGCAGAAATCTGCAAATGCTGCACAATCGAAGAACCAGGATAAAGATGAGAAGAAATCAGAAAAGCAGAAATTGTTCTGCAAGTACTGTAAAGGAAATGATCATATTATAAAGAACTGTCCAAAACTGGCTGCTAAAGAGGCAAAGAAGAAAGAGGCTGGAATGGTTGTTGCAGAGGCCTCTACACCAAAAATAGAGTCTGCAAATCTTGTGTAGGAAGAAGAATGGGCGTTTACGACTGTCTGCAGTTTTGACCCATCTTCTCATGATCAGTGCATGTCTGCAGTAGACTCAGACGTTTGGTACTTTGACAGTGGGGCGACCAAACATATTACCTCACAGCGTAGTTTCTTCTCTTCACTAGAGCCTGCCCCTACAGGGAATACTGTCACATGCGCCAATAACTCCTCTTATCCTGTTATGGGAGTTAGTAAGATCATTCTGACTACTGCTGATGGTAGTTCTTTCACTTTGTCAGATGCTTTATTTGTGCTAGGGATCAAAAAGAACCTGTTATCAGTTTCGCTCTAAAGTTAACTCCTAGGGTAGTAAGGGCAAGGGACCTCCTAACTAGAAATATACAATTGGCCCCTTGCATTATTGTAGATAGGCACAAAACTTTGCTCAAGGCCTTCATACACCAAGTCATGAAGTGTCCTTGAGGGGAAAAGTCCTTGTGGATTATTACAAAATCTTCCTTTGGCAATTTTCCAATGTATTGTGCCAACGAAGAGCCATGGCCCCGGGAAACACGGTCACCACCACTCCTTGCTACAAATTTATCCACTTCAATTGTATCCTGCACATAGACAATCATAAAATTAAATAGATACATCTTGTATGAATATGAGACAACCATAAATGTCAGTAGAGACTTACATCTTGAAGCATGTCTTCATCCTCTTCTCTTCCCATTGCATATAATGGAATCAATGAATGGGCCATGCCACTTGCTCCACAATAGGGGATGTTGGAATCTTTTTCTTCTCCAAAATTCTTTCCCTTGCTGTGGCCAGATCTTCTTCAGAGGCATCTTGGTTTGCATGGCTCAAAATCTCTTCACACACAAATGCAATGGTGTCCGCAACTGAATCACCAAGTGGAATTGTTGCCTTTTCGATAATGTGAGAAGTGTTGTCCATGGGAATATCCGAGGTTGAGTAGAAAATATTAAGGCATTCGTCGAGGCGTAGACCAAATGCCTTCTCAATATCGTGCAGGAACAAAAATTCCTCTCCGTCGACAAGTACAATTGAAAACATTTCCATCTCTACCTTTCGTAGAGTGGGTTCCACGGGGTCTAAGTTGGAGGGTGGACTATTCTGTGTACTAGCTTCCTTTAATTTGTCCACTACTCCTTGAGGAAATTCTCTGGAAATTTTTTGACTCTCTTCTAATAAGTTGAGAGCTTCTGTCTGGGGTTCCTTCTTGTCATCCACAAAACCCCTAGTAACAAGATGGGGTAGGTCCATGGGTGAAGGTTCAGGCTCCTCATTGACAAAAAAGATGGTTGTTGCTACGTGGGAAAGATATTTTCTTCCCATTTTCCTTTTCTTATTTAATTGTTTAATTAAGGGCACTGTGTCATCTAACAGGTGCCCCGAAGCCTCACAATAGCCATGAAACGCTTTAAGCGCTTCACAAACGCCTCATCTCCTTTATGAATGTAGAAAAGCAGGTCACAGGGGACCCATTTACACTCATATGCTGGAATATCTATGGCATATCTTAATATATAGAATTCCATAAAATCTGTGATCTCATTGATCACATCGGAGTTCATGGCTATTGTCCCTTCAACATTAGGGACTCTACAGACTAGGTCATACAAATCCGTACGACCATTGTAGTCTGTAGTATCCAAAAACTCCCTCAATAGATCTCAAGGAGATTTCATGGGAGTGGAAGTGCTAGAAGCCATTGCTTGAGCGCGAGAACTCTAGAGGCTTGTAGTCTGTGCTTTCTAGCTCTTTGAGAGTGCAAATGTGAGAAATGAGCACATAGAACCATTTTTATAGCAGTTTCAAGTTTTTAAACTGACTGGGCCCACTTTTAAAAGTATAGAATAAAGAAGTGCAGTTTCAAAAAATGTGTTTCTGATGACAAAATAATGCACAGAAAAAAACATGAGCAACCACATTTCAAAGTAGTGAACAGACTTTTTGACATTCCAAAAGTTTTGAAATTACCATTGGAGAGAAGAAGGTATATACAATATCTAACATGAATCAATTGTCCTACTTTTTACAAGGTTCTTGAAAGTGCGAAAACCATGAGATACAATGACTAGGGCCCAAGAAGTGACATTATCAGGTTGCAAAAGAACTATGACAATGAGAGTTCTGTTCAATCTTTGCTCCAATCTACAGGGACTTTCATTTTGTATTCCATTCTTCTGCCCACCTGTAATCAATTTGCAAGAAATTGAAGTCATTAAGTAAAATAAACAATAACGAAAAGATTACTTTAACAAAAGCATGAAACATTTCTCACCTTATGTCCTTGAATTTTGAATTTGGATTGAGTTAGTCCTTCAAACCCCATAATAATCAAGTGTTCTCTCAGATTAGCCAAGGTCTAATGATTATTCACTAAAATAGTTTCTGTTTCATTGTTGGGCAATCTAAGCTTTATTTCAAATGAATGCAAAGATCCCTCTGAACTTTGAAATGGTATCCATTTGCCAAGTTTGCACATCCAACGATCATACTAGAATCTAATGTATAATGAAGTATGTTGTTTCAAATATTGAAATCCTATACCTGTTCCACCTATTTTATAGAGATATTTATCACCTTTTGCAATTCCTTCCATCAAACCCCAATTTTCACCAAGAAGACTTTCGACTTGCTCATTTGTGATATCTTTACACATGAACATGGTGGAAGTCTCTTGGAATGAGAATCCTTGGAATAAATATACAAAACAATGAATGGGAAAAGACCAGTGCAAACCTACAGACCTAGACACTTTTGTGAATTTCAAAGAGTTATGTGTATCATTACCATCTTTTGCTTCAAAGATGATACAGACCATATATCAGGTTTTGGCCACTCCAAGCTAAGAAGAGAATGTACTTCAATTCTCTCTAACCTTCCAAAACCATTCATTGTAGAGGGTACAACATATCTATGTGTGTAAAAGAAAACTCTATCATGGTAAAGTTGAGCAGGAGATATATTTGGAAAGACTAGTGCACCAACTAGAAAGTACCTGTAAGACTATGAAGTGGTTGCTCTTCCACCAAAGTAGAAGGAAATATATCTGAAACAAACAAAAACATATCTAAATAGTTTAGAAATATATCCAACACAAGAAAACATAAAATATTGTAGAGTAATGCTTACAATTCACAAGATATCTCATACTACTAGAGTTTTCAAGTTTCATAGTTGCCATTGTAAAAACATGTTGTACAATAGCAACCATCCCATTGTTTCCATGCTTCTTGAAGCCAAGTAACGTTCCCTTCCAATGAAGATCTAAGTTTCCACGATCTCTAACTCGATGAGGCCCAACTCTAGAGGGTTTCATGTACACCCATGCACCTTTGGAGTACTCATGTGATAGCCACTGTCCATCTGTGGCTTTGATATTGTGACATCTTAATGTGAGGATTTCATCTTTTGATCGCCTAGAAGCTTTAGATGTTGCCATTGAAGCTAAAGGTCTTCAAGCTACAAGCTACAACAGTAATTTGAGATAGGAGATGCAGGTAGGTTGGAGTGTAGAAACAGGAGCTTCAATGGTGTGCTACAGAGTGAAAGTAGTGGGAAAAGATGACTTTTTGGGACCTGGGTATGAAAATGTGAGGTTTAGGAGGGAAATAATTCTTTTTTGAGTGTTTTTGAAAAAACTCATTTTTTTTCAACTCAAAACATGCACGGATTTTGAATTTGGGGTCAAAAAGAGTACTTTTGACCCCAAAAAGTAATGGGGGGTCCATTTTCAGGTGTTATGATGAGTTTTTTAACTTTTTGGAAATTTTGAATTTTTGGGCCCAACTGAGTTACGAGATTCCTTCTCTCTCTAGAGGCAGCTCATTAAATAAGGGAGAAATATGTCCCCTCTCTCGCCTTCAGCCTAGTATTTTATAGGGGATAGACTATGGCCACCACCCTCTTCTGATTGGTCCATCACTAATCGCTCCTTAATCTAAAAGGCCCATTCAAGGTTCATTTTTTCCCCTAATGTATTGATTTGTCAGTGAATCTATTCTCAGATTAGTAGCGCTTAAATCCCTCGAACATGAAGTCCCTGTTTGACTTCTTGGGTGATTTTGTGCTCTGTTGCCCTGATCTTTATCCTCTATCTTCATCTTTTGTGTCTTAGCTCTTCAGCGACTCTGTACTTTGCAAGGAAGGAACAAACGCATCCAGCTCATCGTTGGCAATTGCCCCCCTAGGTGGAAGCATGAAGAATGGCGTTGACAACTCCATGCACTTCTGGACGGAGATCCAACTCAGCTGCTGTACCAGGACATGGGAACATTTCTCACTACCGCCCGGGATCCCATCTTCTACGCTCATCATAGCAATGTCAATTGCCTCTGGGAGAGATAGCTGAACGACATGCCTAGCAGTCAACGCACCCTTCCCTCATACCCTGATTTCCAATGTAAGGAATTGAACTCACAACCTCTTGGTTAGGAATGTGATGGGCTAACCACTTGCCCCAAAAGCCATGGTTGAGGATTACTTTCTAATCCTCTCTCTTAGGGTGAAGTTCAACCATCTCCTATCTCTCAAGAGTGTAGTTCAATCATCTCCTTCCTATCACTTTATTACAATAGCCCCATGGTTTTTTGTAGAATGGGCATGAAAACAAAGTGTGTAGGTTGAAAAAAGCATTATATGCTTTGATGCAAGCACCACATGCTTGTATGGAAAGATACATGCCTAATTTATTGCACATGGTTTTGAGAATAGTCCAACTAAAAGTACCTTATATGTTAAGCGTGCAGATGATGTGCTTCTCATAATTGTTGGGTATGTTGATGACATGCCACTCAGTAGTCCTAATGAGAAGCATATTGCTAAATTTAAGGATGATTTGCATGCCTCTTTTGAGATATCATATTGGGGCACTTGCATCATTATTTGGGCATTCAATTTTTGCAAGGTGATGGGGGAATAACTTTGTGTCAAACAAAATATATTGACACATTATTGTAGTATTTTGGCCTTGAATATTGCAAACCTATTGCCAGTCCTATGGAAAGAGGCTTGTGGTTAATTCTTCATGATGTTGGAGATGCATTTGATGTTGTTCTCTATCACCAAGCTATTAGATGCTTGATTTACTTATACATAACTTAGCATATATTGAGTTTGTTTTCTCCCAAATGAGTAGGTTTATGCATTGCCCAGGTGTCAAGCATTGGCATGTGGTTAAACGCATCTTTCGCTACTTTAGTGGTACCTGACTACTTGGATTGGTTATCCCAATGGGGGGTCATTACCACCACATTTACATGCTTTTTTGACTCTCATTGGGCACGTTGTTATGACATTGGTGTGTCCATGAGTGGTTTTTGCTTCCACAAAACTTGAACTCCAACATTTATTCCATCATATTTATCAGAAAACTTTAAGGCCTCTACATTGTTTCCCAAAATTCAATGAGAGTTGTTTGCAACCAGTTTTGATTCAGACAAAGTTGTACATGTTGTTGATCAATTTATCGCTAGAACAATGGCAGGAGAGGAATTACCTATGAGAAGATCATTCTTGAGAGGAATGTCATATGCAAAGTTTGGTGGATTTCCAAGGGATGATCGAGATGCACATATTGTGGCATTTGAGACTACTTATGGAGTATTCGAAAACCCTACCAATGCACCAATGGACAAACAATATAAAGCAAGGATGTTCCAATCCACATTAGTAAATGAATTAGCCAAATGGTTAACTCAATTTGGACTTGATCATTTTTGGACTTATATAGTAGTGAGAGAAGTTTTCCTTCAAAGATTTAGATTAAGAAAGACCTAGCATACATTTCTGACTTTTTTGCTAGCATTATTGATTGATTTTAGTGATGTTTTTTCTTGGGATTACAAAACTATGAAGGGTTTAGACCCAAGGATCTATCAACATCGTGTTTTGTTAAAACTTGATGTCTATCCGATTATGCAGCTAGTTATCGTATGAATCCTAATCATGCAAAATATGTTATACTACCCAAGAAAAACAAATAGTTATGCATTTGTGTTGACTACCAGAAATTGAATGCTACAACAATCCCTGATCCATTCCCTTTGTCGTTTATAGAAAGTAAGCTTTGATGAAGTTTTTGGGCAAGAAATCTATTCATCTTTAGATGGCTATGACAAATATAATCAAGTCAGGATGGTCAGCAAGTTATTCCCAAGACTGTCTTCATTACCAATTGGGCCATACCAATTGGGCCATTTATGCATGCACTATCATGTAGTTTGGGCTCCATAATGTGCCTAGTACCTTCCAACGATATATGCAAGAATTTTTTTCCCCATAACTTACCAATTTTATGAGAGTTTTCCTTGATGATTTTTTGGTTTTGGGCGATAAAATTGAGCACTTTTACCATCTCCAACTTTGTTTCCTCAAATGTTAGGAATACCATTTGTGCCTCAACCCAACTAAGTCCATTTTTTGCTATCTCTTGTGTCAAATTGGTTGGTCACATTATTTCACAATAGAGCATTTAAGTCGATCTTGATAAGGTTCAAGTCATTCTCGATCCTCCACCATCAAAATCACCAAAGAGGTCCTCCGGGTTTTGGGATAGATCACATGGTATGGTTGGCATCTAAGATGGCTTGCACATCTTACCATTCCCCTCACACGCTTAATCACTATGGCTCCACATGAATTTCACTGGACAAATGACTTCCATGCTATGTTTACACGACTTAAAACTCTTTTAACTCAAGCACATAAGTGAGATTTACCCTTCCATGTTTTGATGGATGTTTCTAACATTGTTATTGGTAGTGTTCTCATGCAAGTATATGAAAAATGGTATCGGCTAGTTTATTATGCCAGTCGTCACTTGGCCCCAGTCGATCATAACTATTCCATCATAGAACGAGAATGCTTAGGCCTCATCTATTCTATATAGAAGTTTTGTCATTACCTCTTAGGCAAGAAATTCACTTTTCATGTGGATCATTCGGCCCTTACCTATCTCATGCATCAATAGAATTTGGGGGGTCACTTAACTGGATGGGTCCTTCTCCTTCAGGAGTTTGAGTATGACGTGATTCATCACCCTAGTCCTGCTCACGTTGTTTGTCTCGTTTGGATTCCAACAAAGCCCCTATTGGTGTCCATGACTCTTCTCTTGCTGTCTATACATCTCAAACTAGCCAATTGCCCATGATGTGGTATTGATTTACTTCTTACTATGACAAGTTGCTTACCTTTTCTATTACTTCCTATCCACTAGAGCATATCTCCACTACAACACACGAAAAACATGCCCTGTACATTCACATTTTTTGGCTCATTTTCGGTCAGCTTTATTACTATGATCAGTATGGTGCAAGGCTCTGGTGTGTGCCCGCTCATGATTCAGAAGTTCCCTCAGTCTTGGTTCTTGCACACACTCATCCAACATGCAGTCACGTTTTGGCTAACTTGACCTTAAAAAAGCTACACCAAAGCAAGTCTTGGTGGCCTACCATGCAATGTGATACCCGTCAGTATGTTGGAGCTTGTGACCCTTACCAACATACTGATCAATCTCTTATGCGTACATGTTTCCCTTCAAAAACACATAATTCCCTTAGAAACTTTCCAAAAATGGGGCCCATATTTCATCAGACATATTACTCCACTTGCAATTTCTAATAATCATTACATTTTAAAATGCATTGATTATGCTAGTCGCTATACTGAAGCATGGGTGATGAAATCTGCCACAGCCACGATGGTTGTACATTTTCTTAATCGTGAGGTTCTTCCACATTTTGGTTTGCCTTTGGAAATTATTTCTAAGTGTGGGTGCATTTTGCGAATGACTTGATTGCCACCCTTACATATGACTTCCATAATATCCATACATTTAGTACCCCATATTACCCTCAGGCTAATGGTTTGGCATAAAGTACTAACAAAACCCTATTGAACATGCTAAAAAAATTGATCCATGATTGTCCAAAATAGTGGGATCAACTCCTTCCTACTATTATATGAGCTTACAAGACTACATATAAATTAGCCACTAGGTTTACACCTTTCAAGTTAGCTTATAGATTGGAGGCTATCGTACCTATGGAAGTCCATCGAATTACATACAAAGTAGCCATTGGGTTTACATCTTTCAAGTCAGCTTATGGATAGGATGCTATTGCACCTATGGAAGTTGTTTTCCCTATCCTATAAGTAGCCATTGAACATAAACTACTCCTTGCCGATTCTCTTTACTCCCACCTGAATGATCTCCGTGCTCTAGATGAACAATGTTTCAATTTTTTTTTTTTTTTGCTTATGCAAGAACTACAAATCTGGCAAGCCTGTACTCTTGAACGTTTTCTTAAAACTCTGATATTCAAAAGCTAATCCAACAACAAGCAACTTTAAAGTCTTGTGGTTTGGGCCCTATCAGATTTCAACCTGATTGGGCTTGGTCATATTTTGCTTGGAAACTTTGATTGGAGAACCATTATGTCTTTCGATTAAGGGATCCAAAGTATGGCCATATTATGGTTATTCAAACCCTTAACGCCAACTCACACTTGTCTTTTTGTATTAATGCATGATTATCCCTTCCCTACTGTTGTTTTTACTTAACCTCTTTGTTTTTTTTCACTCTCCTCATTGTGTTCTTTATTCTTCTGTGTGTACAAATCCGCATCCTTCTACTTGCTCTCCCTATGTGCAACATGGAAGCATTGGATCCTATTGGTTCACTGAGTGCAACAATGGATGATGCCATGTACTTCTTCCTCACTTAGTGGTATGTGCATCACTTTGCCTTATTGTAGTGGGATATTGTTGTGCCTCATCTTGACTCTCTCCCCATCACCCATGCTATTGCTAAGACCACCATCTCTGATATCGATTGGTAGGATTTCTCTCGCCTCATCCTCACAAGAATCTACAACACCCCGTCTTCCACTAAACAATTGTGCTGGTCCTAGTTCCGTGCCTAGTCTTGATACCGTGGAAACTAGTACGCAATCTCCTTCCCCACCCCTTGTATCTCTGGTCGTTCGCCCTGCCCCTGTCGCTAATGAAACCAAGCGTTGTCCATGCCGAGCTGAAGACTGCTAACCGCATCAGTCACGCCACCCATCACCATGAATTTTATGTATAGAAAGAAGTAGTTCAACAACTAGCTGAGGTGCAAGCCAAAGCTCTTTATTACGATAGTATGGCTTCCAATTTCCAGGCATTGAAGACTGTTTTGCTTGATTAGAATGCAGTCCGGTCATTGTTAAAGACAACTAAACAAAGAATTGAATGTCGAAGTTGCACGGTTTAATGGTAAACATATCTAGCTCACAAATCGGTTTGACATTAACCCTTGGATAAAAGGGTTCCATGAATGTGTGCATTGTACTTATTTCAAATTTCGCATCGAATTTTGTCTTTTTTTTTTTTGAGAGCACAATGAATTGGAAACACACTCATACACCCGACCTGCTAAGATACAGACACCCATCTTATGTCCAGCCAAGACTTGAACTCAAGAGTTCCTCCCAGAAACTTGAAGCGTCAAACCACCTGACTCGGACAAATTTTGTCCATTTTTACCTACTTTGTGAATCGACGCTTAAAACATACTCGAGTCTTCTCTCGAGTGCGGAGAAGTGGAACATTTAGTTGTCGAGTTTGTTTTTTCTATTTTTTTTCTACGAGAAGCCAATTGTCGTAGGCGAGTTGGCAGACTGGAAGAGTTCACAGATAGAGATTATACACTTGGAGATGCGTTCTGAATGGCAACTCATTCCCACGACAATCGACGGCTCTTCATCTGCCGAATCAAATCGCCCGGGTGATGAGAGCAAGTTTGTTTTGGTATAGGCTTCGAACTGGAAGGGAAGCGTGCTCTTAAGGATTCTTCTTCTTCTTCCCTTGTCCCGATCAGAAAATACTGAGAGAGAGAGAGAGAGAGAGAGAGAGAGAGAGAGAGAGAGAGAGAGAGAGAGATGGTAGCGAATAGAGTAGTCAAAAGAATAATAAGTGGACATTTTCATGCGTCACTTACGCCTTTGAAGAACGGGAAACTTGGGGGAACACGGCTAATGAGCGCACCAGCGGGAAAACGTGCAGCTGGTGTTGTCGACGGTACAAACGACGAGAAATTTGATGTCGCCATCATCGGAGGGGGGATCGTCGGTCTCGCAACTGCTCGAGAGATCGTCAACCGCTTCTCAAACGCCAGAGTCATCGTAGTGGAGAAGGAAAAGAACCTTGTACCTCATCAAACTTCCCACAACAGGTAAAACATTCATTCTTTCCTTATAGTAGGCAGAATTACATGCGTAGATTCCGTAATGTAGCAGCTGAGCTATTAGGCATGGTTCTTTCCTTCATCCAGTTGGATTCAAAGTTCAATGATCAGAAGTAAACGAGTCATAGGACTACATGTGTAAACAGCTATACCTTGGTTTCATATTAGTATCATTTTGTATTTTAGCAAAGGAAGTTCGGCCATGGTCTAATCTCCCGGACTTTAATTAAAATAATGAAGAAAAGTTACAGGTGAATGGGACTAGTGCCCATGGGACCCCCCAAATCCCACAAAGCAAGGGACGAGTTCGATAAGCTAGAGGGCGTTACAAATGAGGCGTACAAAATTATCATCTCCTTCATGGGGGACCCATTTGGGTTTCAGCTTGTTATCTACTAGGAGATAAATACAGTGATGTCTAAATGGAGGAGACCTCTTGTCTCGGAATATTCTTTTACCTAGAAGAAACAAGGATTTCTCAATCGACCATTCCTTTGGGGTTTGGCCAAAGTTGACAGCACATCGCTCCCTCCAAATTTTCCAAAGAGTCTCGCCTCTGATGGCATTCCACAGCCTAGCAGAGCAGCCAACCGCCTCACCTAATAGCGCCTGTTGCCAATTGATTTGGTTCGAGAGACGCAGAATCCGTGTCACATGATTCCAGATAACATGGGACTTGGGGCAATCGAAGAAGAGGTGAACAAGGTCTTCGATGCATCGGTGGCACCGCTTGCACCATGGAGGCACACCACAGATTTTGTTGGCCCTTGCATTGTACCAGATTCCTTTATGCAAGATTTGCCACATGAGAACGGATTTCTTGATCTCAATAAGGGGGTGCCAAATCGACATGAACTTAAGTTCCCATCGAAGTTTGGACCAAGAAAGACACCACACCTTGTTAAGAGTGTGATGAACATCTAAGTTTTCTTTGAAGTTGGGAATTCTGGATAGTTTCTTACCATTGTTCCATTTGAGGCCCTCTAGGCAAGGAAGATCCTGTCCGCAGAGAAGGCGGGTAGTTGAGTGGTCCCACGCGGAACACCTGATTTGAAGAAGATTCCATTCTTCGAGAGAAATTCTATGTCTTGGGTCTAAGTCTTCAAACCTAACCCACTCGCCGGTCTCTTGTTTCCAGAGCTGTTTCCACTGTTTGTACCCCTTGTTCCAAAGTCGCTTAGCCGTTTGGAGGTTCCAAGACTCCACCTCCCTTAAGCCACTGATCGGGAACCAGATAGAGTCATCTTGTCTTATCCCCGCAGCCCACTTCCACTCATCACTGACTCTGATGAATTGTTTGGCTTTGTTCCAACTCTTCCATAAGGAACACACGAGGCTAGAGCCTTTAGGGGACACCGGGTGGGGGGAGAACAACAGCGTGAGGATCCCAATGTCCTTCCAGCCGGGAAGACCAACTAAGGTAAGGTCTTTCGAATTTCTGAAGATCAATTTAGCCCAGGATGACTCTCTATTGCACCAAGCCTTGATAAGCCACTTTGCCGCCAGCTTGTCAACTAAGCCAGTGATATCCAAGATACCCAAGCCCCGCGAGTCTTTTGAGCTAATACAAGTTTCCCATTTGATTTTGGGAATCCCCCTCCTATTGGGGTCCCCCGTCCATAGGAAGTTTCTGCAGGTCCTTTCCACTTTGGCCAATTCTTTCTCCTTAGGTCTCCAACACGAGATATAGTAAATAATCGTAGAAAGCATAAATGTGTTGACAACCATTGCACGCCCTGCCAAGTTAGCTTGCATACCTTTCCAATGATTTAGTTTGTTATCCAGTTTGGATAGAATCCAGTTCCACCGTTGGTCCATCGAGATGTTGAAGTCCATCGGAATGCCGAGGAGACGGAAGACTTGACCGCTAGGGATAACTTGACACCCCTGATCAATCAACATTTGGGGCAGAGGCCCATGGATTGCTCTGAAAGCAGTTTTAGCATGGTTGATTTTTGAACCTGACGCCTTACAAAAGGTGTCGAGGCAGTTCCAAAACACCTCAATGCAGTTTCTATCGTTATGAACAAAAGCATTCATGTCATCAGCAAAGAGTCTAGCAATCATATGGTCGTGACCAAGGGGTAGGGAGAGACCTTTGAGATTTCCAGCATCCAAGTGATGCTTAAATAGGCGACTGAGGCCATCCGAGGCGATAGCGAAGAGTAATGGAGCCAATGGGCAACCTTGCCTGATAGATCTTTTTAAACGTATGGGTTCAGAGAGCTTACCGTTGATGTTTATTCTCGTTGAGGCATTTCCGAGTAGAGTGGAAACCATCTTCGTGAACTTTTGGCTGCATCCAAGATCTTTCAGAGATTGAGGAATAAAATCCCATTCCAATCTCCATATGCTTTGTCGAAGTCGATCTTAATGAATATCAGCTCTTGAGCAGACTCCTCAGCAAATGCTAGGCCTTCCCAAATATCGACGATTGCTTCAAGTATAGATCTACCTTTGATAAAGCCTTTCTGGTCCTCACAGAGCCATGACTTTAAATGACACGAGATTTTGTTGACGATTACTTTGGCGATTATCTTGTACCCAGTTTGGAGCATGGTAATCGGCCGCTAGTTTTCAATTTTGTTCTTATCTCCCCTTTTATGAATTAATTTGATGACACCATTATTAAGACACTCAGGGAGGGCACCAAAGGAGAGAGCCTCTTGCCACACAAGACACAGCGGGGTGGCCACCACGTGCTTAAAGGACTTGAAAAACTCATTGGTGAGTCCATCCGGGCCCGGACTCTTCCCATTGGGGAGAGAATCAATAACCTCGATAATTTCGTTCTCTGAAATGTTAGCATCCAACAGAGAAATCATGTTTGGAGGGATTCTAGATTGAGCCACCCTTGAGATGGCTGCCATGCAATTGCGTCTGTGCGGGGAAAGAGGAGTCGAGACCTCGAGAAGATGGGTGAAGTGCTCGACGATGATAGATCTATTTTCAACTTCCGTGTTGCATTCGATCCCATTGTTGTTGACCAAGAAGGGGATGGCTTCCCTAGCTTGTTTTCTTTTAAGGATGTTACACATCTCTTTAGAAGGTTTGTCAGCCTTCCCCGCCCACCAATCTTTGAAAAATATTTGTAGATTTTTCCTTTGAACCTTTTCCTCGAGTCTTAGTCTTCCCCTAATTTTTAGAAGCCCTTGTTGGCATTGCAAGTTACCTTTGTTCACTTCTTCTTCAAGACGTGAAAGCCTCCGATACACCTTTTCTCTCCTTTTATTCCGAATTTCTCTTATGGCCTTATGTGTCCTGATCAAAATTTTTCTAGTCCTTTCCACCGCGCTTCTCCAGCACTTAGCCGGTTCATTACAGTGGGCAAAAGCCTCCGCCCAAACTGTGGAAATTTCTTGGTGCACAGAGGGGAGGGAAAATGACGTCTGGCAAGCATGAAACCAAGGAGCTTTTCGGAGCACGGGAATCGGTTTGAAGGAAAGAGTAATTGGGTAGTGGTCCGAGATAGTCAGGTCCGTGTGTTGGGAAATCGAAGGAAACTGGAGGATGGTGTTTTGGTCGATGTAACATCTATCAAGTCTAGCTTTCCTCAGAGAGTCCCCCAATTGGAGGTTAGACTAGGAGAACCCCTTCATGTCTTTCACCTCGACTAGGTCGAGATGGAACTTGATTTTATCCCATATCTCTTTCTTCTGACCGTCAATAATTTTCCCCTTGTTATTCCAACGGTCCTCAGGAAATTCAACCATGTTGAAGTCCCCGCAAAGCAAAACATTGTGAGAGAGGGAGTCAAGGGAAGTCCAAGTGTCGATTCTGTCCGTCTCCCCATTAGGGGCATAAATTGAGACCACAATGAATTGATTAGGTGGCCCGATAGAGGCAGCAATCCACCGATGATTCCGATCTTCACAAGTCGATGTCAATCTACCGGACCAGGAGTGACTAATACCGATGGCAGCACCCCCCGCCCCCCTAGGGTGCGAAGTGGAGAACCAAAGGTGGTTCGGAGAAATGCGTTTAAGCCGTTTCTGGAGATCCTCTGCGTTGATTTTAATCTCTTGTAAGCAGATAAAGTCAGGGTTGAGGCACTTGTCTTTGAACCATTGACCAAGAATCGCCGTTCTTGAAGGGTCCGACAAACCCCTTTGGTGCCCTCCCTGAGTGTCTTAATCATTTTGTATTTTGCGGAAGGGAAAGACATGCTAGTTACGGAGAACAGTTCTACTATTGTAGTAAACGCATAAAGCTGCTCTCCCTTTGCAACGAAAACTACTCCACTCATTCAACATAAATGTCACCGAGAGAGGAGGCTTTGTGGAAATAATCGGTCTAGTAATCTGAGCGTATTGCTGGTCTTGCAAGGTTTTTTGAAACTACAGCGAAGCAACTGATAAGGGCGATCAATTGTCATTGCATAGAGGCAACCTTCTGGCACTCTTAACTCAAATAAGGCATTTCTAGGCACTTAAAATAACTTTTCTTGAGAGCCAATCAGACTTTTTCGAGACTGATCTCCCTTAGAAATGTGGGATTTCATTTTGATTCAAGATCTCTCTCTCTCTCTCTCTCCCCCCCCCCCCCCAAAAGTAATGTGGGATTTCATATTGATTTAAGATCTCTCGTTCTCTTTCTGTTTGTTTGTATGTGTGCTTGCATGCATGTATGTATATATGTATCTGTGTATGTATATGTATGTATGTATGTATCTATGGACTTATGTTAGTGTGCACTAACTCTCGGAATAAATCCGATACAATTTATATGGTTTCATGCAATGATCAGATCAAAGTGGGAAAGAACATTATAAGAACTAAATAACTTCATAACATATATATTAAAGGTAAGATCCCATGGTGAAGTAAAGCGTAAAGATCCAAAATCAAATAAAACTCTATTAAAATTTATTGCTATCCTTATGTTACAACAAGCTATCTTTTGTACATCAATAGGGAAAAACCAATTCCATCATGGTTGGGTAGTATTCCAAGCAATCCTAACATCTTCGTTTAGAATTTGCAAAACAAAAAGACAAAGACAGGGCCGGGTGATGCCTGCCATCATCGAGAAAAGCACATCGTTAGTACAAATGTAATTCAAAAAGAAGTCTTAAACTCGCACCCGCCCCCATACCATTGGTTTTATATCTTTAATATTAAAGCCCTACATATACTAGGAGGGGACATTGGTTATGATGCAAGGTGAAGGGAGACGAAGGTTGTAAAAATGACCATTGTATCGTTTAGAAGATCCATCCTAAGAGGCACATGATGGATCATGATATGTTGATTGGGGGATACGGAGAACACACACACACAAAGAGAGAGAGAGAGAGAGAGAGAGAGAGAGAGAGAGAGAGAGAGAGAAAGAAAGAAAGAAAGAAAGATATATTAACGTCCACGGGAGGCCGAAATCGACCTATGGGACCGATCAGGTACATCAAAACATTACATTCCACTTGGGGGGAAGCCTTCAAGGGGCTATAATAAAAGGGAAAAATCAAAATAAAAATAAAAGGGGGGGGATGTGGCTTCCAAAGCACTCTTATGACTCATAAGAGTTTCAAAATTACATCAATATATATTACAAATGAGGGAGATAGCTGTTTCTTCCTATGTGGTATGGGTATGGAAATCTCTGATAATAGCTTGACCGCCTCTGTATACTGCCCACTTTCCATTCTTCCTGGCTTCTCTGACTTTAGTTAACTCTGCTGGTCGATTTTTAAGTTGGAGTGGGGTGAGTTCATCTGCTATCCATACTTTAGTACCTTGTAGTGACTTTGCTTGCTTCATGACAGCTATCTTATCTGACATGTCAAAATAGCTTACCCTTGCCTGAGTTCCTTTGGGTGTGATGAAGATTGGAGACCCTAGATTGATGAAGGGGACCACTTTGGTTAGTTGTGCTTCTAGTACTTCTGTTTCAAGGATGAAGTCATCTTTTAACTCGGGTGCGATGTCCTCCCTGTCCCATCCTAGGGGGAGGCCTCCAATCCTGATAACTTTCTTGTTGCTGTCCACCAATTCATGCTCCTTTACCACAGACATTACTTCTTTTGAAAAATGTGTAGAGCTGGATAGTTTTACCTCGGATAATTGTGTTGCCAAGTCGACTTTATTTGTTGATTCAGCTCCTGCTTGCTGGCTGTTTCCTTGTATTTCATCAAGTTTTTGTTGCAATCTGGCTATTTGTTCATCTTTCTTACTAATTTCCTGCTTCATTGATGCCATTTCTCCTTGGAGTTTCTTCACTTCTTGGAGTAAGTAAGACTCCCATGCTGTTGGTTTGTTGACTCGGGCTGGTATAGAAAGCGGCTGGTGCAAGAGGGCAGAGGCAAAGCTTTTCTTGCCTTCCATGTTGTTGCTGTAGAGAGAGAGAGAGAGAGAGAGAGAGAGAGAGAGAGAGAGAGAGAGAGAGAGAGAGAGAGAGAGAGAGAGAGAGAACACTAAATGAGAAAAGGTATATGCTGACACAACTGATAAAAACCTTGCGAAATTCCCGTGGAGATCAACTCGAAAAAAGGTACTAATCTGAACTGACCAGTGTGGATATCCATTTTCCCGACCTATTACAGATGAGTGTAAGGGAGAAAACCTAAAGGAAGAAGATGGCGAATATAGGGGAAGCCTAAAAGCTGAGTAAACGAACCAGACGGCGAACAAACTGACAAAGTTGCAGAAACCCTAAAACCGAGGTGCAAAAACTCAGAAACTGAAGGTCAGAAACCCTAAAATCGGGTGGCAGAAACCCTGAAGCAGAGCTTCAAGAGAGAAAAACCCTAATATATGGTGGCGAAACCCTAAAACAGGGTGGCGAAACCCTAAAACAGGGTGGCGAAAACCCTAAATCAGAGCTTCCGAAACCCTAAAACAGAGAGAGAGAGAGAGAGAGAGAGAGAGAGAGAGAGAGAGAGAGAGAGAGAGAGAGTGAGAGAGGGAGGGAGGGAGGGAGGGAGGGAGGGAGGGAGGGAGGGAGGGAGAGAGAGAGAGAGAGAGAGAGAGAGAGAGAGAGAGAGAGAGAGAGAGAGAGAGAGAGAGAGAGAGAGAGAGAGAGAGAGAGAGAGAGAGAGAGAGAGAGGGGGGAGAGGGGTTTGTAGCGAGGATTTCCTTTTCCTTAGTGGTTTCATTTCATTTTGCTTGAGATAGGAGCCTATTGGCATAATGAATGGGATGATTGGTCCTATGTTCTTTGTGAGGTTGGGCCGGACAACCCCAATTGCCATCAAGCTTGCATCCATGTGCATGTGAATGGTAGTTCTCGAGTCGGTGGATATCAAGATGAACCCATAGTCGTAACTTGAGCTCTTGGAAGGCTCACTTTTCTACCTTTCTTTATCAAATTATAGTTTTTGAGAGGGGCCTAGTTATAACTACATAAATCCTTGTAAAACTTCTCTACTAACTTGTGTGGCCCAAGAGCCTTAATACTTGGTGTTGAGGGGACAGAGTATCCTCAAGATTGCTATGATGTTTCAGGGTTTGGCACTACATGTTCAAGCAGGTTACTCTTGAGTAACTAGAAAATGGCATTGCTTTGGATTTAACTTGAGACGAGTTTCCTTGCACTTGGTAAACACTACGGTAAGTTTTGCTGTAGGTGATCATTGAAACTGTAGACCTTTACTTTAAATACATGGTGATGTGTGGGTTGCAACTTCATCTGTGAAAGTGGATTTGTGTTGAAAAAAATAACTTAAACAAAGACTATGAGCTTGGCAGTGAACATTGGGTGGACCATGGTCCAAGGGACAATTGGTTGAGCAAAGATCATAGTTCACGAAGTTGACTATAAGTTGACCATAGTCAAGCAAATATGATCAAGCAAAGAGCATAGTCTAGAGGTGGGCGAAGTTCCAAAAAGTGGACCATGGTCTAGGCATATAATGTGGCTTCTCTTGGCATAGACCACTTATGGTTCCTTCCCCATCTTGTCCCATCTCTTGTTTCTTCCCCATGGTCCTGCTACGTAGGGCCTTGTTTTGCAATCTAGGAAGTTCTTCAAGTTTCACGAGGAAGGATAGGGCATTGGAGGGCTCCCAACTTGGGCATTAGGGTTTGCAGAGATGTGAAATGTATTATTTCTTGTCGTTGGGGGAGCTCCCTTCTAACAATCTTTGGTGTAATGATCATGGCTTTTTTAGGAAGTTTCTACATGGAGTTATCTTCGAGATGCGGGCCATCTAGAAATGGTTGTAGTTATTGCATCCGAAACACATTATGGGCCTTCATCGACTGCAGTTTCCAGTAGATTGTTGGGATTTTTCTTTCTAATTTGTACAAAAAGTCATTGTTCTCTTTGGGTCTCTCTAAGAAGAGAAGTCTATTGAAGAGAGAGCCTTGGGTGCCCCTGATAAGGAGTTGGTTGAGTGGTTGGGAGTTTGGTTAGTAGTAGCATTCCTTGGCTTCGTTCCCTCCCTTGCCATGGAATTGGCATGTGACCTTTATGTGGATTTTTAAATGAGTATGTCCTTGTCTATTACACACAATGCACTATAGTTGCTCTTACCTCCTTATTTTAGAGTTTTTGAGTCTCCTATCATAGTTGGCCCACAATGTTGACCTTGCGAGTGCTCCATTGAAGCTTATGGGCCTCCAATTCTTTATGAAGCTGAGCCATGCGATCATCCATGGAGATAGTCACAACAACAATAGTCTCCTCTAAAATGAACCCTAGCTTGCTCCACTTGTGTTGTTGTGGCAGTGAAGTGGGGGGGAAGATAATCAATAGTAGACTAGCCCTACCAACCTGGTTGGGGTAGTGTTTACAACAAGAGAGACACTTGAGATGTGAGGCTTGGAATCTCTTGCCCCTGTGTCTTATAAAGCTTCCTAGGTATTGAATTCTCCGTAGCAACTTGCAAGACTTTGCTACGCGAAGTCCTATTCTCTTCTTGTCCTTTGTGGCACTCTAAACATTTCTTTCTAAGTTCGGAGACACTTAGGTTGCGTGTAGAAATGATGTCTTTCGTTGTGCTCTTCCTTCTTAAACAAAAGATACATCCTCGAACTTTGGGATGCATAGCTGCCCATTCCATGCGTTGATCTGGCCTTCCTTGACTAAGTCATCATAAGGAGGATCCAGACTCTAGGATCCGACGCCATGACACAAACAAATAGGCATAATGTGATGCAAAAAGAGAGAGAGAGAGAGAGAGAGAGAGAGAGAGAGAGAGAGAGAGAGAGAGAGAGAGAGAGAGAGAGAGAGAGAGAGAGAGAGAGAGAGAGAGAGAGAGAGGTGTCCAAAAAGAAAATATTTTAAAATCACAAAAGACAATTTTGCACCAATAAAGACAAAGGAGCAAAGAATGAAGGAGGAAATGGGCACCTTCGCAATTAGCTCAAGGGCATGGAATCTTGCTCATATGGCTGTAAGTAAAGAAGAAAGAAGTTTTTGCACAACATCTTGCTATTTTAACATATTTGTGTACACAATAGTCAAGTAATGAATCTTCTTGTCTTTAACATTCTAATGGAGAGTAACCTCGTGGACACTTTTTCAAAATTATTTTTAATTTTGAGACTAGAATTCTCTAACAAGAGAGAAGATAAAGATGACAGTACACGAGTTTCACACTAACGATGAGGGAACGGATTCCTTTGCTTGAGATAAGCATTGTGAAAACTGCATAGAATTTGCATAGAGCTTGAAAATATCTTAGTCTAAACTTGGACTCCTATCCAAATTATTTTGAGTAAAAGTCCGAGCAACCATAAACAAAACTAAGGTTTACATAAAGGATATTTCAAATATAGATGTCAGATTTTGTTTGAACCTTGAAATTAAGTATAATTGATTGTGACGAATTTGACTTCGTGATCAAAGTTACAAATTATGGGAAAATTCTTTACATTGCTGAAAATAATACATGAATGTAAAAATAATAGACATCTCATTTGGTCATATTTCTCCAACATGATGTACACTATGGTGCAAGCATTTGGGAAAATGAACTGTTAACTCCACTTCAATCTATGGGAAATATACAAAACTTTTGTTAAAGATGGTCTTTGAAAGGAAATTCATGTTGCAGTACTTGGAATACATTCAAGATATGGTTGTATAGGCTTGTGATCAGACATTGAGGACCAGAATAGTACAACAAACATTAAAGAGGGTATTAAAGTAAAGGTAATTGATCCTCTTTAATTGCATAGAGATTAATCACATTAATGCCATTTTATACAATTTTTTTGATAGTGTGTCAAGAAGAAGATGGAAGTTTATGATTTCATACATCCATGAAGAAGTAGGCTTTGCAAAAGGAAGGTCAATCTATGATAATGATTCAACTATCATGCATAATAGAGTATACCCAAAAGAGTAGACAAATTATTGTCATGCAATAAACTGATTTCCCTAATGCATTTCATGTAATTTCTTGGACTTTTGTCTAACAACTATTGTACAAAGCATTGTCATAATTCATGTAATTTTTATGTTAGGATGTGGCATCCTCCAGTTTCGTCAATTGTGCTCTCACAAAGCCTAATCAAAATCATTGAGGTATATGGCAAGGATTTGTACTAACTCCTTCAAGCTTTGCCATCACTTTTCTCCTTTATTTCACAATCTAGATGAGAAAGCATAGGTTTAGTTTCGTAATGTTTCTTGGATGCATTGGATGTGTTCTTTGTAGTGTTTCAATTTGATTTCTATTTTGTAAAGTCTATTTTAGTTAATATAGTTTGCTCTTTAATCAAAAGTCTCCATGAAATGGCAAAATAAAATTTGGTAAGGCATAATCGTCCATGATGGCTGGATGGAAAATTGTATAATGATCTTTGAAATCTACAATTTATATTGTCCAAAGTATCTTAACTCCACATATAATGTAACTTGTTGCTATTGGATTGGATTCCCTTGCATCATCTCACTCCTATGTTGAAGGCCTTTTTATGATGGAAGAGGTCAATCCTTGTGGTGAAAACTAAAGATTGTTGGGCCTTTGGTATCCTAGATCATGGTGCTCATACCAAAGCTTAAAGGTGTAACTTTTTAGTAAAAGTTTTGTGTGGCAAGGTTACATGATCTATCTGTCTTCGTTGTTCCATTTACAACAACCACTTTTAGTACATTGGAGCATAGGAGTCAGATCTGTGGATCATGCTAAGTTTTTTTGGCTTACTTATTTGAATCTCATTCTAAAACTGTGATATTGTTGATGGAATGTTGGAAGGATTTGGTAGATTATTTGATATGGAATGTTTGACAAAGGTTGCTTAGGAATTCTATGTCATTGCAATCTTCTCTTGATCTTGATTATAAAGAGAAGATATCCTCCATATTCTTGGTTCGACTGTCAGAGATGTGCTTAAAAAGGGATCTCATACCGTTGACAAATGTCATTATGCAATAAGAAATTGGTTTCCATTCGCATAAGTTCACTCATGATTTTAGATCTTTTTTGTAGAAAATGTTGGTTGTAATTGAATGATCTATATGCTTTATTATTTCTTTCCAAACATATAGGTCCCTCGAAAGCACCATCATTGGTCATTGAGCAATGCAAAAGCTAGTCAGAAACCAAAGGAAACTCATTTTATGATGTTTAAATAGAAGACATGGGTCTCAATACCAAATTTAATGGAAGGTAGGGCATTAATAGACCTGTTCACTGGTGGATTGAAAAGTTAAATGCATTTCAAACAAAGAAACATCTCCAATAAGAAAAGTCACACGAGGATGCATCCCCTGGTCCTAGGGACGTTGGGATACCGTTCCCTAAAGGTAAAATCTCGGGATGCCTAACCATCCCTATTAGGCATCCCCTTACATCTGTTAGATACAACAAAACGTCTCCATGATGGTTTCTTGTGATGAGATTGTTTGGGGATGGAAATCTAGGTTGTGGTTGTGGGGTGATTTTTTTGGCAAAAAAAAGTCAATCATTGGAATTTTTAGAGCGCACTTTACGGGTCTCTAGAACCATCTTGAGGGCCATAAGCAACCATAAATAGAGGCCATCGCTCCCTCAAAGCACAAGTTTATCTCCTTGGATCTCACGTGTATGGAGGCTTGAGCTACATTTAGCCTTGCATATTCAGCAACCCTCTTCACCCTCTTAGCCCGCTCTTCACCTTTCTTCTCTTTTCTCCATAGTCTTTATAGTTATGTTGTAGTATCTAGGCTTTGCGATTCTACTTTCTAGAATCTACACTAGTTCTTTTGTCTATCCATAGTATCTACTATGATGTAACATCTTTTTGTTCGCATGATAATGCGATATCATAAATGTCAGATGATCATTGACTCTTGAGTCTGAGTTCTTTTTATGTATATGAAATGTTTATATGATGTTGATGATGTAGAATCTTTTTCTTTTTTTTAATGATAAATATATATGGCAACTCTAATGTTCTAATTTCAGCATGCTTAGTATATGCTTCTACCTAAAAAACACTTTTTCTATAGTTTTGTTGTTATTGGTCATTTCATATGTTAACACATTCATTGTACATTACTTCCATTTTTAAAAACCAACATTTTCTAGTGCTGTCCTGGGGACGCATAGGGACACCCTAGGCTCCGTCCCCATCCTTGGGACACCACCGTTCTTGGCGCCTGTCCCTGCCCTGTCCTCTTCCCCGTCCCCTCGTGACTTTGCCAATAAGTAGAGAGCTCTCTTACTAAAAGAAAATTATTAATATTATTATTATTTAAGGACAACATTTAATGTGTAATTAGGCTGATTCTTATAGGAATGTAGCTCAAGAAACTTGAAATTCAGGTGCCTCAATTTTTAGGGCGTAATTTTCTTTAGTAGGGCTTTCTTTCAGATGTTTTCGGTTCCCCTCACCCCTTTTGAGGGACTTCCCTCTTCTATTGGTGTGTTTGTTGTGTGAATTCTGTATTAGTACCTCGGTGTTTGTAAGGTGGTCTATTTTATTCACATAGATGCATGTGTTGTTGTTTATCAGCATTTATGCTTTTGGTGTTTGTTAGGTATGATAATTCTCAACCGAAGTTGTGAATATAGAAATCTGTGAGCATTAATCATTGGACTGCAACATAAAAGCTTTTGTTCTTCATCATGCGTGAGCACATTGGCTGAGTGCTATCTTGTGCCATATTGGTTGATATGCATGTCTCTGTTCTTTCCTCTGCTTTGTGAACATTGTCTTTCTAGGGCATCTTTCAATCATTTCTATACATAAATTATTTGTTTTGTTGGCATGTTAAGATTCTTCTCTGATGAATATGAATAGTACATGAGATTCATATAACATGTTGGGTTTCCTAGATTGAGGGGCAAGGTGAGGATAACCTCAATTCTTTCTTTAAATAAAAGAATCAGACATTTTAAATATTACCTCACATTTCTTAAACAATTTTTCAAGATTTTGGTTCTTGATGAGATCTTAATGTGTTCGAACTTAAGATACTATGTATGCAGATGAAGTTGTTAACGCTTGGTACAGTGGAGTGATACATGCAGGTATCTATTATGAGCCTGGAAGTGACATGGCATATTTGTGTGTGGAAGGTGCACGAAGATTGTATGAATATTGTGAGAAAAAAGGATTGCCATGCAAACGAGTGGGCAAATTGATTGTAGCAACTCGTGAGGAAGAACTCACAGTATTGCAATATTACTATGAGCGAGCAAAGGCCAATAAAGTCCAGGGTTTGGAAATACTGAGACCAGACCAAATCCGGGACTTAGAGCCAAATATACAGGCTTTACAGGCCCTTCATTCTCCCAATACTGGAATAACAGACTATGCCCAAGTTGGTTTATCCTATTCCAAGGACTTCCTTGCAAGTGGACGGGGAAAGATCCATTCTGGGTATGTTTCCTTTCAGTATTATCACAAATGATACTTTCTCATTCATCATAAGCTTCCAATAAAGATAAAGGAATCCAAAGGAAAACTTCTTTCTTTTTGTTTAGCATGCAATACATTTCCGTGCACACAAATTCTTTAAGAGATGATTCAGCTTTTTTTCCTCAATTTTGTTTGTTTGCTTATTTCGAAAGGTTTGAAGTGATAGCCATTGAGGGAGATGAAAAGAGAGGTATAGAGATTTATGGGAAGGGATCAAAGATGGTTAAGTCAAGATGGTTGATCACATGTGCAGGTCTTCAGTCTGACTATGTTGGATATATGGCAGGTGATTCCTAATCCTGTATTTTGATGATACTGCGTCATAGTTTTCGAGGCACAGAATCTTTTTAATGCCTTAGTTTATGTAAGGTGGTAAGAAAGGTCCAACTGTTCTTCCATTTCGAGGCACATATCATGAGTTGAAACCAGAAGTTCGCAACATCATCACCCGAAATATCTATCCAGTACCTGATCCGAAGTAAGTATGCATTTCGTCTCCATGCTCTTGTCACTATTCTTTCTTTTCCTTATTCTAACTAAAATGCATTTGAAGTCTCAAGAAGATTATAAATCCTTAACCATTGACCCAAAATACGAGCTTACATATTTACAGAGGATGCTGTTGGAGTAGTGCCTTATCCAGTAGCCTCGCTTCAGTTAACCATGAGTGAACTGACTTTGGAACTGCACTGCTCAATATTTCCTAACATTCTAGAGTCCACTTCAAGATCGAAGAGTCATTTCTTATTTCTCCAAGATGCTGGAACACTGAACGCGATATATTTTTGTTCATCATTTTTGAACTTATCTGTCTGATGTTTAGTAATTGAAAATTGTATGGTTCCTTGACATTGTGTATTTGCTCGAACCTCGTTTTTCTCCATTTAGTTCTTTATTGCTGATGATTGTCTTCATCGCTCTCATTAGAGATATTTAGACATCCCTTACAGAAGGCATCCCTCTACAGAAGAGAGACTGAAAGGAAAGAGAGAAAAAAACATTGAGACCCCTCTTACTATCACCAACTTTCTGTCATATAGATCATATATCTGGTTTCTGTTATTGCAGGATATTTAGAGCTCCCCTACAGAAGGAATCCCTCTACAGAAGGAATGCCTCTACAGAAGAGAGACTGAAAGGAAAGAGAGAAAAAAACATTGAGACCCCTCTTACTATCACCAACTTTCTGTCATATAGATCATATCTCTGGTTTCTGTTATTGCAGGTTTCCGATGGTCGGTGTGCATCTGACACCAAGGGTTGATGGGAGTGTACTTATAGGGCCAAATGCTGCATTATCTTTGGCAAAGGAAGGATATAGATTTCGGGACTTCAACCTAAAGGATTCCCTAAAGTTTGCTTCAAACAAAGGATTATGGAAACTTGTTTTGAGGAACCCTGGAATTGTCCTACAGGAGGTTTGGAGAGACATTAATACGAAGGCATTTGTACGAGAGGCACAAAGGTACGCATCTTGTTACTAATATGAGAACTGGTGATCAATGCATGCATGTGACATGTGATCTGTGTGTACATTGGACATGGTGTGTGTCCTTTTAATAGTCATATGGTATGTACTATTTGATGCCTGCATGCAGCATGGATTTCTGGGCATGCTTGGTGAAAATAAATAAATAAATATTTTAAAAATAAAAATAATAATAATAATAAAAAAAAAAAAAAAAAAAAAAAAAAAAAAAATATATATATATATATATATATATATATATATATATATATATATATATATATATATCTTTTACAACTATAGGACGTTTATAATGTATTTTTATGCTTCTGATCCATAATAAATGACCATTAAACCAACAGGTACTGTCCTACTCTGAAGTTGGATGACACCGCCTATGGTTGGTCTGGTGTTCATGCCGTTGCAATTGATGATGATGGCAAGATAATTGGAGATTTCCTATTTGAAGTGGGAAAAGCAGGTCTCGTGTTGAATGTTAGAAATGCACCTTCTCCTGCATGCACAGCATCATTAGCTATAGCAACAGCTATCGTGGATCAGGCAGTCAACACATTTGATTGGAAGAACTGGAGGCATAGTACCGTTGTGTGAGGTTAGTACACAGATGAGATGTGTAGATGCGGCATACAAATAACATCACTACGGCTTCCTGTTTGCCTTCCTTTAATTCAAGGTTCTTATGTCGCTTGAGAGTAGTGTTATTGGGTTTGGTGAATAAAATTGATCGTAAAATGATCGCCACAGAACACATCTATCATTTCTTCCTTCTCTTATCCCCTCACGAACTTGTATGTGCGTGCTTGTGGATGCATACAAATGCATGTGTATTGCATGTGCCTGGTTTGTATGTGTCTAATTTTTCACCGTCCACAGGTAAAATTGCTCGATCAATTTTCTGTTTTCCAGTTCCTCTCTGTTTCTTCCTGTAAGTTTTGGGCCATAGGATCAGCTTTCAAGCTTGAAATATTATTGAATGGAACAGATTAGGAATGGGGACAAAGCTCCCTTCTTGAGGATGTTGTACAAAATGTATTGAAGAGATGTTGTGCAAAATTGAAAATGTGTTTCATAAGTAGTGCTTGTGTGTGGACATGCACGAGTCTGTTTCGTACAACTATGAGGCAATTCACATAGGAAGATAGCAGTGAAAATAATGTCTTCCTTTCAATGAAGCCTGGTGTAATGGTAAGTTGCAACACATTCACCTCCCTGGCAGTGCATCAAAAGGTTGGTGGGGAAGAAGCCCTTATTGGGCGTGGTTGTTAAACAATCAAGTCTGCTGAAAGAAGGAAAACATCATATGCTTCATGCATGCGTATGTTCACAGGGGACAGCAGCAACATGCGAAAACAGCTTCAACACAGAATGCAAACTCAGGCTGAGTTCACATGTCACCAGTGGAGCGAAGAGTGGGATTGCTCCATCTTCGGGTGGAAGAGGAAATTCTGTAGTTCCATTGCCTTTCTATTCAGATGGAGGGATGGAGCATAAAGATGGAAAGGTTGTGCTGTTGCTCTATGTGAATGTAGCAGGAGAGATTCTTAAAATCAAAACTGGCTCTGCAATGAGCAGGGGAGTGTCTGAATCATAGTGGAAAGCAACGTTTTTTGCAACGACGACAGTAACAGCAATGGTTAACAACTGAGCAACGTTTGAAGCCAGGAGTTGCGATAAAGAGATTTATTTTTCAAAATTTATTTATTTATTTTTGATATTTTGATTCGTCTGACATATATAAGGTGGGATATGACAAAATGTACCATAAGATATAATGTAGGACATAAATAATATAGATTAACGAGCCTAAACTAGTCACTTCAGTATTCACCATTTTGCGGTGATGTCAATAGACAGATCAATCATCATAGAAGAGTACCTTTGGCTTTGAAGGCCAAGGATGAAACTCTTACCCAAGCCTTGAAAGTACATTACAAGGAGAACATGGAAAATCCAAGATATGAGTCTATCTCAAGATGATAAAACCCAAAAAAGGAAAATCACATATAAAGCAATCTCTACACTTTTCTAGCTTCTTTCCATATTTTTTGGATTGACTGTCTTGGTCATTTTCGACAAGATTTAAAAAATTTCTTATCCTTCCTAAAAATATATATATTTTTGGGTATTTTTTCGAATTACAAAAAAAAATGCTTTGCCAGTGGCAATGTTGCAAAGTTGTGGTTAATGTTGAAAACCGTTCAACAGATTGTGATGCAACTATAGCCTAAATGCTTTGGGAGTCTCATGACTTTTTCTCAACCTTGAAATAATGTTTTAAACTTTAAGATTGGACTTCAAGGTACATGAGATGTTGTTGATAGGCTGATTCAACCAATGAGTGTCATTTATCAACAAACATTAGCTGGAATCGTTTTCTTCTGCAGGTGTGAAAGTCCTTATGAAGATGCTGTTATTGCAACATTCAACTGGCATTTCATGTGATTGAGGGAGATGGTCATTGAATACACATGGGAAATCAGAGGATTCGTGAAAGTGCAGTATATGAAGGTTCTCACTAAGTGATTTTGAATTTTTGATCTCTCAATTCGGTTAGTGGTATTCATGACTTGCGTCTTTTCAATGCCATGAACACATTGAGATCAAGATTGCATTTGGAAATGTGAATACTGAAAACTATATTCATCGGTAAATTGCGCAAAATCTCTACAACCTTTATTCACTTCGATTGAAAGTAGGTTATCAACGTCTTGTACACCACATTCTCTCTTAGAGAGAACAATCTATAGGCTTAAATCATGCACAATATACTTGGGAACTATGGATAATTTTGTATGGTTTCAGATGTGCCTCTCTTCCATAATACTTCTACCAGCCTTAGTGAAAATTCAATCAAGAGTTTATATATGCCATACATGTTAGTTTTTAAGGCCCATAATCAGTATAGAGACAAAAATGAGATAGATACATGAGAGAGAATAAACAAAGTCCTAGAGAGAGGGAGCAAAGTTCTATGAAGTAGAATGTTACAAAGAATTATAAAGTTTGCAAATCTGTTGCATATCTTCTTAACTTCACAATCTCCATAAAGTGAAGATGATCTCCTCCAAGTATATAGATAAGCTTCAAGCTTATGTCCTCCTTGATGTTGAAGAAGAATCACAAACCCTAGCTGCTGCCCTCCTTGTTGATTTGGAGAAACCCTAGATCTCCACTCTTCAAGGTTGAAGAAGACCTCGCCAAAGCTTATCTCATAGAGCACTCTCTAAAAAGTGATGATTTTAGTGTAATAGCCCTTGTCTTTATATAGCCTTGATCCATGTTTGAAAAGCAACAAGTTAAAGCGTAAAAAAAGCTCAAAAAATCAAGGCTTTGTGATTCCCAAACTGTTTTACAAAATCCCTAATTGAAGATGCTTTTTGATTTTTTTAATTTCTTTTGTTATAATAACTGATAAAATGTAATTTTTTGATTTAGGGCAATAGCCCTTATATTTATGTAGTTTTGATCCAGGTTTAAAAAACTACAACAAAAGCATAAAATAAGCTAAAAAAGCAAGGCTCCGTAATTTGCATAGTAATCGGTAAAATATCATTTCATTGACTTTTTATTGAGATTTGATGTGTTTTTATGTCAAAAGTGCTTTTCAGACTCATTTTGGCAATTTTATCATAAATTAGGGTGTGACATTTGAACCCCGAAAAATTGTCCAATTGAAGAATGTGATATATCAACATATAACTCTTGAATATTAATCTTCAAATATGTGATAAAAAATTTCTGAATATTATGAACATCTTTGACATTGGTTTGACCATAGTTGACTTTGCCAAAAATTGATCAATTCTGAAAATGTGTGCAATCCCTCTAGTGGAAGGTTGCATTTCCAACAAGACACATTATGCCATGAAGTGAACATTTATAGGTTGAAACCATGCTAAATAGACATACATCTATATTTTGAAAAGAACTCATAATCATAAGAAGGTTCAAAATTAGGTTCTTGATGCACTCTCGAGAGATTGTAATGATGCTTTTTTAAATTAAAAATATCTGTTTATTATGTGTTCTCCTAGAGAATCACCTATACTATATTGGTGAAAAGGTCTAAATCTAAGACATCAAATGCATGCTAATAGTTTACAACATAATATAAACATCAATACAAGAAGCTTTTGCATATGCAAATGCCAAACATCTCATGTATTATGCATAAGCTAAGACATGGCATGTTGCATCATGTGCCTATATGTGTGGCACAATAAGTGCTCTAGGTACCTATCTTTTTTGCAGGTCATCGGCAAAGTCACACCAAGTGGGGTGGGAAGGTCTTGGAAGAGGTCTCACACGGGTTGTAGATGCATGAGTAGGAAGTCGTTGATGAGCTCACCCAAGGGGGTTGGACAAATTTAGAAGAGGTCACCAAGGTGTTATAGATGCTTAAGTGAGAAGTCGCCCAGACCAACATGCTATCATATGAGAAGTGCAAGGCCAACATGACATCGTAAGAAAAGCCACCCAAATGCTATGAATGCTAGAAAAGGTGGTCGCTCAACTGTTGATGTGGTTGACTCAAGATTTTGCATTCAAGATGTACTCGCCCTTGGCACAAAAATGTGGTCACCCAATTATTGCGTAGGCTAGATGATGTCGCCCAAAGCGTTGAGGATACTTTTGACCAAGTAGAGGGGAAGGCCACCATGGATTGGTCACCCAATATAAAGAGAGATACAAGAAGAGGTTGCCCAAGGCTATTCAGCAACCCAATCATAGGTGGCCAGAGCAACCCTATGCACTCACCCAATTTGCAGAGGCTACCAGGAGGATAAATTGGCCCATATGCATTAGAGTGCACTCACCTAGTTTGTAGAGGCTACCAAGAGGATGTAGATGCCCATATGAATCAGAGTGCACTTGCCCATGGATGTCTAGTATCAAGTGGTCGTGGCCCAATTCATGAAGGTAAAATGTGGAGCTTGCCCAAGAGGGGAAGTTCTGGGAAAGAGAGTGAGGTTGCCTGAATTGGGTTAACAGGCAGATGTGGTCACACAGGGTCAGGTCTAGAGGTTGCCCAAACTAGGGCCAGTAGCAAGATTTGGTCACCCAAGGGATGCTAGGACCCAAAGTGCGGTTTGGAGTGAGTAGTTGTGTGGTCCACATACAGTCGCCCATGTGGGGCTGTGATGTCAGAGCTTGAGTAAGAGGTCTAGGCGGTGGACAAATCTCCAAGGTAGTTGCCTGCCCTCTATGGGCAGCCGCCTAAGGGGGGCCCTCCCATGTTAAGGTCTTGTGGTATGGAGACTAATGTTAGTGGGCACTTTTTCCCTCCACCATAGCCTAGTCTTGCATGTGCTTGGCCACTCAAGAGGACTCCCAGCATCTATGTAAGCAGTATTTTGGCACTCTTCTAGATATGCATCCAAGTGTTGTGGAAGGAGCCCTTATGTTGTAGGCACCAGTTGTGAGTTCATTTGTTGATATGTACCTTTTGTACTCTGGAGTGTAGGCTAGTCCGTGTAATGTGTTCGGATAGTCCTTGTTGCAATTTGGGCTAGTACTTATAGCGTTCTTATGTTGAGTTAGTCTCTTTTGTACATTTGTATGCTGGAATAAATCATTTTGTTTAAGTTGTGTGATGGATTGCTGTGATTTTTCTATTATGTGCTGGATTGTATACTTCTTTCTGGCGTATTAGATCGTTGTACTTCTCTGCTGTACCTCTGTTGTGTATGTCTACAGGTCTATGGATAGTATTCTATGGTCTGGTGAGTTGTGAGAGTACCTCTTGTGCTGTTGGTGGATGGATGTGTAGCCGTGCTAGTGAAAGTGATTGAGCAGGTAGCCTCTCTAATAGTGGGCAAGTTGAGCTGCAACTTACCTGCACTTAGTCTTGTTTTGTGAATTCGTACTCTTGTTGTCTGGAAGTAAGTTTGTTTTTCTATTCGATTTCTTTTCATGTGTCAAGCCCTGTTAGGTTTCTACCTAGTGGAGTGTGGGTGGGTACATGATCCACAACCGAGCAGCTTGAGAAGCTCTTCGCCATCTCAAGAGCCCCTTAAAGACCTAGGGTAGGAAAAGATCGTCTCATCACACTTCTAGAAGATCCATCTACTCCTATACCTTTAATGCTTCTTGTTGACTTCTCTCAAGAACTAGCCCAGACACCTCCTCAAGGGAAGACTAGAACAGCACCAGATTCAACCTTTGACACTTCATTAGAGGACAACCAGTTCTGAAAAACCTTTTTTGTCAAGAATAAACATTAAATTCCTTGCTTTTAAGGGTTTGGTGTGCTATCTTCTTATGTAGAGGAAGAGCATTACAAAACCGGGAGGACGCAATGCTAGCCTTATTTCTATCCATCCTTGACGAACTTGCATACAAGTGGTACAACCAGCATATAGATGGTCACTTCTCCACTTGAGAGGCTGTGAAGACCACCTTTTCCCAAACTTTTTGACCTAGCAATTCATTGGGGAGAGCTTTGGACCAACTTGAGAATCCAAGGATCCAACAAGGTGATTCCTTCCATGAACTTTATATATGTGCAAAAGCACTAGTTTCACCATTCGACTTTTTGGTGAAAAAATGGATTGAGAAGACCTTGCAAGGCTTGATGCTGGTTTGAAAGAGTTTGTGGTAGGAGCATCGTGCATCAAAGATGCTAGACTCCACTTTGAATGTAGTAGCCAACCTACGTACTCTAGCTTTTTGGACCCTATTGAGAAGCTTAGAAGGTAGTTAGACGCATTAAATATGCGACAAAGCCACCACGAAAAAAAGGTTCTTTCACCATCCACATGACACAACGATGTGGTGCTCGGGCAACTTCAGCGAGAAGTGGAGGAGTTTCGGAATGCTCAAGAAATTTGGAGACAAGTGTTGTAGAGGGAATTCTTGTTCTCCAGTGCTCAAGATGGGTTCTTTTTCTGAGTGCAATATGCACTATGAGGTGCTTTGCACAATCTCCAAAAGACCACAAAAAACCACAAACTCCATGAAACCACAAACTGAACAGAAGAGGATCAAAACACAGAATAAGAGAAGCATCACTTCGTTATCATAAGCATGGAAGTATACAAGATAGGTGGAAAAACTCACAATAGATGGAGCAAGCGATCACTCCTACTCTGACAAACTCACAACCTCTTTGCAGAACTCAACTCAACTTATTCGAGATACTGGTGAAGCTCACTAATCTCTATTGAGCACTCAGCCTTGTAGACTTACTCTGCTTGTCCACAATGACAAGACTAGATCCTCTTGTCTAACTCCGTGACTGAGCTGCTGAGACTGAGAATAGCAGCACACTTCTTCCAGCATCCTCTCTCTCTCTCACTGATCTGGTCTCTCTCAAAGTCTTTGTATTTCCTGTAGGCTGTATCCCCTATCTCCTTTGTGATGTGTTGATCCATGTCTTTGAATCTCTTTCCCTTATATAAGCTGCTCTCTGTCGAGCGGTTACTCCACTCCTTCACTCTCACTTTTCTCTGTCAAGTCCAGTACTCTGCAAGTCTGGTACTCTGCGGGTTCTGCCACATCGCGTACTCTGGCCTCCACTCTTTTTCTTTGTTCTCTTTGTCTCCACTCTCTTTTTTGCATGCTCCGCCGCTTCTAGTGGGTCCCTTCTCTTTAGTTTGCCTTCAAGAGGAGAATATGAGAAATTAGTCTTTTCTGGAAAACTTAGTCTTTGGACCAATTTTGCTTTGGACGAATTCTTACAAAGACCAATTCCACAAGACGAATTCTTAAAAAAGACCAATTTGTGGAATTGTTCCTCAAGACTAATTTTATGAACTTAGCCTTCTCTGAAATTAGTCGTCTACTGCGAGTGCCTGCCTGCAATTACACTTAAGATTTAGCTATGCCAAAAAAAGGACCCCAATTTCAGTTATACAGGTTGCCCGCCATTACTTCACCCTCCGCCTTGGAGAGTGCCTCATTGAAATGCTTCTTCCCCTTTTTTTTTTGCTGCTGCATAGAAGATTACATACTGTAAAAGCTATAACATCATAACGTAATGAGTGGAAGCCAATAAATATATACAAAAATATGCCCCATGGCATTTCATGGTACTGTTCATGATACATCCAAAATGGAAAAAAGGCTAATGCTTAAGTCTACATGTCAAAACTTCAGTGATGGACCACAAGGTCAACTAAAATGCATGAACTAAAATGCAAAATGTATCTACTGCTTGAAGAGGCATTCTCTACTAGTTGTCTGTTGAAAATAAATCGGTAGCCATGATGTGTAGTGCGCTGGCTTTTTCATACTTCTCCTTGGTCTTCTCATACGTCTCCTTGTAGAATTCCACCTTTTTATGTAATTCCTAGTTCTCCTTTATATCAATGTTCTGCTGCCCTTGATGCGCTAGTGCAAGTAGTTCGCCCTGCAACCTCTTAAATTCTGCATCCATGTAATCCATACGAGATCGAAGCTCTCAAGTTGCATCTTATGAGAGATGCTACCAAGGTTCTCATGGTGGTGAGATATGTGTGCTGCTCGTCAAAAGCAGCCGACTGAGATTCCAATGAGATATCTTGTTGATCGCATAGCTCCAGCATGTGAGTAAGTGTACTTGCAACTGCGTTAAATGGGGAGTTGTGAAGGGGGATGGATGGTGTGGTGGAAGGATATGAGACTGGCGGAGCTGGTTCCGAAGAATGAGATGCATGTGTTATGGAGGAGGGGATAGTAGGTGCATCTTGGTGTAGTGATATAGGAGCTTGTGTGGAGATAATACTGATTATACGAGTTGTCAAGGAGGTGGAACTAGGACCCGAAGGAGGTGGCAAACATGTATGTGGTGGGGAACACGTATGTGAGGGTGATGGAGGCGATGGTGAATAAGTAAGTGATAGTACTGGGTGTCGGTGATTGTGGTGTCGTGTAAAAAGGGTGAGAAGTAGGTTGGAAGTAGATTGTTCGGGTATGGAGATGTGCGCAGTATAGTGTGGTGCAGCAGAGGATGAAGTAGTATGCGGTGGAGTCATAGAGTATGTAGCAGTGGTAGTGGCACTGGGTGTAACAATAGGTGCAGTGGGTGTGATGGTGGTTGGGGTAGTGCATGATGGATGAGTGAAAACATATGATATAGAGGACAAGGAAGTAGAGAAATATAATTTTTTGCCAAATTTGGTTCTCGCATATCCCTACTCGTGGATTGGAAGTTGATCCAATGCTTCTCTAGAATCTTGAACTACATTTGCCTTCTTGTTGTTGTAGGTTTGCATTTTTTATTGAAGCAGATATGCCCCTCTTTTGGTCTTGGCCTTGCCTTTGTGATACTGATTGGGTGGTGAAGACCCAATATTGGGGTATAAAGTGGGAAGGGAACGTAACCACGTGAGTATGCTAGGTGAATATACATGAAAGGTTGAAGCTCCTCTATTAGCTTGTGAGACGAAACGCTTTCTTTTATCGAGTATTTACTACCAAGTAGTTGATGAAATGGATATGGCTTGGAGTAAAGCATACATAGCAGGCCATCGCACAAGAATGTATTAGTAAAAGAGAATTTTGTCTTCATGTTACGAAGTAGAAAATAGAACTTGAAGGCACGCAAGATGGGTGCTGTGGGTAGAGCAACTGGGTTATCTGCAAAGACTGCCTTGCACTTGGGAATTTATTGATCTTTTGCTATGCCTGAGTAAGTGGGGGTTGATGAAGAGTGTATTCCAGTAGTTGCACCCATGGCTAAAGCAACTATATCTAGTGATAATGTGCCCTCGGAGAATTTAGGAAAGGATTGAAAAAAATCAATAACTTCCATGTGGTTGGGCTCATCGGCTAGGGAAACTAAGGAGAGTTCCTTGAGTCCCAGGGCTACCAATTGATCTGTCGAGGACAAATATGAAAGAGTCTCACGTTCACTGGATAAGTTCGAATGTGCATGTATGAACAAGCCCTTGCTTCCAATTCCTGGTGAGTTTCATGAAAAGGACTCTGTTCCTTCTGACAGATCCATGGATCAGAGAGTTTGAGATGGTACAAACTTAGAACAAACAGAGTCTTCAGATTGTTTGGAATCTTCTTCCTCTTCATCTGTGTGGCCATCCTCCTGTGAAGAGAGAGGAATCACCAACTATTTGCCTTTGCCCGTATCTGCAGCCATCTATCTGTTTTGGTTCTTATTAGCAGCCTCTTGTTGTTGTATGTGTACTGGGTTTATTTGAAATCCTATTTGTGTGTATCCTGTATTACATGATGCTGAGGATCTTGTGTAGCATCATGTTGCGGGTCTTTCCCTGCTACATATGGTGTCGTGGATGATTCCGGTGGAGCTGTTGAAATTGTACTCGGAGTACTCAAGGATGCCATAGTGGATATAACTGGTCAATTCGTTATGTAAGATGAGAGGTATGTCTGAATGCAAGATGAGTGATGATGAACCAGGGTAAGTGGGTCGAATTGGTGTAGTGGGATGAATTCTGTGTGAGGCTGATGGCGAATTGGGCAGGGAGATGCTATCGGTGAAGGTGAGACAAATTTGAGGGTGAGGGCGAATTTGGCAAATATGGATGAGGTTAATTGTGAATTGAGAAAAATTCGGATGAGGCTAGGATGCAGTATTTGATATGATGGGATAAGAAATCAAATAGGAAGTTTTCTTCTCTCTTGGATGAGTGCAGTCTCACATGCAAGTCTGGTCTCATCGCAAGAGAAGGCAGGGAGGCGAATTAGGTTTATGGCTAATTTTGTTGAGGAAGAGCGAATTTTGTTTATGGGAGGTAAGGCAGTGAAGTGGCGAATACTACAGAGGAGTCGAAAATTTTTGGAAGCCCGTTGGGCAGATAATTTGGCTAAGATGTGGGCACTTTAAGTGGCGAATTGGGCTCGTGGGAGGGAACGAATTTTTCTTATGCACATTGATGAATTGCCTTGGTGATTTATGAACTATGTGCCCACTATGTGGTGCATCTGGTCTTGTTCTATCCGGATGAAGACAAATTTTGGGGGTGATTTATGATGCTTGCAACATGCGTATATTGATTCGGCTCAGGGAGTAGGGACAAATTTTTGTTGGGGAGGGGCGAATATTTTGGATAGTGAGATGGGATTAATTGGTGTGCATGAAACTGGTGGAGAGCACGAATGTGGTAAGTGGTTGAAGGAAGAATGAGGATGAGTGGCTCTCAACCAAGTTATCGAAGGACGTGTGTTTGTTGATCTCAATGGTTAGAACAATTCAATTTGTGGAGGCAAAATACAAGGGGTGAATGAGGGGTTGTAAGTCATTAAATTCGTCGTGTGGCTGTGGAAGAGGGGGCAAATTAAATTGGTTGAGGCAGAGGCGACAAATTAACAATGGATGCGGTGGGCAAATTATAATGGGTTGGTGGGAATGAATTCATCTAATTCTAAAGTCTACTTTTCGTTGGATCTGAGGCTGATTTGAGATAAGGTTGATCGACTTTTGTCTGACTAGTTGGACGAATTTGGTCGAGGACAAAATTTTGATGGGTGCATAAGTTGGTAGATGGGCCAGTTTGAATGAATGGCGTATTGGGGTGAATTTCGGGAGCGGATTGAAATCACCTTTTGCTGGTGGACTTGGGGCGAATTGGAGGTGCAATGGTGACTAGGGATGAATTGAGTTTTCCAAGGACTAATTGTAAATTGGGTCGTTGAGGGCAAATTTTGAGGACTATAAATTTCTAATAATCAATCTCTCTATTGGCCAAACATACTTAATGATTATATTGTTGGAAGGGAAATTAGGGTTGAACACTCTATCTGAGTCTACATATCAAACCCTAAAATTGATGGAGTAAGAGCCTATGTCCCTCAAAATGGCTAATCAAAGGAGAGTTCAATATCTAGAGATACAAGTAATCAAAATTGATCCCTCCTTTATAGTAAACTTTGTCTTCTTAAAACCATAGAATTTGTAGTATGCATACCCAATGATCCTAGGTAGAGACCTTGGTGAGGGCTACAAGGGTTAAACAGTTATGGAGCCAAGACACCATTATCATGAAACAAAGAAAGAAGAAAATCGACTACAAATGGAAGCCACAAAATCCATTCCACTAGGATTTACACCTCTTTTTATTGAAAGACTTACTATGTCAAAAGAAATCGATGATGATGAAGAGGATTTGTCTTTACAACAAATACGATAGTGATATGAGTACGAGAAGTTGATGTTGACAAAATATGAAGTAAATTTTACAAAAGAGACATGAAATTGAATATTCAATTATGGAAAACTCACTTGCCAACTAGCTAATACCAAACATAGATCATTAAATATTAAAGAAAAAAAGAGTCTTAAATTTGTGCACACACAATCTCTTTGAAGAATACAACTCCGAGCACTCAAGGGTCAAAAGATGATGCGATGGAGGAATTTAATTTAGGCACTAAGGGAGGTCTAAAAATTATGAAAATATCAATTAAATTGAAGAGCACTTTCAAATATCAACTTAAGAAATTTCTCTTAGAGTACATAGATATTTAGCATGGTCCTACACACACATCAAAGGTGCAAACCTTGAATTGATTCAATATAAAGTTAATCTCAAAATTCGTGCAATACCAATAAAGCAACATAAGTACATAATGAACCCCATCTATACACATAGCTACTGCAAGTGGGCTTCATTTATCCGCTAGAAAAACTAGTATAACTCTCACTAGTAGTAGTGGCACCCAAGAGAAATTATAAAATTAGGGTCTCTTTGGACTATGAAAACCTAAAAAAAGTTGCATTACACATTCATTCCCATTGACTTGTTGTAGCACAACGTTTGATATAGTCGCATATGTGAAAATGTAGAGTTTTTTAGATGTCTTTACTGGATACAATAAGATAAGGATGCATCCTAAAGATATGGAGGAAAAAATAACTTTTATAAGGTAGTGGGGGTATTAACTTCCTCAACTACATTCCAAATATGGGAAATTAAAGTCTTCAATCTTTTCCCACTACTTTTATGATGGTCTTTCTAGATGACTTTAGTGTTTTAAGAGGTAACAATGATCATTTTGTTAGCTCCATGAGTTGTTGATTTTGGGTGTACAAATAGGTGTTCATTCATTATACAAATGCTTTTTGCAAGCATTCCCCCAACTACAGTGACCTTCCTTGCTACAGAAAGTGCATGTGGGGATTTAGGAGCATTGGAGAAAGGTGAAGAACTACACAAGAAGGCTAACAGAGATGGGTTTTTGGAAGGATAGAAATTGGTGGACATCCATTATAATTTGATGACATTTCTCCATCACAAACTTGTAAAGATGCATTTTCCATCGAAGTTGTTGGATAGCAACCATTTGAGAAGCTTTTTGGTCTAGGTCATGGCTCAATTGGAAGTTCAAGTTCAAGTACACCTAATGTTGTAGCCAAAAATTTAAGCCATGGAGCTAGAAGGTTTAGAATGGCTTTTCCCATTTGAAAGCAGCTTAGATGAAGACCTTATTGCAATGGTTGCAACTCAAGAAAAGGTTTTGCTTCATGCTAAAATCATGGAGTTACGGAAGCTAAGTCCAAGCACTAAGTCACTTGGGGCTTCAAGCTCACAAAAGCCAATAAGTACTACTGATATAGTCTATTCAACCCTTGGTTCTTCTAGAGTACCACATCATGGAGAGGGTTGCTTCTGGAATGCAGAGATCCTTGTTAGTTTTGGTGTTTGATGTGTCCATAATCTTGGAACTTGCACTTATGGAGAGTAGGCCGGAGCTTCGGGTAAAGTACACCTATCTATTGAATGGACTTCAGGGTGTCTTGGATCCAACCTTTTCAAAGCCACGAATTATTCAAATGTCATGTTTTTGTGTGATCTCTAAAATTTCTGAGGGCCCATCAAAGATTCCTGATGAAAGGGGAGCAGGGTAGTGATCTCCCACCCTATCAGATATTAAGGGGGAGGGATGCCCTCTGGATGCACATGTCAAGGAGGAGCGAGTGTTGGAGTTCAAGGTCTTCAGAAGCATGCAAACAACACAAGGAAGAAGAAGAAGCTTGGAGCAGAACACACAATACTGAATGTATGCCACTAGAATGTACAAAGATAAGTAACCCATTAGGGCTATAGGCATATATACAAGTCGGGGGGAAAAAACCTCCTAAAGAGGGAAAAAAGTGCCTCGGTGGTCCTAGTGTGTTCACATACATCACTATCTAAATATATATATCCCCGTGGGAGTGATGCGATGAACAAGGAGCTTGCACTCATGTATAAGGAAGTGTCAAGCTATGTGGAATCAATGCACAAAAGGAAGTAAGCCCAAAGCTTTGCAGAAAGCTTCAAACTTCTCCCTAGGCAGAACCTTCTTGAAAAGGTTTACAATGTTGTCCTACGTGGGCACATATGCCAAGCTAATCTCTCCAGCAGAGAACCTCTCCCTGACATAATGGTAATGCACCTCAATGTGCTTAGTGCCAGCATGGAACACAAGGTTCCTTGCAACTACCAATGCACTCTCATTGTCAGTGAAGATGGTGGTGGAAGAAAACTGACTAACACCCAAATCATCCATAAGGCATTTGAGCCACACACACTCAACAGTCACTGTGAAAGCTTCCCTATACTCAGCCTCACAATTGGAAGTGGCCACATTAGGCTGCTTCTTGCTCAACCAAGATATACGTGAGCTACCAAGCATGAAGCAAAAGCCACTAGTGGACACAGGAGTGTCATAGAAACCAACCCAATCAGATTCATAAAAAGCATGCAAATCTGGCAGTAGTAATCCCTCCTTGGGATAAAACAATCCAAGTAGCCAGTTACCACTCAAGTAGCGAAAGATGTGCTTAATCGCTTACCAATGCTTGACATCGAGGCAATGCATAAACCTGCTCATCTGTGAGACAACAACCTAAATATCTGTCCGAGTAATGCATAAATAAATCAAGCATCCAACAGCCTCGTGATAGAGAACAACATCAAATGCATCTCCAGCATCATGAAGACTCAATCGTAAACCTGTCTCCATAGGAGTGGCAATAGGTTTACAGTCTTCAAGGCCAAAATGCTGCAATAATGTGTCAATACATTTTGTTTGACACAAATCTATTCTGCAATCAACTTGTATAGACTGAATGCCCAAATAATGATGCAAATGCCCCAAATCTGACATCTCAAATGAGACATGAAAATCAGCTTTAAAATCAGTGATATGCTTCTCATGAGGACCAGTGAGCAGCATGTCATTGACATACACAACAATGATTCAAAGCACATCATTAGCACGTTTTAACATATAAGGTGCTCTCAGTTGGACTATTCTCAGAACCATGTGCAATTAGATAGCATGCATCTTTTCATACCAAGCATGTGGTGCTTTCTTTAAACCATATAATGCCTTCTTTAACTTGCACCTAGTTTGCATGCCCTTTTTGCACAAAGCCACGGGGCTAAAAAACGTACACTTCTCCATGCAAGTCACCATTCAAAAATGCAATTTTAATGTCCAACTGATGTACATTCCAACCATGATGAGCTGCAAGTGCACAGATGCGATGAACAGTAGTCATTCAGCATGTAGGTGCAAAGGTCTCATCAAAATCAATGCCTCTTTCTTATGCATAACCCTTTGCAATGAGCCAAGCTTATACCTATCAACTGTTCCATCACATTTATGCTTGAGCTTGTATATCCACTTAGTGCCAATGACCTTCTTGCCGGGAGGCAAGGCACATAAAGTCCTGGTACCATTTTTCATGATAGCACCATATTCAGATTGAATTGTAGCCATCCAATGTTCAGAGTTTTGTGCTTCATCAAATGAAATAGGCTCAGTCTCATCATAGAGACTAGAGGCAGCCATAGCATAGCAATCATGCAAAAGAGGCACTATGAGAGCATGAACGAGTATGGTATGATAGAGGTGCATCTAATTTGCTATCATGCAAAGTCTACACCAGCCATTTTGGCATAGTTTTTGCCTACTCAATATCAGCTCTCTCATCAACAAGTGCATCATGTAAATCTGCATAAAAAATAGAATGATCTGCATCATCACATGAAACTTGTAAAGGCTAAGAAGTTGCCTCATTTGGACATAGCTCGAACTGAACTATCTTTTGGGAAGGAGGAACACTGCATTTTGCCCAAAATGTAGCCTTCACAAATATATTTTCTGGGTGCCTCAAGTTTAAGCAAAGAGGACACCATTTCAAATTTCTACAGGTGTAGCAAACTAGCGAAATTCAGATGACCAAAACATGCATGCCAAAGCTTTGCATCTGAGATAGCCTGAGAATCATGTACTGCACATGCCAAATCATTCATAGATTTTTCATCGTCTATGAGCTTATACAGCCCATGACATAAAATGCCAAAAGCAATAATCATGTCGCCATTTCACATTATCATGAATTATACATCTATCATCAATAAATTTCACAACTAAACCAATCTTGGCTAATGCAAAAATTGATAATAGATTTTTCTTGATCCCTAGCACAAATAGAGCATCTCGCAATGTAAAAGAGCTACCATCAGTAGTAGTCAGAATGATCTTACCAACTCGCATAACAGGATAAGAGGAGTTGTTAGCGCATGTGACATTATTCTGTGTAGGGGCAGGCTCAAGTGAAGTGAAGAAACTGTGTTGAGAGGTAATATGTTTAGTTGCCCCACTATCAAAGTACCAAACATCTGAGTCTACTGCAGATATACACTGCTCATGGGAAGATGGGTCAAAACTGCAAACAATAGTAAACACCCATTCTTCATTCTGCACAAGATTAGTAGACTCAGTTTTCGGTGTAGAGGTCTCTGCAACAACCATTCCGGCCTCTTTCTTCTTTGCCTCTTTAGCAGCCAGTTTTGGATAGCCCTTAATGACATGATCATTTGCTTTACATTATTTGCAAAACAATTTTTGCTTTTCTATTTTCTTGTCGTCTCTATCATCCTTCTTTGATTGTGCAGAATTAGCAGATTTTTGCTTACTAGTAGAAGAGCTCCATTTACCTTTGCCCTTCTGACTAGCCAAGAAAGCTTGATCTGCAACATGCATAATGGACCTATTCTGCCTAGACTGATCTTCCTGCAACATAATAGAGACTAACTCCTCAAATGTTAAGGCATTTGGATTGTCTTTCATCATCAAACGAAGAGTATAAGCAAAAATCTGATATGATTCAAGAAGACTATTCAGAACAATCTGCACAAGTGAACTGTAAGGCAAGACTTCATCAACAAAAATTAACTATTCCTTCAAATATTTGATCTTTGTTAGAAAACTATTCATAGAATCATCTTCATTCATATGCTCACTCTCCAGAGGTAAGCAACACGAGCCTCATTCCTAGCCTAGTACACTGTGGTAATTGTATCCCAAGCATCCTTAGCTGTTCTACAATAGCGAATGTGAGGAATAATGGCATGTTTGACAAACAAGGCTATCAATGCATGTGCTTGAGCATCTCTGCCATCCCAATGGATTTGCTCTGCAATGGGTACAACAAGAACCACATCACGAACAGGAATATGTAAAATATCACCATCTTTGATGCCATCTACATCAGCCTCGGTACCTGTATTTGCAAGTGTAATAGGACGTTTTTCAACACCCTGCACAATGTTCCACAAACCTTTTGTGACCAATACATGATGCATCATATAAGCCCACAATGGGTAATTCGTACCATCCAACTTATCCTCAACAACCAACATACAAAATACATCACTCCTTTCAGCAATGGCCATTGAGTAAAGTACCCTGATATGGAAAAATGGTTGTATCTGAAAAAGATGAACAGAACTATCCTCACACGTTATGCTAAACCTATAGAAGACTTTTGAGCCACTTATACTGGCGAATCAAAACCTGTATATATCTTTGGCACAAAAAGACAAAATAGCTTGAGTATGCTTACCAAATTTCATGCGATTCTGAGAGTATGACCAAAGGGTTTTCGATAACACCCTAGATGAAGCAGTGGCCTGCTCGGATACCAATTTTTGGATTTCAAGCTCTGCAAAAGCATGCGAATAGCACAAGGAAGAAGAAGAAGCTTGGAGCACAAGACACAATATTGAATGTATTACCACTAGAATGTACAAAGATAAGTAACCTGTTAGGGCTATAAGTGTATATACAAGCCGGGGAAAAAAAACCTCCTAAAGAGGGAAAAAAGTGCCCCAACGTTCCTAGTGTGTTCACACACATCACTACCTAAATATATCAAGAGTGAGATTGAAAGTTTGTGTGTGCAAGTGCGGCGGGGGTTTTTTGTTGCGGCCTATTGGGTTTTCCTTCTTCTTAGTTATGACAACATGATGGGGGGGGGGGGGGGGGGGAGGGGGGACCATAGAGACCTAAGTCCATTACCTACGAACCTTGAGAGGGGCATTCAACTTCCTCATGCATAAAAATTTTTCATGCCTACTGATATCCCTCTAGCATTGTCCTAGAGCAAATAGAAACTTGCATACTCTCACAAGAAGGCACTGCAGAAGGATAAAGATTTCATTCTTTCCAGAATTGCATTTCCATGTCATCATTCTTCCCAATAGTGCATAGTAGCAAGGAGGAGGAGGATGAGGGGATGGAGTCCTGCTGAAGGTTGTGGAGGATCGAGAGACAAACAAGTTTTTCTACCCGCAATTTCTGGAAAGAGGAGGTGAAAAAAAAAACAGAAGGAGAGGTGGCGAGGGAGATTTTGGCTCCTATAGGCATTGTGCATATCAAAAAGAGGGGGATAAAGCAATTCATCTTGTGCACGGGATGAACGAGAAGAACACAAAGAGGACTACAGAAAAACTTTGGGGGTAGAGGCATCATCATTAGAAGTTCAAAAAGCATCAAGTTCTTCATGCTAGAAGTCACACTATTCAATAGCTTGTTGTATGTGCATTTTCTAGGGGAGGATGCAATGTAGATGGGAAAGAAAGGCAAAGCAGATGTTTCTGGTATTGGTGCTAACGGATTCTTGCTCCAATTGATGCTAGTGCTCAATTCATATGTAATGTTCTCCTAGAGTTTTATGGTGCCGATCCCAATTCACATTGATAGGAGAAGTAAAAGATAGGACTACTACAGAGAGGGTGGATAGCAGATAGGGAGGAGACAAAGGGAGCAAGGTCATCCTTGAAGGAGTCTTCATGAACTAAGAAGCAAAAATAAAGGGGGAGTTGACCGTGAGTTTAAATTAAAAAAAAAAGAGATTAGTAGATGTCTCAGTAACCTTGGCTATCATTTCTACAAGATTGCTTATAGTACTTGGAGTACTATTTTTATGTGAGAAAAGGTAGAAATGATCAATAGTTGACAACTGTGAGCTCAAGGGATTGGAATACCTATCAAGTCAGCATCTTTAAGCTCAAGCTTTTTCAAGAGATCAGCTAGCAAACACTTTCTACTGAAACCTTAGACTGTATTTTGAATTCAGATGACTTGATGTTATTTTCATTGAGTGGATTATTTCGTGTTTGTTATGGGTTGAAGACAACCTTTGTCCGTGTTTCTGTCTGATTGTTGTTTTTAAGCTTTCTGGAAATTTTTTAATGTTATAAGACAGAAAACTCCAATAAGAGCAAACACAAAAGAAAGGTGTTAGTAAAGCTACTTTAATGGATGTGTAGATGAACCTTTCCATTGTCTTACATGGTCATTGACATTCTGTAGCGATGTTTTTTTAAACTTTGTCAATATTGCATAATTCAAATTTATAATCATCGTGTTCATGCACAGCAACAGATTGCCTCTTTTGAGGCAAAGGTCGAGTGCTTATTGCAAGAATGTGAGAGTGAATGAGAAAGAGAGAAAGAAAGAGAGGGGGAAAGAGAGAAAAAAAGAGATTGGGGGGAAAAGAGAGTGAGTGGGTGTGTGAGAAGAGTGTGTGAGAGTGAATTCCAAAGAGAGAATGAAAGAGAGTGGGAAAATGTAAAAGAGAGCAGGTGAAAGAGAGAGAGAGTGTGTGTGGGTTTGTGTGTGAGTGAAAGAAAATGAGAAAGGGAGAGAGTTTAAGAAAGAATGAAAGATTGAGAGTGTCAGAAAGTGGGTGTGTGTAACAGTAAGTGAGAGAGAGTGGAAAAGAGAGTGTAACTGAGAGAGGAAGAGAGTGAGTGAGAAAGTAAAAGGGAGATATTGAAGAGGGTGTACGTGTGTGAAAGAGGGGGAAAGGGGAAAAAGAAAGAGTGAGTAAGGGTGAGTGAGTAAGAAGGAGAGGAAGAGAACAAGAGTGTGAGAAAGTATGTGTGTAAGTGAAAGGAAACAATTAAAAAAAAAAGAAAGAGAGAAAGTAAGAGACAAAGAGTGAGTGAAAGAGGGTTAGAAAGTGTAAGTGAAAGAAATGAAGTGTGAAAGAAAGAGAGGAAGGGAATCGGGGTGTGTGAGTAAAAGGGGAGTGCATAGAGCTGGTGTGAGAAAGGGGTGGTGAATCAAAGTGAGAAAAAGTGAGTGAGAGAGAGAGAGAGAAAGAGAGAAAGTATGAGAGAGTGAATGTGTGTCTAGAGGAGGGAAAGAGAGAGGTAGAGAGTGAACGAGAAAAAGAGAGTGAGGAAGGTTGGGGGGGGGGGGGGAGAGAGAGAGAGAGAGAGAGAGAGAGAGAGAGAGAGAGAGAGAGAGAGAGGGTGTGAGTGAAAAAGAAAAATTGAGGGAAAGAGGGGAAGAGAAAAGGAGAGTGAGAAAGAGAGAAAGAAAGAAAGTGGGAAAGGGAGTGAGAAAGTGGGAAAGAGAGTGAAAGAGACTTGGAGTGAGAGAGAGATTAAGAAAAAGAGTGGAAAAGAGAGTAAGAAAGAGAGAGAAAGTAAGAGAGTGAGTGAGAAAGCGTGAGAAAAGAGAAGGGAAGTGTGAGTAAAATAAAGAGTGTGCGAGAAAGTATGGAAAGGTAGAGATTGGATTAGTCATCTTCATCCAATCAAGTTGGGAATATAAGGAAGAGGAATCGAGTGAAAGGAGGAGATAGGTCCATTCGATACATTTGATCATAAAGACACTTTGGAGATAGGATAAGCAGATACATATGGGACCACTTTGTAGACCACTTTAGGAATGTACATTTTGGAGATGCTACTTGGGATATCAAAGGAGAATATGTTCAAGGGCAATTATGGACTTAGAGTAAGAAAAGGTGAGAGAGTACAAGAAATTTGAACAAAACATAAGTGTGGATAAGCGTCTTTTACTAGGGCTTAGGACCTCATCATTTTGCTGATCCTATTGGGGATTGTGTGGTACATCTCTAAAAGAGAGTGCCATAGGTTCGCCTAACGCCACATGTTGGCCAAGCTCAGTGCCTAGTACATGAGCAAAGAAAGTTCTTTCTCAAGAAGAACTTGAACACAGAGGCAAGAGCGAGTTGTTTGAAGGGTTGAAGCTCGAGAGAAGCGTAGGTAGGAATCATACAAAGCATCTTCAAATATTGGGAAGGAGTCAAATGAAATCTAACACCTCAGGCGAGGGGGACATATAAGGTGCTCAAAGATTCCTTCTTGGCAAAATTTCAGAGACAAGGCTTCAAAGATAGACTCACCCCATTAGGGGAAATAATGAACCCTGCATGGGCCTTGTAAGGATTCCTAAGTTTAAGGGATTAAGCCTAATCTTGTTCTTGCTTGAGGGAACAAAGTGCATTTAATAGAGCACTTTTTAGTAGTCTAGACTAGGCCTTTTTTTAGGCCCAAGTAGGGTCATATCTCTCTTCTGTAAAAGAAAGAGAGAGAGATTCAACTTTACACATCATCAAATCCATCCATCTTTGTGAATAAAAAAATGACTTTTTTTGAAAAGTCACATATTTAGTTATTGCTTACTAAAAAGGGCCCATTTCTTAATATACATGTCAGAAGTTACTTTTTTATATGTATTTTTTAATAAAATCACTCAAAATAGTTCTTTTTTCAAACTCCCTCCAGAAGTAAAGTGCCACATCATCAAACTCGTAACTTTTCCTACCTCAAAAAATGAGTTTTTCAAATTTTTATCATTTTCACTCACATAGAATGGAAAACCTCACCTTGACCTATATGCATATCAAAAAAGTACTTTTCTCTATGTACAGATACTTCTTAGTCCATTATACATGTTATTTTGATTCTTTTCTCTCTTTCTCCCTCTTACCATTTGAATTCTAGCAGCCATGGGGTACTCGAACAATTTCCTCCAAGGAGAAGATTTAACAATAATGGAATCACTCACAAGGAAATTTTCCTGCCATGAGATGACAATATTCATGTCCAAGTAGGTGGTTCATTCTTTCCTTGTGATCCAAGATTTACTATTCATTTTACTTTCTAGTATTCATCTACTATTTTTAAGGAGGAAAAACACACAATACCATCATTGGAAGCTCTTTCATGTGGAGTGGGAGGACACAGACATCATATTCTTCCAATGAGGTATATATTTTTCTTGATTCTCATATTTGCAAACGAATTAAACCAATATTACCCTTGCATAGGTTATTCATATGAGAAATAAGTGCTTCATCAACACGAAAGAAGCACTTTAAATTTTTAAATAGTTTCTTACTTCTCCTTCTTTTCAAAAGAATGACACCAATATTGCATAGTATGGATAGGAAAATGTGTGTGAAAGCATTTCTCCATGCTTATAGAAGCTTTTCATTAGGAAGATGAATTATAAAGAGGACATGATTGATATTGCTACATAAATATTGCTACATAATACTTACACATAAAAGAAAATATGCCTAGGTATGTTTCGCATGCGACCATGAGTAAGGAATCAATCAAGAAATCATATCCTTAGTTTATGAAGAACTCATATACATATGCTTGTGTTTGTACAAAAATTAAATAAATAAAAAACAAAAACAAAAAAAAATTTAATCTATAGAGGCTTCAAAAATCAGTGTTTCTCTTCTAGAATAAAATCTACCTCTACTAATTTTCTTTTCATATCCCTTTTTAATTTGATTTTATATACGTTTCTCTTTTTGGTACATGTTGTGGTGATAGACTCAAATTCATATTAAAGATACTAATCATCAATGACTTGGAATAGTGAAAGGTAAAGTACATTCTACATTTAGATGTTGTTTGTTTCTTTATGTTGTGCTCATTTTATGCATTGAAATATTACATGTTGTATTGTCATATGGTTAATTTGATGTACCGATTTTTATCAGTCAAGATTCTAGTATAGTAGTAATGGAAAAGTCCCACTATAGATCTAATAGTAATTTCTTAAAAAGTACATGTCATATTAGTGCTTCCATGCATGTTGACTAGTTGGACTAATACTCACTTGCTTTTCTTCAAACAACTTTTGCAAGAGTTTGACAATTAGAAATGTTTTCATGAAATTACAACAGAACATTGCAAGTGAAAATTGGAGGCTATCAACAAGTCCTTTGCATCATGATCAATATCATGCACAAAAAGTTTTTGAGGGTTCAACTTGGAAATGAAGTTACATAAGAGGCATCATTTGATTATTTTATACTAATAAGTTTTTGTGGTATATCTTATCCATGCTCAAGGTACATAATGACCACCTTGGATGAAGTCCCGTTAGAGAGGATGAAGTGGTCTACATGGAACACAGGTCACCATACAGTCATAGAGTGGTTCAACATGACAGAGTGAAGTCGATTAAAAATATCAAAATAGTTCATAGCCTCATCCATAGAATCATTCCTAAGAGCATGATCAAGATCAACTGCCACAAATGTAACCATTCAAAAGGAGATTCTAAGGACACGCACAAAGGGGAAGAATAGATCCACTAACTATTGGTCATGAACCATTTGAACTCAATATACCTCCAAATAGAACATGGTTGATGAAACATGAAGTAGCCATTCCAACTCATCCAAAAAGGAGAGCTTCAAGGAACCATCATGAAACATAAGCATATTCCAACATCACGTCAAGTAGAGGCTATAAAGTCACTACTATAAGGTCAAAGCACACTACCAACGTATGAGAAAAGAAACATATGCCATAAATTGTGTCACAATGTTGATCAAGGCATACATGTAAAATGAATAAGAACTACCAACCACATCATAGATCATATGTAGCACAACCTAAAGTTTCTCATAATGCAAAAACAACAAAAAAGTGAGCAAACATTATAGATCCTTTGTGCTTCAAAGTTAATGCAGTAGACTATGGATATAATCAATAGCACTTCAAGCCATCCAAAAGGAAGGAGATGCATTCCTTACTTCTCTTTTGAAAGATGTTAACTTGTGTGTAGCTCATGTGAAGATGATGAACAAACAACCAAAGAAACTGGATGGGACCATACATGATTATGTAATCATTCTTCTTGAAGAGATACATTTTGTAAAATCAAATTTTCATTATAATAATCTACTTTTTCATTATCATTCTTACACATGATCAAGTCCACATTGATCTATATGATATGTTCATAATTGTATCCACTTGCTTGAAGATGGTATGTGTGCAAAACAAATCACTTAAGATTCAAAACTCATATTTCCATTGTTCAACTAAGTTGTGCACATAATAAGTTTCATGAACCTAAAATTTGAAATAAAGGAGTTGTATTGTCACTCACAACATGGTATTCAAATGTCCTAGGAAGAAGATACAAGTCGGATTTAAGACTTCCACGATCACCATTCCACCCCTCAAAAGGATCATCATCAAAGTCAAAAGAGGAGTACTATCCATCATGAGAATCATGCCCTTGATTCTTTACTTAGATATACTACAAACCCTTTCTAGTTCCATCATGGATATCCATCATCATCATGTTCCAGTACAACATATAAAGAACTCTAAAAAGAACAATAGCTATAAAGATTCAATTTCCAAAAAATCTCACAGTTACATAACTGCTTCGTGTGGAACTTATCGCTTTGAGAGGGAGGTGATATCATAGACACAAAGGAAGCCATCATAAAACTTTAAATTCTATGCAAATGTTTATATATCATGATTGGTTTAGAATTTGGAGAAATTGATGCTACCATCACGTTTGGAACATGCAAAAACCGTAAGATCGACTGTCTATTTGTCTAATTCTGATATCCAGACCTTGATAACCTCAAAAAGCACAAAAAAAGGGGCAGCCATAGAAACACGGGATAGGCCTCTGCACAACTTTTCAAGAGGCCTATCCCGCGTTTCTGTGGCTGCCCCTTTTTTGGTGCTTTGAGTTCATGCAAGGTCATTAATGGTGGAAATAACTATTACATCTTGCAAATTTTAGGGAAATTGATGAACTATACAACCCAAGAAACTAGATAGGACCATATATGACTATCTGATCATTCTTCTTGAAGAGATGTTTTGTAATGTGAAATTATCTTATTGGTAATCTACTTTTTCATAACCTCTCTTACACATGCTCAACTCCACATTGATCTATATCATATGTTCACAATCATATGCACTCAATTCAACATGCTATGTGTGCAAAGCAAATCATTTATGGTTATAAACTCATTTTTCCATTGGTAAATTGAGTTGAGCACATAATGAGTTTCATAGACCTTAAATTTGTAAGAATAAAGTTTCGTATCAACTAGAAATAAACTTGCATGGCCTCAAAAGCACCAAAAAAGGTCATCCATAGAAACAAGCAATAGCCTCTATAAAAAGTTTGCACAGATCTATCCCATGTTTCTATGGCTTCTCTTTTTTTATACTTTTGAGGCCATGCAAGGTTACTTTTAGTGGATATGAAACTTTATTCTTTAAAGAGCCATGGAACTTATTTCTAACAAGTCACTTACTCTACAGTGATCCATGCATATACATCTTCTACAATGGGAGCCAGTATAAACAAAGATAGTCACATGAGATAAAGTAGTTTGCAAAATATAATTTATGATAATATCCTCATGTCTAAAAGTCTTGTTGTGCCTCTGTACCCCACATAAGGTGGAAATCCCCCTTTGAACTCCTCCAATTAAGGTTCTATGGGGAAATTCCATGGCACCAGAGGGCCTTTATTTTCAGCTTGAATGGCATTCAAATTGGCAAAACTTTTATGCCCCACTTACCTCATGGCCTCACTCACAAAGACCATCTATTACCATAAATGTTCACATGTAAAACTCATCTAGATTAGAAGTTAAGGTTCCATGTATGTTTGTACTCTCAAAGTGGTTTCTCCTCATAATGGAGGCCATATAACTTAGAGCACCATGGATCATTTGTGGTTACTTGAGGAGTAAGTATTGACTATATCTAGCATGAATTACCTTTTTGAGTTATATTCTTTGTAATTTCAAACTTCATAAATGATCATCTACTGAGAAAATTAACCAATAAAATGTCAATCAATGTGAAATTGAACATACTCTATATAAAAGTGAAAATTGAATAATCACCAAGAGAAATTATAAATGCACAGTTGTAGACTACAAAAATATGAAAGTAGGCATGTTTTCATTACAAATATCAAATCTTAAAAAATTTACAAATTATTGGTATCAATGATTGTACAACTTGAAGTGTTTGCAAATGCAAGAAATCATCACAAAATTTGTGATGCTCATCCATGATGTAAAGTATTTCTAGACCAATTCTAGATCAAAAGGATTTTTAGATATCTTAGTAGGAGAGAAGGCATCAGAGACATTTTTTTCTCCTGTCCATACTTAGTTTGGAAGAATGTGAAAAGAGCCCTCATGCTAAATGAACAAGTAAGCTAGAAACAAGACATACTTGGTGATGCTCTTGAATGTAACCAAAAGCAAAGAACTCTAGAAAATTTAGAAGGAAAGATGTGTTATTAACTTCAACTGCTCTTCCAAAGTCTAATCCATTGAGAAATTTGTAGATTGCCTGGGTAAAAGAATAAGAAATTTGGGAGAAATCCACCGTTCAAAGAGTCGAGGTTCTTTATCTTCTAGAATAACAAGCTGAAAGAGAGTGGATCTTGCATGAAAGCAGCATTAGGCTAATCAACCTCCTTTGAAATTCCCTTCAAATTTCTTCTATTTCTCTCATTTTTTTGAAGTTAAACATGTTTCAGATAAAAAAAGAAAATCATCACATAGAAAAAGATATATGGCAATAAAAATGCCAACCTCATTTATAGTTCAATTTTGAAGGAATTTAGCTATATTATCCACTCTCTTCACAACCTATGAACAATACAAAATAAAATATAATTATTAAAGAAAGAAATGTTATAACATGTATAATAAAAACATTTGTAGATTCCCAACCTTATGCCCTTGTCAATATAGCTTATATTCAAATAGATCATAAAAAATATGTTTTCTCCTAGAAAACCTTGTTAGTCTTGAGTTGGATATCCTCACCTAAAAAATTGTTGCAATCTACATAAATGGAAAGAAAAATCCATCATGAAGAAATTATTAATGATATGAAATGACCATGCTTTCAAAATTTCATGCAATGTTCAGAATGTACTTGTAAGGCTATGTAATGGTTGTTCTTCTAACTACATAGAAAGAAATGTAGCCAAACCTTAAAAAGAACATATGTAGATAGGTCAAAAACATATTAAATGCCATCAACAACTCAAAACTTCACAAAAATGCTTAGATCTTCATGCAATTCTTGGAACGCATCTGTAAGGGTATGAAGTGGTTGTTCATCCACCAAAGTAGAAGCAAATATGTATGTAACAAATAAAAGCATATCTAGATAGGTCAAAGATATATTCAACACTATAAACCATGCAATATTGTAGAGTAATACTTACAATTGATAGAATATCTCATTCTAGTAGAGCTTTTGAGTGTCATAGTTACCATTTCAAGACATGTTGTGCAATAGCAACCATCCCATTGCCTTTGTGGCCACAATGAAGAGCCAAGTTTCCAAGATGTCTAACTTGATGAGGCCCATATCTAGAGGGTTGCATGTACACCCACGCACCTTTGGAGTACTCATTTGACATGTATTGTCCATCTGTAGCTTTGATATTGTGACAATGTGAGAACTTCATCTTTTGGTTGCCTATAGCCTTTAGATGTTGCCATTGAAGTTCGAGGTCTTCAATCTACAACAATAGCTCAATGCGGGAGATGTGATAGCTTGGAATACAGACAGAAGAGCTTCAATGGTGTGGTATAGAGAGAAACTAGTGGAAAAAAGATGTCCTTTTGGGACCTAGTATGAAAATATGAGGTTTAGCAGGGAAATACCTCTTTTCTTAGTATTTAAAAAAAAAGTCATTTTTTCCAGCTCAAATCATGCACGGATTTCAAATTTGTGGTAAAAAAGAGCACTTTTGACCCTAAAAAGTAATGGGGGGTCCATTCTCAGGTGCTATGATGAGCTTTTAAACTTTCTAAAAAAATTGATTTTTTGGGCCCAGCCTAGTTACGAGATTCCTTCTCTCTCTAGAGGCAACTCATTAAATAGGGGAAACTTGTCCCCTCTCTCCCTTTCAGCCTAGTATTTTATAGGGTATAGACTTTGGCCACCACCCTCTTCTGATTGGTCAATCACTAATCACTCCTTAATCTAAAAGACCTATTCAGGGTTCATTTTTCACCTATTGCAGTAGGTGGATTATCTGTAGTAGAGATTAAACGAGAGTATCAATCATTATATCCAATGAATGGAAACATTGGTCAAGAAAATGGGCATAAATGCTCCAAATGTTGAAACTCTGAAGAGAAGGTTTATTACGGGATTGAGGGATCACATAGTGTAGCAAAACATAAGCTTGAGGCAGCCTGCAAATCTAATCACTACAAAAGAAGAAGCTAGGGTATGGGAGGAAGTACAATTAAGCCAGCAAAGAAGGAGAGAGATCCTATACAGACCAATGGAGAGACTGGCGGGTGCACCCATAAGAAATCCTACCTATGAAAGCCCAACATTGACAACCTTAGCTTTTGTTGCTACCACAAGTATGCAAGGAGAGGTTAAGCATGCATTGACAAAGGAGCGAAAATTGGAGCTATTGACTCAAGCATTCAAAGCTTCCACTCTTACCCAGGAGACATACACTGTAAAGCATAAGGCAATCTTGAAACACAACCAAGGTGTGTTTAGGTCTAGCACATGGTATACGAAATGTCGCGTTATGGTCATATAGTCACAAAGTGCCCCATGGTCTCGAAATTGGTCACTAATAGACTCCGCCTAGAATATTTTGCACCTTTTACAACAAGCCAAACCATACCAAGGATGAAAATTACAGAAACCAAAAAGGACAAGGAAAGGGAGGAAAAAATTGATATAGTGCGGAAACTAGCTTAAATGGAAGTCATTTTAGATATTGGTACTCTCGTGAAGTGCTCTTCTGTATGCAGGAAGCAATTCTATAACGAATATATCAAGAAGCCTCAAAAATCTCAAGATAAAAAGAAATGAGAAAAAGAGATTCAGGGCATAATTCAGAACATCATGACATAGATTGATTCAAATATTCCTATGGTAATTGTGGAGATTGAAGGATATGGAGTCCCAGGTGCTAAGCTAGGCAGTGGAGCAACAGTCAATTTGATGACAGTGTACATGATGAAATCCCTCGGACTTACCCATATGGAGGACACTCCTATGTCCTTAAGAATGGCTAACCAACCCCAAGTAAAACACGCGAGCCTTTTGAAAAATGTGAGCACAATCATTGGGGGATTAGAGTTTAGCATCGACTATTTGATAGTCAGACCAAGGACCACTGAAGCCACCTTTTCCATTTTATTAGAACGACCTTGGTTGGTACAGGTTGACTGTGTGCATGACTGGCGCATGGGCTTTATCACAATTGGTCCAAAATCCGATCACGTGCAGATCCAAGTTTCTTCAAACTCAATCGGCAAAAGGCTGGTGACAAAGGATGAAATAGAGAAAAAGGCAAAAGAGAAGGAAAAACATGAAAAATTTTGAGTAGGGGTTGTCTAGAACATTGAGCCTTACAAGGATTTGCTTCAAGATGGATTCAATCTGTAGTTATCCAAATCCCAAAATATGAGAATGGGAGAGTACGAGAACCCATTAGCCTATAAAGATGACTTGGATCATGAATTACTAGGATGGTTGACACGCATAAGTCAATTTGAATGTTACATGATGAATATAGACTCTAGGGAAGATAAGACTGGCAATTCCCTAGATGTGGGAATTTCAGAAGAGGAATTGAATCATGAACGATCCACCACTGTGGAAGTAAGACAATTGTGAGAAAACAATAAGGCTCTCGAAGTGGAACTCCAAAAGAGACACCAAGTTTTAGATGTGGTGACAAAAAAGGAACACAAAGGGCATTTGAACTACAAAAGCTGGATCTAATTAAAAAGGAAAACTTTAATGATTTACTAGCCAACAATGCGTGCATGATTGGTGAGCATTTTTTTATCAAAACAATGTCGAGAGGTGAAAAATATTCGAGAGAAGGTAATGTGGAAAAATGGGAAATCTCCATAGAGAAGTTCTTGAGCATTGGATCAGGATTGCCTGAGAACGTGCAAAAAAGCATAAAATCAATGCAAAAAATACATAGCACAACTTTTGGATGGTCATATAGTGACTTGAGAGGAATCAATTCCCAAATCTATCAACATTACATTGATCTAGAGGATGGGGTCAAGCCCATATGTCAATGATCCAAGTGAACGAATCTTATCTATTCAGAATTGATTCAAGCTTAATTGACCAAGCGACTAGAAGCAAGATTTATATATCCTATTGCATTCAATGAATGGGTATCACCGATCGTAATTATCCCAAAAAAGAATAACAAAATCTGAATTTGCATAGATTACTAGAAATTGAATGAGCGAACAAAAAGGGAACACTTCTCGTTAGCTTTTACTGATCCAATCTTGGATAAGATAGCCGGCTATAAACTGTACTCTTTTCTGGATGGCTTTAGTGGATATAATTAGGTTGAGATCTATGAAGAGGATCAGCCAAAAACTACTTTTATGATAGAATGGGAAATGTATGCATACCACATTATGTCGTTTGGATTATGTAATGTGCCTGCTACATTTCAAAGGGCTATGATAGCGGCATACCAAGACTATTTGCAAGATTGGATGGAAATATTTCTAGATGAATTTTCCATCCAAGGGGATGATGAGCATATAACTGTGAGGATCAAAGACAATTTAAAAAGATTATTAAGAAAGGCATCACGTTGAATCGTCAGAAATGTACATTTGGAGTAAGAAAAGGATTACTCTTAGGACATGTGATTTCTCAGAAAGGGATTTTTGTTGATGAGGATAAGGTGGAGAAAATCTAACAACTTCCATCTCCTCACAACCTATGGCAACTTAGAGGATTTCTGGGATATACCAATTATTATCGATGGTTTATACTAAACTTTGCCTTGATAGCTTCACCTCTCAAAATTTTCAGAAAATATCAACAATATCAATGGACTAAGGAGTGTCAATCTACATTTGAGTCTATAAAACACAAGTTGATGAATGCACCTATTCTAATAGCACTTGATTGGACTAAGGAATTTCATGTGCATACAGATGCATCTCATACTGTAGTAGGAGAATTAATTTGTCAAGCTGATGAGAAGAAATTGGATCATCCAATATATCATGCGAGTCAAAATGTTAACAGTGTTTAATGGAACTACATGAGCACTGAAAAAAAATGTATGTCAATGATCTTCACGATAAACAAATATAGGCATTACCTAATGGGCAATCACTTCATATTCTATGTGGATCATGAAGCCTTGAAGTATATCATAAATAAACCGGAATTGATGGGGTGGTTAATGAGGTGGATGCTCCTTCTACAAGAATTATATTTCATGGTGGTAACCAAGCCAAGAGGCTCACATATTGGCAGATCATTTGTCTCATATAATAAATGAAGAATCAATCTCAGGTGTATCCGACGAATCCCCTGATGGTCATCTATTCCATGTCAAAGCCAAAATCCCATCTTACCCCGATCTAGTAAAATTCTTGTGCACGGCCAAGTATCCCTCGGAAGCTACCAAAAGAGAAAAGCAAAAGTTGTTGTCTTTGGCAAAATATCATAGCATTATCGATGGTCAACTCTATAGTTACTTTGTTCACGAGAGCATCTTTCGAATGTGTCTTGAAGAAGAAGAGGCAATAATGGTTTTAAAGGCTTTGCATGATGAACCCTATGGCAGACACTTCGCAGGTGATTTGACAGCTAGAAAAGTCCTCTTGGAAGGGTATTGGTGGCTGACTCTATTCAAGGATTGCCATGCTCATTGTAAAAGTGTGACAAGTGTCAAAGGATGGGTAAGCCTACATTGACACATGCAGCACCCCTCATGCCTATTTTGGCCCTAAATCCTTTCAAGAAATGGGGGATTGACTTCATGGGATCCATTGATCCTCCCTCGAGACATAAATCAAATAGGTACATCCTGGTATGCACTGATTACAATACAAAATGGGTAGAAGCCAAAGCTCTTAAAACGGATCGGGCCATTGATGTGGCAAAGTCCTTATACGAACTGATAATCACTTTATTCGGATTTCCATTGGAGATATTAAGTAATAGGGGATCGCATTTCATCAATGAACTAATTAAGGACGTGATGGAGCTATATAAAATCAAACATAGAAGGAGCACATCGTATTATCCAAATGCTAATGGACAGGTCAAAGTCACCAACAGGATACTCAAATAGATCTTGACACATAGAAGAGACTGGGATGAGCGGCTTCTAGAATCCCTATGGGCATATCGAACATCTTATCGAGTAACCACTAAATGCACTCCATTTTCACTAGTGTATGGAGAAGAGGCCATTTTCCAAATCGAAAAAGAAGTTTCAACGCTAAGGGGAGCCATCGAGGCCAGACTAGGAGAAGAGGAGTCATTGAATGAAAGATACATCCAATTGGTGAAGTTAGAGGAAAAAAGACTTCTCGCAACAAAGCTTGGAGGCATTCAAAGAAGACGAAAAGACAAGCATGATAAAAAGCTCAGAACCTATGCAATATAGGAAGGTGAGTTAGTGTTAGTTTATGACATCAAGTATTACAAGTTTCCTAGAAAATCACAAACTAGGTGGATGGGACCGTTCAAGGTGGTGGAGGTAAACCCAAATGGCTCTTTGCAAATACAAGAAATAGAATGCACTCCAATAAAAATCAATCTACTTCGCATCAAACCATCCTTTAAGTAGCAGATGGAAGGGAAAACCGAGCAATAAGAAAGAAATAAGGAAATAGGGTTTGGGTGGGGGAGTTGCATATATGTATACATATCGGCCTTGTTTCTTCTTTTAAATTGGTATTGTTCATTTCTATTTCACTAAAACAAAGGTTGTTGACACTTTCACAAGATTATTAAAAGTTAGATGATAGATGGCAGATCACATAACCAGATGTATTTGGACGATCTCGTGATATACTTTTCAGGCCAGACGTTTTCTAGTATGGATATACATGTCGAGAACTTCAAGACAGAATATGATGTGGAAGAAGATCACTAGCTAGTATGCTTTTTAAATCAGGGCTTAGGCATTATCCTTCATATTACATGGTTTGGGAGATACTTATTTGAGAGCGTAGGATGGGCAGAGGAGAGATACTACTATTTCGATTCCTCGAGGAAAATGCTTAACAAAGAAAATGATATCACGTGGGCTTGGGAAAATCTCCTAAGGATAGGTAGTGATGATGAGGCTCTTGAAGTTGAGCGTGTCTCACCTCGTGGAGGATGTTAATCATCGACTATGGAACGAGACTAAGTAGGAATTTTTTAGGATGCTTGTACAACATTACACCTAAGGAAATACTTTAAGACAAGATAAGGAAATCCGGTTTGGAATTATGCCATATAATCCTTATACCTATTAAGTAATGGCAAGAGAAGATCGATCTATTAGCTTCCATGAAAGTATTCTTTTTTTGTTTTTTTGTGTATGCATGATGTGTGGGAAGGTGGGATAGATGCTCCTTTCTATCTCTCCCTAACTCTCAAGACATGGGAAATGAAAAAAAAGAAGGAAAAAAACAACAACAAAAACAAAAAGAAAAAGCGTATATATATATATATATATATATATATATATATATATATATATATATATATATATATATATATATATATATATATATATATATATATATATATATGTGTGTGTGTGTGTGTGTGTGTGTGTGTGTGTGTGCCAGTGCGCTATGAAGGGTTAGTAGACAAGTGGAGTCATCCTGGACGGGTGGTCAGGACCACATGTTGATGCTAGCTTCATCATAGGCCTGGATAGTCATGTGTTTATATATGTTTTATGCTACGTGCCATAGGGGGTTGATAGGTGAGTGGAACCATCTTGGTCGATCAGTTGAGACCATGAGCTGCACCTAGCTTTGTTATGCGCTAGCACATGTATATGTGTGTATACATCATGTATATGTGTGTATACATCATGTATATGTTTTGTTGCATGCTATGTTGTGTTGGTAGATGGATGGAACACACTTGGCCAGGTGATCAAGGCCACGAGTGGCATCCAATTGCAACATAGGCCAACTCATCAATTAAAAATTAAACAAAAAAGAAAAAAAGAGAAGAAAAGAAAAAATCCCACTCTTGAGGGGGAGAGACAAAGAGGAGGAGGGTGGTGATCGCCCGAAAGGATGTGTTTTTACATGTATGTATCTACAAGGATGAGGTTTTGACTGTTGATAGATCGATCCGCTCGAGGCCAATGCTAACAAAGGTATAATTATAATATGTGCATAATTGGTTAGTTTCTAAGCAACTTATCATATGTGTTTTTTCTTATGTTATTGATAAGCTCATTCCAAAGGTGGTTAATGGTGTATGCTTCTTGAAAATTCTTCGTTTACATCTCCCTTCATTTTGGGTGATCTACTTTTTGGGATGTGAGGTAAGGTCGTGCTTTAGGAGGTCTTGTTTTTGCTTGCATATACATAATGTGTATAAAAGGAAATATCAGATGTAGATGCACACTTGGAATACATGTTTTGTGTTTCTCTTTTTTGGGTTTAACCTCTTTTGATGAGTTGGGAGATGAGAAGGCTATGATGACGAGGAAGGGCTTCAACATGGTATTCAAGGTATGGAAATGATTTTGTTGATTAATGATGTGAACGTCAATTGAATACAGGTCTGTAAGATAGTCTTCGAGAGTTGGCTCATGATCGCATCTTGATATCCTTCCTAAATTAAAAGTTGCATGGATTTTGTTTACTGCATTTATGTTTTGGACTAAGGTAAGCATGTGAATGGTATGGATTTTGTTTGAGGTTTTGTTGCAGGAGAGAATGAGTTGAGAAATGATTTGTGCATGAGCAGGTATGAGAACATCGGATCTATGTTGTTATGGATGCAGGTATGTAAGTGCATTAATACAGGTAATGGTATGGTTGGTGGGATGAGTTGAATGTGTGAGACAATTTTCATGCATGATGATGATGTGTGAGTGGAGAGCTTGGAATATCCCTCAGTGTGATTGGTTACGGTTGAATGGTTGGGATGATTGGATTATGGTGCTTTATGTATCTCCATGAAAGAGAGCTAATTGTTTGAATGAGTGGCAGGTGGAACAAGCTTCCAGGTTCGCTCGTCGAGGTTGACATTGCAAGCAAGGAAAGGGCAGTATGTTAGCTCCATGATTTGTTGATTTTGGGTGTACTAACAGGTGTTCATTGCAATGACCTTCCTTGCTACATGAAGTGCATGTGAGGATTTAGGAGCATTGGAAAAAGGTGAAGAACTACCCAAGAAGGCTATCAGAGATGGCTTTTTAGAAGGACATATATTGGCAGGCATCCATTATCATTTGATGAAATTTCTCTATCACAAACCCATAAAGATGCATTTTCCATCCAAGCTACTAGACAGCAACCATTTGAGCAGCTTTTTGGTCCATGTCATGGCTCGATTGAAAGCTCAAGTTCAAACACACCTAATGGTGTAGGCAAAAGTTTAAGCCATGAAGCTAAAAGGTTGAGAATGGCTTTTCTCATTTCAAAGTGGCTTAGATGAAGACCTTATTGCAATGGTTGCAACTCAAGAAAAGCTTTTGCTTGATGTTGAAATCATGGAGTTACGGAAGCTTAGTCCAAGCACTGAGTCACTTGGGGCTTACAAAAACCAATCAATACTACTGATATAGTATGTTCAATTCTTGGTTCTTCTAGAGTACCACATCATGGAGAGGGTTGCGTTTGGAATGCAGACCTCTTTGTTAGTTTTGGTGTTTGGTGTGTTCAAAGATTCTTGGAACTTGCACTTATGGAGAGCAGGTCGGAGCTTTGGGTAAAGTACACCTATGTGTTGAATCCACTTCAAGGTGTCTTAGATCCATCCTTTTGAAAGCCATGGATTGTTCAAATATAATGTTTTTGTGTGATCTCTAAAATTTTTGAGGGTCATTCAAAGTATCCTAAACAAAGGGGGGGTAGGGCAGTGGTCGCCCGCCCTCTCAAACATTAAAGGGGGGATGCCCTCTGAATGCACATGTCAAGGAGGAGCAAAATGGAAAGTGTGTGTATGTAATTGCGACATGGGTTTTTTGCCCCAATTTATTGGGTTTTTCTTCTTCTCATCTATGACAACACAATTGGGGGGATCCATACAAACCTAAGTCCATTACGTATGAACCTTGACAGAGGCATTCAACTTCCTCATGCATAAAAGTTTTTCATGCCTGCTGATACCCCTTCAATGTCGTTCTCCTACAGCAAATAGAGGCTTGCATACTCTCACAGGAAAGTGCTACAATAGGATAAAGATTTCATTATTCCAGAATTGCATTACCATGCCAACATTCTTCCCAATAGTGTGCAGCAGCAAGGAGGAGGAGGAGGGGATGGAGTCCTACTGAAGGCTATGAAGGATTGAGAGACGAACAATTTTTTCTACGTGCAATTTTTGGAAAGAGGAGGTGATAAAAAGAAAAGGAGAAGTGGAGAGGGAGATCCTGGTTGTTATAGGCATTGTGCATATCAAAAAAGGGAGGGGGGCAATCCATCTTGTGTAGGGGATGAAGGAGAAGAACACAAAGAGGGCTATGAAAAAACTTCAAGGGCAGAGGCATCATCACAAGAAGCTTATGAAGCATCGAGTTCTTCCTGATTAGGAGGAGCCACACTATTCAATAGCTTGTTGTGTGTGGATTTTCGCGAGGAGGATGCAATGTAGAAGGGAAATAAAGGTGAAGTAGATGTTTTTGGTATTGGTGCTGATGGATTCTTGCTCCGACTAATCCTAGTGATCAATTCATCTGTAATGTTCTCCCAGAGTTTGATGGTACTGATCCCAATTCACATTGTGCTGAGGAGAGGAGAAGCAAAAGATAGGACTACTACAGAGAGGGTGGATAGTAGATAGGGAGAAGAGGAAGGGAGCAAGGTCATCCTTGAAGGAGTTTTTGCGCAATGAGAGTCTAGCGGGGTACTCTAATACACCCATAAAATAATGTATTTTTTGTTTTGGTTTTCAAGATGCAAAAGCCAAGCACAAGGCAAGTTACCTCGATTTCTAGCAAAAGGAGAAGGAGAAGAAGCGAAGAGCAAGAAAATGGTGGAAGGGGGATCCAGCTCATGAAGAAGGCCAAATTTCCCATTTCACCTATTGTCTCAAGTTCCCTAATTCCCATTTCACCTCTTTTCCCAAGTTGCCTATTTTCCCATTTCACCTATTTTCCCAAGTTGTCTAAATTCCCATTTCACCTATTTTCCCAAGTTGTCTAAATTCCCATTTCACCTACTTTCCCAAGTTGCCTAATTCCCCATTTCACCTATTTTCCTAAGTCGTCTAATTCTCCCACAAGAATTGGAGGAGCTTAGAATGCAAAAAGAGGTAAAAACATCGATTTAGTGCACCTTATGTAAGAAATCAGGACATTCTTCTCAAGATTGTCCGGAGAGGTTGGTGTGTCAATTTTGTGGAAAACCAGGCCATGAAGCAAGGGATTGCTATTTTCTCAAGGGGATGCAAGTGAATTGGGCGTCACCAAGTGTATCCGTACATCAGCCCTTATTACCAACTCCAAGATTTCAAATTGAAAGCATGTATACCACTCCTCAGGTAAACTCCTCTAACAAAAGAAAACCTCCATTTAGAAGACCAGCTCGTCCTATCATGTGCTATAGATGTGGCGAATATGGGCATTTTCAAGGGAAATGCTCCCTCCCAGAAGGGTCTCCACCTTGCAGGCTTTGCCCAGATACAATGGATCATTATTCGAAGGACTGTCCGAAGCAGAAGGCTTCTACAAGCTGATCAACTCCATCCTACCAAGTCAATGTTATCTCTGTCAATAAGGGAAAGCAACCAGCAATTCATTCAAGTAAGAGAAAAGAGAGCAACACTCTTAAATATCTAGGTACCCAATTTTCTCCTGTACACTCACAGTGGCACTTATCTAAGAAAGAGGACCCGAATGTGTGTGATGCCCCTAGGCAATTCGGACGAATTCTTTCACCTAAAGAAGTTGAAACATTTTTTAAAAATGGTCAAGTTGATCAAGTCGGCTTAAAAGAGCAACAAGTGACTAAAAAATTTGACCAATTTTGTAAAAATGACCACGTTCACAAAGTAGACCAATTTTTGGAAAATGGTCAACTTGAAGTTGCCCAAACTTTTAAAAATAGTCTACTTAAAAATGGTCAAATTTTTGAAGTCGACTTATTTTCCCAAGATGACTCAATTCAGGAAAATAGATTATTTTTTGAAATCGACTCTTTTGCCCACATTCATGCCACTCCACTAAGTGATCTTGGTCAACTTCATGGAGATGTTTCCCTGCACAATCATGAACCAGAAAAAGAAACCCCAAGCTATGCTCCAGAGTTACAACCTGATTCACAACAGAGAGGAGAAGGAAATCAAGAACTCAAAGCAAGCCCATCCTTCAGCTCAAGTCTAGAAGCTAGAGTGGTGGCGTTGCAAGAAATGGATCAAGAACAAGGGGTTCAGGCAAGAGCCCAGAAAAAGAAAGCAGAAGCAAGGGTCCTCCAAGAAAAAGACTTAGGTACGAAAAATTCTGAGGTTTTGCAGGAAATAGACAAAGTTTTTAAAGAAACGATGAGGGAACTCCATTCATGTAACAAGCCTCCTCTACCTTCACCAATACCATCCATCATCAAGACGGAGGAAATATTAAAGAACACCTTCCAGCAGGTATCATTGTATGATCTATTAAGACTGGATGAAAGGTTTAGAAGTGAAGTTATAGGGATCATAGAGACATTGTCTCCTTCGACAATGCTTGCAATAAGTGGTGGGCACACTCCAACAAACCTGATGAAAGCTTGAATTTCCGAGAACTTCACAAAGGTATCAACCAACTCTCTAACCGACTTCAGGAGTTCATGTCTATCAGTTACTATATATGGAATAACTATAAATGGAGTAATAATCGATGGAGGTTCAGGCATAAATCTCATGCCAGATTTTACCCTCAAATCACTTGGACTCCAACTTTCAGGTGAAGCAAAGTTCACAATAACCTTGGCTGACCAAAGTCGAGTTAAACCTCTTGGTATTGTAGAGAAGGTACCGGTAGAGATGGACGGGCTAACATTCTTTTTAGATTTTGTGGTGTTAAATTTACCGCAAGTCAATGGAGGCTTTCCTTTACTCATAGGGAGGCCATGGCTAAGGCACATCCAAGCCATGCATGATTGGGGAAATGATACTATTTTAATTAACCTGCGAGGGAAAGTACAGAAACAAGTACACTTATATCCAAAAGGATCTCATGGAGGTAATGCTCATTCTTTCACTATTCTCGAAGAACAACACATTCCTATCGCGGAAGCATGTAATGAAATTGAAATAAACGATGACCAAGATCTTTTGGAATGGATGGAAGCCTTTCCATGCTATGGCATATCTATTTGTGGAGGATACTCTGAACAGGTAGAAACTCTTGGGCTTGGAGAACCCGTCATGAACTTGAGGAGAGGAAAGAAGGGAGTCTCGAAGGATTTGACCCAAGGAAAGGAGAAAAGAGCTGCAATAGACGACTTATCGATACCATCCGACATACCGTGGATGAAAGAGCTTTCACCTTCATGGATGCAAGAAAAGGAATAAAAAATCAACATAGAGGAATCGCGGCTTATCCACAATGCATTTTTGAAGATCAAAACGAACAACCAGCCATGTCATCGCAACCTGTAAGGCAAGTCAATCTTGGAAATGAGGAACACTCACAACCAATCTTACTAGCAACATGGCTTTGGAATCATCCGTCCTTGCTCCATCAGGTAACCACTTTCATGCAAAACTTCAAGGATGTGTTTGCATGGAGTTACCATGACTTAGAAGGAATTCCTGTTCATCTTGGAGAGCATTCTATTCCATTGATTCATGATGCTAAGCCAGTAAGAGGAAGGATTTATTGACTTAATCCAAAGTATGCAGAAGCGGTCAAAAAAGAAATAGAAAAGCTAGAGGATGTGAGGATCATTGTCCCAGTGGAGCATTCTGAATGGTTATCATCAATGGTAATAGTCCAAAAGAAGCAATCTAACAAGATTCGTGTTTGTGTCGATTTTCGGGTTCTCAACAAGGTTACAATTCCCGATGGGTTTCCAACCCCATTTTCAGAACAAGTTCTAGAAGATGTGGTTGGTCATGCTTTATGGAGTTTCATGGATGGATTTATCATTCAATCGAGTGGTTTACTCAATCTTCCAATCATTGTTGCCAAAATTCCTGAGAATCTTTATGGACGACTTCTCCACCTTTTCAGGCACTGGATGTTAAACTCTAGTAGAAAACTTCACTGATCATCTTTGTCAATTGGAACAGGTTTTTAGTGCTTGCAGAGAAGCCAAATTGAAACTCGATCCAAACAAATGTCACTTTTTGGTGATCGAAAGGACACTCTTGGGTCACATAGTCTCAGCAAAAGTCGATTTCTCTTCGAAAGGGCTTAAGTTAGATTTCCTCTTTTTTTTTGGTCAAGTAATTCGGTCAATTTTTTCCATAAAAAAATTCGATTTTTTGGATAGGTCGATTTCCTTTTAAGAAAAGTCGATTTTGTTTTAGTTGGAAGGCCGAATTTTTAGTTATTAAAAAAAAAAACAACAATTTTTTTTTTGCTCGAATTTTTTTTAAAGAAAGGTCGAATTTTTCCAAGTTCAAAAAAAAAAAGTCGATTTTTTTTAGGTCGTTTGTTTTAAAAGAAAGGTCGAATTTTTCCAACTTCAAAAAAAAAAAAGTCGATTTTTTTGTTGGTCGAATTTTTTTAAGAAAAGTCAATTTTTAAATAAAGTTGTTAGGTCGATTTCTTTTAAAAAGAAGGTCGATTTTTTAAGTGTTTAGGAAGATTTTCTTTGAGAAGTTATTAAGTCGATTTTTTAGCCTATGTATATATCAATAAGTCGATTTGTTGAGTCGATTTTCTTGGTGAAAATTATATGTCAATAAGTCGATTTTTCTTGGTCAACTTAATGTCAATAAGTTTATGTGGGCAGTCGCGTGGCAACCACTTTTCTTCTTTTCTTCCCTTGAAGAGTCCAGGTGATGTGATCAACTACTTTTCAGTCGACTGCTACCAGCTCTTCACCGATCTACTTTTCAATCAATTGCTATCCCAGCTCTTCACCATCTGCTTGACGGTCTGCTTTTCTTAATTTTCAGTCAATGGCTAGTTTAAATGGAGAGTAGCAGCTTAATTTTTAGTCAACTACTAGTTTAAATGAAGAGCAGAAGAGAGCAGCACCTTTGAATGTTTTAACCATTTTTCTCACCCTTGAATGAGTAGTCCACTGAAGATTGACCTTCGAGTCGTTCTCAGCTGAAATTGACCTTAGAATTGTTGTTAGAATAGTAGCAGCAGGAGTTTGTTGTTCAGCCTCATCTTATGCAAGAGTGAAAATCTAAGAACCTACAAGGTGGGCATTCAGGAACAAGACAAAAGCATCCAGCTATTAGCAAAGTAACATGTCCCGTTACTTTCAGGATATGAAGGATACCGCAACTCACCAGCAGGTCCCATGCCAACTTGAAAAGAAAAAAAAAAAAAGAATTATTTTTCTCCGAGGACGGAGAATGTCTAAGTGGTGGGCAACCTGTAGCGGGGTATTCTGATACACCCATAAAATAATGTATTTTTTGTTTTGCTTTTCAAGATGCAGAAGCCCAAGCACAAGGCAAGTTACCTCAATTTCTAGCATAAGGAGAAGGAGAAGAAGCGAAGAGCAAGAAAATGGTGGAAGGGGGATCCAGCTCATGAAGAAGGCCAAATTTCCCATTTCACCTATTTTCCCAAGTTCCCTAATCCCATTTCACCTCTTTTCCCAAGTTGCCTATTTTCCCATTTCACCTATTTTCCCAATTTGTCTAAATTCCCATTTCACCTATTTTCCCAAGTTGTCTAAATTCCCATTTCACCTACTTTCCCAAGTTGCCTAATTCCCCATTTCACCTATTTTCCTAAGTCGTCTAATTCTCCCAGTTCACCAAATCTCTAAGTTGTCTAATTTTCCTAAGTTGACCAAATAGTCAATTTTTTGGTCAAATTTTACAAGTTAGTCGACTTACTCAAAAGTTCACCAATTTTATGAAGTTAGTCTACTTACTTCAAAAGTAGTATAATTTTTAAGAAAAGGGTGTACTTTTGATTTAGTCTACTTTTTCACTTGAAAAAAAAAGAGACTAAATTTTCCAGATCTCCATATAGTCTAAATTTTCAGCCACTTGCACGCGGAGAACTCATGGACGGTGGACGGCACCGAATACCAGAATTTGGAAGATAGTGACGGCGCAGGAAAAGTGGACCAAGAAGAAGCTTCCATAGTACCAAAATTGTCAAAAGTGTTAGAGAGCCTGCCAAAGAAGAAACTAATTTTGTCCCCTTTTGCTATCCTTCACTTTCAGAAAAACTCTATAAGTAGACCTCGTCATCAACAAAAAGGGGGAGAAGCTCGGACAAGCTCAAACAAGCTGAGAGAGAGACTCGAGGAAGGAATGCACTCCTGCAACTTTGCCTTCTCTTTGTGTGTGTAGAGCTCTTAGCTTACCACTAATGCTCCACTTGGTAGATTTGGCATCAGCTAGCTTGGCACTCTGAGTGAGTAGTGGGCAACCAGTGATTGGCCAATCTTCTCGTGAGCAGCCAGTTGGAAGACTAGAGTCTTGACCATGTATGCTTAGAGAATCGAAGTGAAGCTCTTAGAGTGAAGGTGTATGCTTATGTCTCCTACTGATTGCCCAGAGTTTGTATAATCTTCTTTTCAGCTGTTTAGACTCATAATTTCAGCTTCTCCCTTTCATTTCACTCATAATTTCAGGTTCTTTCTCTTATTTGAGTGTGTCATTGTATATGATATTTTCCTTCCCCATTGAGTCTTCAAATTGCAACCCACAGTGCATATTGCACTTAAGAGGACACACCACATTGAGCATATAGATCAAGAAATTGATCTATAGAGAGGAAAAAATAAAGGGGAGCTGACCATGAGTTTAAATAAAAAAGCAAGAGAGAGATTAGCAGATGTTTCAGTACCCTTGGCTATCATTTCTACAGGATCATTTATAGTACTTGGAGTACTATTTTTATGTGGGAGAAGGTAAAAATGGTCAATAGTGGATAGACGTGAGCTTAAGGGATTGGAATACTTATCAAATCAACATCTTTAAGCTCAACTTTTTCAAGAGGTCAGCTGCCAAACACTTTCTACTGAAACCTCAGACTGTATTTTGTAGTCGGATGACTCGATGGTATTTTCATTGAGTGTATTATTTCGTGTTTGGTATGGGTTGTAGACAACCTTTGTCTATGTTTCTAGCTGATTGTTCTTTTAAGATTTCTGATTTTTTTTTTAATGTTAAAAGATGGACAACTCCAACAAGAGAAAAAACAAAAGAAAGGCATTAGTAAAGCTACTCTAATGGACGCTTCAGTGACCCTTTCCATTGTCTACATGGTCATTGACATTTTGTAGAAACGTTTTTTCAAACTTTGTCAATACTACATAATTCAAACTTATAATCACCATGTTCATGCATAGCAACAGATTGCACTCTCTTGAGGCAAAGGTCGAGTGCTTATTGCAAGAATGTGAGAGTGAGTAAGAAAGAGAGGGGAAAGAGAGAAAGAAAGAGAGTGGTGGAAAAAGAGAGTGAGTGGGTGTGTGCGAAGAGTGTGCGAGAGTGAATGAGAAAGAGAGAAAGAAAGAGAGTGGGAAAGAGTGAAAGAGGGTGGGTGAAAGAGAGCGGGTGAAAGAGAGTGAGAGTGTGTGTGGGTGTGTGTGTGTGAGTGAAAGAAAGTGAGAAAGGGAGAGATTTTGAGAAAGAACAAGAGAGTGAGAGTGTGAGAAAGTGAAAGAAGGTATGTGAGAGTGAAAGAAAGTGGGTGTGTGTGAGAGTAAGTGAGAGAGAGAGTGGAAAAGGGAGTGTAAGTGAGAGAGGAAGACAGTGAGTGAGAAAGTAAAAGAGAGATATTGAAGAGGGTGTATGTGTGTGAAAGAGGGGGAAAAGGGGGAAAAATAAAGATTGAGTGAGGGTGAGTGAGTAAGAAGGAGAGGAAGAGAACAAGGGTGTGAGAAAGTATGTGTGTAAGTGAAAGGTAGCAATTGTAAGAAAAAGAAAGAGAGAAAGAGTGAGTGAAAGAGAGTGAGAAAGTGTGTGTAAGTGAAAGAAAGGAAATGTGAAAGAAAGAGAGGAAGGGAGCCAAGGTGTGTGAGTAAAAGGGGAGTGCATAGAGTTGGTGTAAGAAGGGGGTGGTGAATCAAAGTGAGAAATAGTGAGTGAGAGAGAGATAGAGAAAGATAGAAAGTATGAGAGAGTGAGTGTGTGTGAGAAAGTGTGAGTGTGTGGAGGAGGGAAAGAGAGAGGTAGAGTGTGAAAGAGAACAAGGGAGTGAGGAAGAGTGGGAGAGAGAGAGAGAGAGAGAGAGAACGAGAGAGAGAGAGAGATAGAGAGATAGTGTGGGTGTGAGTGAAAAATAAAAAGTGAGGGAAAGAGGGGAAGAGAAAAGGAGAGCAAGAAAGAGAGAAGGAAAGAAAATAGGAAAGGGATTGAGAAAGTGGGAAAGAGAGTAAAAGAGAGTGGGAGTGTGAGAGAGAGTAAGAAAAAGAGTGGAAAAGAGAGTAAGAAAGAGAGAGAAAGTTAGAGATGAGAGAAAGCGTGAGAAAAGAGAAGGGGAGTGTGAGGAAAAGAAAGAGTGTGCGAGAAAGTCTAGAAAGGTAGAGATTGGATGATTCATTGCTAGCCAGTCAAGTTGGGAATATAAAGAAGAGGAACCAAGTGAAAGGAGGAGTTAGGTCCGTTCGATACATTTGATCATAAAGAACTTTGGACATAGGATAAGCAGATACATTTGGGACCACTTTGTAGACCATTTTAGGACCGTACATTTTTGTATCCTACTAGGGATTCCAAAGGAGAATACATTCGAGGGCCATTGTGGACTTAGAGTAAGAAAAAGAAACAGAAAGGAGAGATTTGAACAAAACATAAGCGTCCATGAGCATCTTTTCCTAGGGCTTAGGACCTCATCACATTTGCAATAGTTAAAACTTTTTTTCAGAGATGTAGGGAATTAAATTTATCCCTAAATCTTCCAAAGTATCCATTTTGTGTCACAAGTGGCATCATGTTTGGATATATTATCATGCTTGGATATATTATCGTGTTGAAGCAATTATGATAGCTAATCTTCTTAAAAATGGAACACAAGTAATGAGGTTCACCCAATTAAATGACATGGTAGATTCCTTAGACATATGGCCTATATATGCGTACCACTCACAAAGATTACAAGAAAAAAATCAAGAATTTAGTTGGGTTGTTGAGAATATATTGAATTCAATACAATTAGAGAAAATATTGGTTACTACACCCACACTCACGTCACCTAAATGGAACTTACCACTTTTTATTTTAGATGCATCCCACATGGCTATAGGAGCATTCTTAATACAAGAACCTCAAAAGGGCTTGCCTAAGCCCATATTCATTATGCAAGTAGAGTACTAAAACCTACCAAAAATAACTACATTGTAATTAAAAGGGAATACTTGGGAATGATCTTTAGACTGCATAAATTCATGCACTATTTACTCTCCAACAAGGTCATTATCAATTTTTATCACCAAGCCTTGATATATTTTGTTAATAAACCTCAGCTTTCTACAAGGCTAGCAAGGTGAGTCTTGCATATGAAAGAATTCGACTATACATTGGTATGTAGACTAGGGAAATAACATATCATATAATATAACTTAAACAAAATTAACTATTGACAAGCACCAAATTAGCTCTTGGATGATTTAATTGATGGTGTTAGTATTAAAGTCTCCTTGTATACACACTAGATTTTATTCCACAAACTGAATGACTTTACTAATAGATAATTGGGTTCTTGGTTGGTAGGATTAAGTTATTATGCTAACCCATTTAGTTTTCCCTAATAGTGTGCTTGTGTATCTCTTTTTATGACCATTTATCTGCATTTAATATAGTACACACTCTACCAAAATAGAACTTAATCCTTCTGCTAAATCATTGAGACAGAAACTTTGAAATCAACAATCACGCAATCCTTTCATTTCAATAGCATTTCAGGAAGTTACTTGTGCACCATAATTACTATTATCAACTTCAAATTTTAAATTAGACAAACACAATTTTAGATAACTTAATCAATGACACCAAACAATAGAGAGAATACATAGAGAGAATACAATACTATACAATAGCATCGTATGGCCAAAAATCTGCACACACATAAAATAACATACTTCTTCTTTGTTAATAATAGAACAAGTGCAATGATTCACTTTTTCCTTTTTCATGCATGGAAAAACTACAAAATTTCAAATATTATAAATGATATATGGTTTTGATGTATATTGATGATGAAAAATTACTTGGTCTTATTGAGTACTATAAGTTGATATTTTATTGAAAAATATTGTAGTGATCTAAGTAACAAGGCTATGTTCATATCATGTGATGGAAAGAGAATTGCATATATAGATTTATGGCACAAAAGGACAGGGCATTTTAATATACAAGACCTGAAGGATATGGTAAAAAATAAAGTGGTAAGAAGTCTCCCTAACTTTACTTCAAGATCATTACATGATGTATGTGCATCTTGTCAAGTAGGGAAGCAAGCAAGAGCTCCATTCAAATAGGCAAGCTAAGAAGAGTACCAAATCTACTTGATTTGGTACGCCTTGATGTTTGGGGGACCTACCAAAGAGGCAAGCCTTGGAGGGAATAATTATCATGTGACCTTTATTGATGAACATACAAGGAAAGTATGGAATTATTGTATTAAGCACAACTCGCACGTGTTTTCTATGTCTAACCTATTCAAAGCTCAGCTCAACTTGAAAAGGAGACAAGGAGGTACATAAGAATTGTAAGATCAGATGGAGGGGGAGAATACTCCTCCCATGAGTTTATTGAATTCTTATAGCTTGAAGGCATCAAAACTCAATACAATTGCAAGTATACACCTCAAGAAAATGGGGTGGTAGAGAGAAAAAAGTACAAGTTGTAGAGATAGCTAGACGCATGCTAAATGAGATATCTTTATCATTTTTTTTTTGCGGAGATGTTGTTTCTACCGTTGCATACATTAAACGTGTCCAACTTTAGGGATACATCAATTATCACCAAAGGAAGGTTGGAGTGGGAGAGAACTAGATCTCTCACACTTGAAAGTCTTTGGATGTGTTTGTTGCACACATGTTCCACTGTTGGAGTTTGAGGTTTGGGGAAGCACGCGAACAACATAGGGAAGAAGAAGAAGCTAGGTGCACAACACACAATAGTGAATGTATTACCAAGAGAATGTACAGATAAGTGGCCCATTAGCGTAATAGGCATGTATACAAGCCAGGGAAAATAACCTCCTAAAGAGGCAAAAAGTGCCCCCGTGGTCCTAGTGTGTTCACACACATCACTAACAAAATATATCAGCAAACGTCCCTTGCTAGTGATGCGGCGAACAAGGAGTTTTCACTCATGTATAAGGAAGTTCCAAGCTATGTGGAAAGAGATCAATCCACAAAAGGAAGTAAGCCCAAAGCTTTGCGAAAAGCTTCAAACTTCTCTAGAGGTAGATCCTTTGTGAAAAGGTCTGCAATGTTCTCTTGTGTGGGCATATATGCCAAACTGATCTCTCTAGTAGAGAACCTCTCCCTGACATAATGATAGTGCACCTCAATGTGCTTAGTGCAAGCATGGAATACAGGGTTCCTCACAATTGCCAATGCGCTCTAACTATCATTGAAGATGATGGTAGCAAAAGACTAACCAACACCCAAATCATCCATAAGGCATTTGAGCCACACACACTCAATAGTTGCTATGAAAGTTGCCCTATACTCAGCCTCACAACTAGAAGTGGCCAAAGTAGTCTACTTCTTGCTCAACCAAAATATGCATGAGCTTCTTAAGCATGAAACAAAAACCATTGGTGGACACACATGTCATAGCAACTAGCCAAGCCATAGTTAGAAAAAGCATGTAAATTTGGTGGTAGTGATCCCTCCTTGGGATAAAACAATCCAAGTAGCCAAGTACTACACAAGTAGAAAAAAATGTGTTTAACCACCTACCAATGCTTGACACCCTAGCAATGCATAAACTTGCTCATTTGTAAGACAACAAATTGAATATAAGGCCTAGTTGTTCATAAGTAAATCAAGGATCCAACAACCTACTAATAGGGAACAACATCAAATGCATCTCCAACATCATGAAGACTCAACCATAAACCTATTTCCATAGGAGTGGCAATAGATTTGTAGTTTTCAAGTCCAAAACATTGCAATCATGTGTCAATGTATTTTTTTTGACACAAAGCTATCCTGTCATCAACTTGCATAAATGGAATGCCCAAATAAGGATGCAAATGCCCCAAAGGCATGCAAATCAACCTTAAAATCAGCAATATGCTTCTTATTAGGACTAGTGAGTAGCATGTCATCAACATAGACAACAATGATCAGAAGCACATCATTTGCACGCTTAACATATAAGGTGCTCTAAGTTGGACTATTCTCGAAACCATGTGCAATTAAGTAGGCATGTATCTTTTCATACCAAGCATGTGGTGCTTGCTTCAAACCATATAATGCCTTTTTCAACCTCCACACTTTGTTTTCATGCCCTTTCTGCACAAAACCATGGGACTAAAAAACATGCACTTCTTCATGTAAGTCACCATTCAAAAATGCAGTTTTAATGTCCAAATGATGTACATTCCAACCATGATGAGCTATAAGTGCATAGATGCTATGAATAGTAGTCATTCGGCATGTGGAAGCAAAGGTCTCATCAAAATCAATGTTTGTTTCTTGCGCATAACCTTTTGCAACAAGCTTAGCCTTATACCTATCAATTGTTCCATTAGGCTTATGCTTCAGCTTGTATATCCACTTAGTGCTAATGGGCTTCTTGCCAAAAGGCAACTCACATAAAAATCAGGTGCTATTCTTCATAATAGTATCATATTTTGATTGCATAACAACCATCCAAATTTTTGAATTTTGTGCTTCGAAATGAAACAGGCTCATTCTCATTACAAAGACTAGAGACAGGCATATCATAGCAATCTAATGCAAAAGAAGCAATATGAGAGCCTGAACGAGTATGATATGATAGGGATACTTCTAATTTTCTATCTCCAAAGTCTGCACTAGCCATTTAGGCATAGTTTTGCCTCCTCTATATAAACCCTCTCATCAACAAGTGCATCATGTAAATATGTATGAAATTGAATGATATGTTTCATCATGTAGAACCTATAAAGGTTGAGAAATTTCCTCATTTGGACTAGCTCTAGACTATCCACCCGTAAAAAGAGGCAACAAAGTGTCATATGCATCTTTGGAGGTAATCGATGTCTCCTTAGACATGAAAGTAATGGATGAATTGCATCTTCCAAAAAAAAAAACATCACGACTAAACCAAATACGTTTATGTTGGAGTTTGAGGTCTACGAAAGCATGGAAACATCACAAGGAAGAAGAAGAAGCTTGGAGCACAACACACAATACTGAATGTATTACCAAGAGAATGTACAAAGATCAGTAACCCATTAGGGTTATAGGGATATATACAAGCAGGGGAAAAAACCTCCTAATGAGGGAAAAAGTGCCCCCATGGTCCTAGTGTGTTCACACACATCACTACTGAAATATATCAACAAATCCCCCCTGGGAGTGATGCGCTGAACAAGGAGTTGACACTCATGTATAAGGAAGTATCAAGCTATGGGGTATCAATCCACAAAAGGAAGTAAGCTCAAAACTTTGTAGAAAGCTTCAAACTTCTCCCTAAGCACATCCTTTGTGAAAAGGTCTGCAATGTTCTCCTGTGTGGGCACATATGCCAAATTGATCTCTCCAGGAGAGAACCTTTCCTTGACACAATGATAGTGCACCTCAATGTGCTTAGTGGTGTGCATGGAACATAGGGTTCCTCACAATTGCCAATGCACTCTCACTATCAATAAAGATCGTGCAGAAGATTGACCAACACCCAAATCAGCCATAAAATGTCTGAACCACACACACTCAGCAGTCGTAGTGAAAGCTTCCCTATAATCAGCCTCACAATTAAACATGGCCATAGTAGGCTGCCTCTTCCTCAACCAAGAGATGCATGAGCTACAAAGAATGAAGCAAAAATCACTCATGGACACACAAGTTTCATAGCAACGAGCCGTGTGAGAGTCAGAAAAAGCATGTAAATCTGGCGATAGTGATGCCCCCTTGGGATAAAACAATCTAAGTAGCCGAGTACCACTCAAGTAGCGAAAGATATGCTTAACTACCTGCCAATGCTTGACACTTGGGTAATGCATAAGCCTGGTCATCTATGAGACAAAAAGGCATAAGTAAGTCAAGCATCCAATAGCCTACTAATAGAGAACATCATCAAATGCATCTGCGGCATCATGAAGACTCAAACGTAAACCTATTTCCATAGGAGTGGTAATAGGTTTGCAATCTACAAGGCCAAAACCTTGCAATAATGTGTCAATATATTCTTTTGACACAAAGCTACTCCTCCATCAACTTGCATAAAATGAATGCCCAAATAATGATGCAAATGCCCCAAATCTGAGATCTCTTACGAGGCATGCAAATCAGCCTTAAAATCAACAATATACTTCTCATTAGGACAAGTGAGAACCATATCATCAACGTAGACAATAATGAATGCACATTTAACATATAAGGTGCTCTCAGTTGGATTCTTCTCAAAACCATGTGCAATCACTACAAGAAATAGGGGGGCGTAGCGACGGCCCCGAATTGAAAAAAAAACAAATAGCATCGCTTATGCGACGCTAGCATCGCATAAGCGACGGTGCTATTTTTGATTTTTTTTTTCGGGCATTCATCGCATAAGCGATGCCTGCATCGCTTATGCGACGCTAAATTAGTGCGTCGCAAATACCGTCGCTAACTAGCAACGTTATTTGCGACGTTGGCAAACTGGACAGCGTCGCATATGCAACGCTCTGGAATGTAAAAAAAATTCGATTTCTCTCGGCATATTTGTGCCGGGATTTGGACGCGAGAGCAAGAAGAGACCGAGAGAGAGAGAGAGAGAGAGATGCATCTCGTTGAAGCAAGGTATGTGCACACACACACACTTACACACACATACATATGCATACACACACACATATACACACATAGACACACACACATACACATAGACACACACACGTACACACAAATACACACACATACACACATAATGTTGCATACACACATGCACACATAATGCATACACATGCACACACATATACACATACATATACACACACATACACACACATATATGCATACACACACACATAGAGAGACATGCACACACATACACATAGATGCATACATAATGCATATGTATACATACATACATACTTACATGCATACACACACATATGCATACATAATGCACATGCATACATACACATACATAATGCATATGCATACATAATGCACATGCATACATACACATACATAATGCATATGCATACATAATGCACATGCATACATACACATACATAATGCATACACACACATATGCATACATAATGCATACACACACATATGCATACATACATGCATACACATACACACATACACACATACACACATACACACACATAGACACATACACACACATAAACACATACACACTCATAGACACACACACATACACATAGACACGCACACACATATACACACACATATACACACACACATAGACACATACACACATAATGATGCATTCACACACATACACATGCATACACACATACACACACATATACACACACACATACACACACACACATAGAGAGATATACGCACACATACACATACATGCATACATATGCATACATAATGCATATGCATATGCATACATACATACTTACATGCATACATACACATACATAATGCATACACACACATATGCATACATAATGCATACACACGCACACCCCTATGCATACATACATGCATACACATACACACATAGACACATACACACACATAGACACATACACACACATAAACACATACACACTCATAGATGTGTAGCGACACATACACATAGACACACACACATACACACACACATATACACAAACACATACACACATAGACACATACACACATAATGATGCATACACACACATACACATGCATACACATACATATGCATACATACATGCATACACATACACACATAGACACATACACACACATATATACATACACACACATAAACACATACACACTCATAAATACACACACATACACACACATATACACACACATATACACACACACATACACACATAGACACATACACACATAATGATGCATACACACACATACACATGCATACACACATACAGACACATATACACACACATACACACACATATATGCATACACACACACATAGAGAGACATACACACATATACACATACATGCATACATATGCATACATAATGCATATGCATACAATGTACATACATACTTACATGCATACATAATGCACATGCATAGATACATACACAGACATAGACACATACACACATAGACACATACACACACATAAACACATACATACTCATAGATACACACACATACACATAGATACACACACACATACACACACATATACACACACATAGACACATACACACATAATGATGCATACACACACATACACATGCATACACACATACACACACATATATGCATACACACACATAGAGAGACATACACACACATACACATACATGCATACATATGCATACATAATGCATATGCATATGCATATGCATACATACATACTTACATGCATACATAATGCACATGCTTACATACACATACATAATGCATACACACACATATGCATGCATAATGCATACATAATGCATATGCATATGCATACATACATACTTACATGCATAAATAATGCACATGCTTACATACACATACATAATGCATACACACACATATGCATACATAATGCATACACACACATACACACATATGCATACATACATGCATACACATACACACATAGACACATACACACACATAGACACATAGACACATACACACACATAAACACATACACACTCATAGACGCATAGCGACACATACACATAGACACATACACATACACACACACATATACACACACACACAAACATACACACATAATGATGCATACACACACATACACATGCATACACACACATATGCATACACATACACACATAGACACATACACACACATAGATACATACATACACATAAACACATACACACTCATAGACACACACACACCTACACATAGATACACACACACACACATATACACACACATACACACATAGACACATACACACATAATGATGCATACACACACATGCATACACACATACAAACACATATACACACACACATACACATATACACACACATATATGCATACACACACACATAGAGAGACATACTCACACATACACATACATGCATATATATACATACATAATGCATATGCATATGCATACATACATACATGCATACATACATACATGCATACATACACATACATAATGCATACACACACATATGCATACATAATGCATACATAATGCATACACACACATATGCATACATACATCATACATGCATACACATACACACATAGACACATACACACACATAGACACATACACACACATAAACACATACACACTCATAGATGCACACACATACACATAGACACACACACATACACACACACATATACACACACATACACACATACACATAATGATGCATACACACACATACACATGCATACACACATACACACACACATACACACACACACATACACGCACATACATACACACACACATGCATACATACACATACTTAATGCATACATACATACATATGTACACGTATATATATTGATTTCTAACCATTTTGTTTTATATGTTAGGTATTATGGATCCGAGTAGAGAGAGAAAGGCGAAACTCACTCTCATAAAAAGTCTTATGAGAGCAAGAGTTCCGTCTGATACTCTGGGGGCCATCATGCATGATTACTCAGAGATGTCTGATGAGGAGCTTGGTTGTACGATCCAGATGCTCACCCAGCGATCAGAGGAGGGCTCTTCTATGGCTCCACATGCAGGAAGAGAGCTATCTGCTCATAGGTATGTTTTTTTTTCATAAACTTTTTTAATGATATTATAACACATATTTTTATTTATTTTTATCCATCTATTTTCAGGACACCTATACCACCTCCAAATCATGATAGCAAAGCAGAGTTGCATATGAGGACATGCATAGGCACCTTAGGACTAGAGTGCGATATAGAGCCAGAGGGGAACATTGTGTACATAGGGAATGGATTGGAGTTCAAGAGAAGAATGCGGGCACTATGCGACTCTTACCTGCGCTTTGTCCACTTAGCGTGGAAGTAAGTAAAAATTTTACATATAAATTGAAATAAATATCTTATGTTTTATTTACATTATGTTTTTTATTTTTGTAGTGAGCATGATGAGAGGGATAAAAAATACGTACTTAGTTCACTTGAGACAGAGTTTGGGGCAGGATGGTCACTTAAGTGGTGTCTAAAAGAGATGCGGACACTTATGGCTCATCGTCGCGATAATGCACGGTATGCATTGCTTTTATGTATATATATGATGATATGAGTATGTGTGTTTATGCATGTATGTATGTATATGAGAGAGAGAGAGAAAAAAGAGTGAGACTAGAGGTATAAATACATGCATACACACACATAGACATCATACATGCACATTTACACACATATACACATACATGCACATTTATACATACACACACATACATGCGCATTTTTACACACACATACACATGCATGCAGTTACACACATATAATGAATACACATAGACACATACACATACTCACATACACATACACATACTCACATACACATACACATGCATAATCATATGTACACACACATAGACTCATATAATCATATTTACATGCATATATACATAGACACATGCATATATACACACACACAACACATGCATATGCACATATACATACACATACATACATAACACATGCATACACATAAATAAATAAATAAATCCTATTTCAAAAATCCTAAATTGAAAACACTAATTTTGATATTAGAGTTTTAAAACCCCTAATTTAAAAACTCTAATTCAACCTTTTAGCCATATGTTTGAAGTATATGTACACATTGCATCTATTCCTCCGACGTCCTACTAGAGAGATTTCTCTCCTCCCAACCTTATGCCTCTATATATAGCTACTCGAATCAACGAGGATCATAATATATATAAAGATATATACACATCATGTAGATACACATACAGAAATATAAAATGGAGTAGATATATTATGCATCACACATACATGCCTAAATGCACACATAAATATATATATATATACATGCATACATATTTACATGTACACATTTACACATAGACATATATACATATATACATGTACACATCACATATACATGCCTACATGCACACATAAACATATATATACATGCATACATATTTACATGTACATATTTACACATAGACACATATACATATATACATGTACACAATTATAAACACTTGCATGTATTACATGAATACATGAATATTTTACATAAATGCATATGCATATTTAACACATGTATACAGATATCACACACATGAAAACACATATATATACATGAAATACATATATATGCATACTAACATATGTATACATATAATACACATGAATACACACACATATGCATGCATACATGATAAAAATTTGCTCCTCGAAGATAAATCTATATATAAAATAATTAGGCATACCCCCGAGCTTCATGTTCTAACTTAGAAGAACATGATTTCATCTCTCTAGTAGGATTCATCATTATTCAAGTTAATAAAAAAATCTATTATCTGATATCCATTCAGAAGCTTCAAGTTATTGATCGATAACTAGAGTACAATTTACTATCTAATATGCTCATATGTTTTCATTATTGCCATCGTTTTGGTAAGACATCAATATAGTCTCACCTTCATTATCCTTATTGATTTCATTTATTTCTTCTATTGTTAAATCTATGTTCTCATGAATCACATCATCTATTGATGGATTAATATCTATTTCTAGTAATTCCTCCTCCTCATCAGTAGAATCAGCATGTAGAGAATTATCCTCTTCATCAAAAAGATTAATATCATTATCACGTATAATGATTCTAATTTCTATTTTAGATGTTGATGTATCAGTATTTGATGCTGAATCATCAAGAGGACTTTCTTTGATCTCTCTAACAATAAACTGTTCAAACAATGACCTACCTCTGGGTTGCACATGAATGACTTGCCACCAAGGATGATCATCTGGGTTTTTATAAAAAAATGCTTGTTCAATATGCCTAGGAAGAATATATGGTTCTTTAGTAGATCGCATTACCTTGGAAGAATCAAATGCCCAAAACCCAGATAATTCCTTTCTTAATGTGGAATTACTACCTTTATACTCGGCTCAAAACCAGTCAACCTTCAAAATGACCTATCAAAATATATAACAACAAAAACCCATTATTAGGTGCTTCAAAAAATAACTAACTCTATTAAAAAAAATATAAACTTTACCTGTTTTAATGTACGAAATGAAATTTCGTAGATACCAACAATAGTTCCTACGTAACCAAGTTCGCTATCTATAAGGTTCGTGTCTTTTGAGCTAGCACGTGATAGTTGCTTGAAAGAAGCAACAATACTAGAATCCTCTGTTTTACGTAAAGAATCAATGGCTTTGATTCTAATATGCTATCCAAAAGCCCACATATTAGTGAACATTCGAGCCTACAAAATAAATTCAATTAGTAAATAGAAACTAACATACATATATGAAAAAAATAAAATATTATTTTAATAAAATTACCTTTTGTTCACAACCTATCATTAACTCTCTTTTCTCATCTGAGATTTCTTCATTATTTGCGTTGGCGCATTGCAAACGACTATATAGCCAATCCATGAAAGAAGATATATCTGTAATCTCATTATTATCGAGATTACATCTAAATCTTTTGTTTTTTCGCCTTTTACTTCGGAGATTTTGAAGTTCCTCGTACTCGCTAAGGAATGCTTGCATGCATTCGCTATTATATGCTACAAAAGTAGAAACATCATTTTTTTCTTGAAATGTAAATAAGAATGGAACCCCCTTACTTGATAATACCTCATCTGTTATTTTTGAAGAATACTCGTTGGTCCATGCACGTGGAGCTTCTTCATGAACTCTTTCAAGGTACTCACTAACGTAATACATGCACTCTTCAAGCATCCAACCCTTTGTCATGGATCCTTCTGGTTTCGCTCTTTGTTGCACATAACCTTTTAATATTCCCATAAATTGCTCGACCCAAAACATCCAATGAGTGTTGACAACACCTGCAATCTCTATTTCATCTACAAGATGGACTAATAAATGAACCTGAATATCAAAAAATGAAGTAGGAAGTTCTTTCTCCATCAAACATAGTAGCTCTTTGCATTCACGTTTTTTTTTGTGGGATTGAGTTTTTGTCAATCTCTTTGGATGCCTATACATATCATAAAAACAATTATAAAGAAGTTAATTAAAAAATAAAAGATATCCAATATTCATACATATTAAATATAAAAGTATCATAATTACCTTATAAGTGATCCAAGACAATAGATCACATCTCGTACTCCTTTCGTTGTACATCCATCGATAACCAAAGGTAAAATATGTTTCAAAAAGTTATGCCAGTCATGGGTCTTTAACCTAGATAAGCTCTTATCATCCATAGTAAACATGTTTTGAAAAGATGCTCCATATCCTGTAGGAGTCTTAATCAATTGAATTCTATTGTCGATAGTTTGTATCTCTTTTGTTGTAAGTACCCAAGGAGCAGGTGTGTAGCTCAGTGATGAGTAGCCCTCCTTTAATGTCAATCCGGGAAGACGTGAGGATGATATGAAGACCTCGAACAAGTGATGGCACAAGTGTGTGAGTGAGAAGCACACTAACATGCACACACATACACACACACGCGCACACAAGGTAAGACAAAGAGAGAAGCAATGGAGTTCTTAGATTACTCAAAAGTGCTCTTACAAGTTCAATTCTACAACAATGTAACCTCAAAAATGAGTTCTCTAGCTCTATTTATAGTTTTTGACTAGCTTTTGGCCTTGTCCAAACCTACTGTCCGGCCTAGTTAAAAATTAGGTTCCTAGGCTAATTTGGAGGCTCAAATGAGATCAGAAAATTATGAAAATTGACAGGTAGGCACTTCTAATGCTCCTCAAGCTCAAGGACTCCTTGGCTTGCACAAAATGGAGCCACAAAAAGGTGGAATGGTATTTACAATGGTGCGGAGTGACTAGAATCACTATTTAGGAAATATTAATTCAGGAAAAATGATGGCCTATTTGCCAGATCTTCTCTGACTGCTTTGCCTGCTTGGCCCTTCTCGTTGGCTCCCTTGTCTTGTAAGTCCTTGACCGCCCTGACCACTGCCAACACTCCCCCCTCTCTCGCGTCTGTCGTCTCTGACAAACCCTTGTTGGGTGGACCGTTGGATGTAGTACTCCACGACATCTCTAGCTAAGTTATGTTCTACTATTCTCAGCCCTTTGGCCAAATCAGTGAGTAGGGCATCCTAGTCTACTGGCCCGGGTACCTCCAGATGTGGCATGCGTAGCTGTTCTGAGTGTAGAGCCTGTTCAACCGCAAATAGCTGTAATAGGTGAGATGGTTTGGGAATGAAGATCTCGGATTGTTATTCCCAAAACCTTGTGATAAACATTTTCCTCAAATGTTTGCTTCAAGCAGGCTGGTAGATACTTGATACGAGCATGCCACGCATAGACAACGTTGATGGGTGGTGTTGTGCTCATATCATAGGCGAGATCCTGGTTGCCTTCATTGAATCCAAGAGCCGAAAGGTGAGGTTCTTTGACATTTCGAAAGGTTCTGAAAGTGATCAACATTAACTCAAATATTTTGAGGCACATCTGTGCCATGATATCTGGTACATTTTTGAATCTGACTTCCCAGTGTCGGATGGTTGAAATCATGTAGCCGACCGTGGGTTGGCCACGAGGCGGTGCTAAGTACTCATAGTTTAGCCACTTTTCACATCCTTTAACTGTCAAAATTGTTTTGGTGTACTCTGGCCAAGACCTTCGGTGAAAGACAGGGCAGTAGCATGGGTTATACTTGATGTATAAAGGCATGTTATTCCAAGTGCGTATCATCTCAGGGTAGGTTTCAAGCAGACGTATCCTCTAGGTAGGTTGAAATATATTTCTGTGTGTGGCGCTTGCAGGAATGTCATCTGGTGCAAATTGTGTTGTCGAGGTTAGTTCTTTTGTTGTGTGCTGCTTTATTTCAGCATTATAATCTGCCATTAATACGTAGAATGGAACATACAAATCATCAGACGTGCCAATCCACCGATGATGGGAGAGGTTTCTGAAGTAATCTGATTTAAGAACGACTTCTTCCAATCGAGACATAGACTGTATTTGTACTGCCACTCTCTCATCATGGGTTGCACCAATCTTCTCTAACTTTTGCATCCATTCAGGAGCTTCGATCTCAATTGTGTCCATTCCTTCCTTTGTTTGCTTACCCCCTAGTGCAGGCATGGGTACGTATGGGTCTTCAAAAATCTCCTCAACTTCAATTGGAACTAAGTCCTCAGGTTTCGACTCCACGAGGGGAGAGGGTTGACGCTCATATTGAAGAACTTTATTTCGTAGTTCTTCCAATTGTGCTCTGAGTTCTGCGACTTCTTCAGATGTGTCTACTGCGGTTGTGACTTCTTTTGGTGACTCTTGCTGAGCTGCCAGTTGCTTTAGTAGGTCATCGCTCTCTTTTTCTAAGGCTGTGTGGGCTTCCAAGAGATCGGCGTGTGTTTCCAATACAATTTGCATATTTTCAGATGGGATGGCCTTGAAATTCTCGGGGTCAATTTCCTGCGGTGAACCCTCCATTGCTGCTTCCAGGTTTCTTCGTTCTGTTTCTGTAGTCATTTATTTTCTTCGAGTGCTACGGACATGTGCTTCCGTCGTAAGGCAAGGTTACGTCGAAGCTTGAGATTGTCCGTTATCTAGGCGTGTAACATATCATCGAGTTGTTGTTTTTCTTCGGTATTTGGCTGGGGTGGATTGGCTACTAACTGATCGTGTTGTGCCTGCAAGGTATTAAACTGCTGTTGCAATAGCCTCTTCTCCTTCTCTAAATTAATGAATCTTTCTTGTAATGTTTTGTGGGTTCGGAACAGATTCATATGCTGAGCATCAAGATGCTGGTAATGTTGTTGTAATTGAGACATACACTGGTACAAAGTATTAAATACATGATTAACAGGAGTGGATGTTGGGAAGGTGTTGGATGCAGGAGGGTAGGGAAAAGGGAAAGGGAGTGTGTATGCTGTGCTCGAGAAGGGTGAAGTGGGTGGTGGGGGAATGGGAGATTGTGGAAATATGGGGGGAGGGAGAGGTGCGGAAGTGGGTGATATGTCCATGAAGTCATATGTGGAAGCGGTCGTGGGACTGATTGTGTACATGGGAATTGTCGGTGTGGTGATAGTCGTGAAGGTGTAAAGTGGTGTGTGCAGTTGTGAAAATGAACCACCAAGAAGTGTTATGGGGGGGATGGGGTTTTCAGTGGCGATAGTTAGAATTACAGTGTCCGTGGTGACATCTACAATAGGGGTGGTGATAGGTTGTGCTGATTGTGAGAGTTGACTCACAGTCTGTGCTTCGGTATGGGAAGTGGACTTTGAGGCTGTGACAGTGGTGGGGACAGTGGTGGTAGGAGGTGAAGGTGGTGGAGTTGGAGGGGAGGGTGGTAATGGGGGTGACGGGGGTGCACTTGAGGCATGGGCTTCCTCAGTGTGATGAATGGTATGAGTTGTGTCTGTGGTGGTGGATGTGGTGCCCTGTGGTTCTGATACCAAGACATTCATTTGTTTCCCTGGTCTAGGGGGACGTCTGCCATATCTTCGCTCCGATCTTTGCGAGTGTGCGAGAGCGGTATGCAGTGTCTCAAGTACCCCCAATGCATCAGCAATCATGTCAAGGGTTGCCTTGTATTGCTCGTCCACACCTTCATCTTCCAAGATTTGGTTCATTAGGGCCTTTCCTGCTGCCAGGGATAGTTTGTGTTGTTCTTGAACTCGGTTGATGGTATCATACAGTCTTTTCAATTGCTTCGTATAAGCAGGGGCACCTTCAAGTTCCGGTACAACTTCTTGCTCATATTCATGCTCTTCTTCGTCAGATAGTCCTTCTTGTTCATCCTCTTGCTCCTCTTCGGTAGTCTCCTCTTCGGCAGTCTCCTCTTCGTCTTCATCCACTTCCACAACTTCTGGTTTATTTGGATGGGGTTGGTATGTAGCAGTTTGTTGCCCACTCGCTTGCTCTGCCTCAACTTCCAAATTAACAGCATTAATTATTCTTGCTACCTCCTCATCCATTAACTCCTCTAGCGTGAAGCCATGAGGGAACTCCAAATCAGTGGGTATCGGTGGGAACACTAGATTCTCTTGAGGGGTTTGCTTGAAGCTATGAATCAGTGAGGAAGTATTATGCCTTATGCCACTCTTAGAGAATACAATGATGAAAGCCTCGAGAAGTTGATCTATGCTTCTGAACTGCCTCTCATTTAGAGGTTGAAACCATGTAAGGGTTGTGTTCCTAAGAGTGAGACTGAAAGCATTGTACTGCGTGAATAGGTCCTCAACTTGTTTAGTGCTCAAGACTTGTCTAAATTCGGCCACATGATCGTATGGATCTCCAGTGCCATCGAAGTAATTCTTCATGGACTTAACTAGCTGTGTAGGTCTCAAAGTCCTGGTGTGTTCCCTAGGCCTTGGCAAAGGAAAATCATCAGCATTTCTTAGGTTCCTTTGGACTCTAGGTCTCTCGGTTTCTTCTCTATCCGTCCCTGTTCTCATCCTTTCTCTTCCCAAGGGGTTGGCAAAGCTTACTTCTGGTCTATCTCTACTTCTGTCCCTTTGAGTTCCATGCACTTGGGATGTTCCCGCTCTTGGGTGGCCATATGAGACATTAGATCTTGGTTGGGGGAAAACAAATTCACCCTTCCAAGTGTAGGCATGCCTACCATGCTCTGTGACCACAAATATCCTTTCTGAAGTGTGATCTAGATAGGTCACTTTGCCTAGGCTATCGGGATCTTTGAACTCATAGATAGTGATCGTTCCTACCTCATTCGGCTGATCAGGCTTATACCTCCAAAAGGCTTCGTCAGTCTCTCGGTTCAAGAGTAGATCTATGCACTTGTTGTCCTGGGGAATCCACTCTGGTGTGAGGATTCTAGTAAGAACAGATTTTCCTAGGGGGGTTTTAGGCTCTCCACCTAAGTTTCCTTGCTCTAGGTCACCTATGTCCATCTCTGGGATCACATTACCAAATTCATCTGTCCTATATGGGTGGCTGGTGACCACGTATATGGTTCCTTCCTTGTCCAAGTATGCTCCATTTTCAAACTTGACTGCTGGATGTTCTATTCCAATGGGTTGATCAGGGTTTTTAATTTGGACCACATATCTTCCTAGGTTGTCCTCATAAATGCCAGCACCTAATCGGTTGGTCCTAAGGTATTCTAGTTGAGTCTTGTAAGGGCCTTCTACCCTATGTAAGTATGGTACACCTGAGCTTCTTGTGGGTCTCTCCATGCCATGAGACATCTCGGACTCGCTAGTTTCAGAGCTAGGGTAGTATGAATGATGGCTCAACTGCTGGGCCCAAGACCTAGCAGTATGATTGACACTAGCCTCTGAAGACTTGAGACTCTGTCTATCTCTCCCTAGGTGTCATCCTGACCTAAGGTTCATATGCCTAATCGAGTTGCCCCAATTTTTACCCAAAGTACAACCTCGTTGCGGCTCACTTTGTATCAGTTACTTAGTTCCTTTTTTTGCTGATTATTGTGTTTTAAGATCTTCTCTGTATCACACCGTCAAGAATACTTGAGTGAATTTCCGCACTTTAAGTTGATCGTTCCACGTTAAATTCTTTTCCTTTAAAGTTATCGATTGCACATAGATTATGTTTTAGCTCGAACTTGAGTATTTAGGTAATCTTCAATTTGATGGATGCCTATCGTCGCCCTGACTTACTTCTAGCACTACTCGCACTTAGCCTAAGCTAGGAATTGACAAAGGGAGTTGAGAATAATCCAACCTCACTTGTTGATCCCTTGCTCTCTAGTGCTCAAGAACCCCGTTCCCAAGCTTGCAGAATGCCCTTGCTTTGGATGCTCTCTAGTGCTCTCAATGGACCTATAAAAGTCCCAAAGTTAGCTCAAAACTTATATTCAAATGACAGAACAATTCACTTTCAAGCATGTAATTCATATATCAATTTGCACTGTGTCTTTATGGAAAACAGTTCTAGAGATCCCTTAGTTTTTCTTCCCCTTGGGTATGGTCACTTCAAAATAGTATATCTAATAATCCTGATATCCCCATGAGCTTTCCAACAAAACAAAAATCACAGCAAACCGATTTCGTATGAGAAAGTTATGACTGTTCAGGGTTCTAGGGTTAAAACAGGGTTTAAACAAGCTGACAATTCACAGGATTTTTCTCAAAAATACAAGTGTAGGGACCTCACAAATCACTAATGTCTTGATAAGTATGCCCAAAATTACCCCAAAAACTTGGAATTAAAAACCCTAGAATTTTGGCCGAAAAAGCCTGTCAATCGCGATCAACAGGTCTGTCAATCGCGATCAACAGGTCTGTCAATCGCGATTGACAGAGGTGTCCATCGGGGCCTGTCAATCGCGATCGACACGTCAGTCGCGATTGACGGTGTCAATCATGATCGACAGAGTCGGTCGTGGGTCTTGTCAATCGCGATCGACGGTGTCAATCACGATCGACACTTTTTCCGAGATTTTCGCCGTGATTTCAGTCAATCGGGGTTCTATCCGTCGCGATGGACACGTGGCAATGCGAGTCTTTGAGTCAATCGTGAATTTTCAGTCGGTCGTGATCAACGGTGTCGATCGCGATTGACTGAATTCTACGTGGAAGTCGATCGCGGGGGTTGTCGGTCGCAATTGACAGAGGCTGTCGATCGCGATCGACAGTGTCGGTCACGATTGACAGAGAAACATGGAATTTTTTTACTGTGATTAGTGATTTAGAGTGTACTCATCCTATAGATTATGGCGGTGCACTTTGTTTTACCAAAAGGTCATATTTTCTATCGATCGCGATCGACAGAGGTCTGCAACATAGAGACAAGGCCGAGCTTTTCCATACCTGCGCAGCCTGCTAGAGATGATGGGACAGCTACAACCTACAAGATCACTCAAAAAACATGCAAAAACAGTGCACACAAATCGCTCTCTTGCTCTCTCTCACAAATGGAATGAGGGAAATGGAAGGGAGAAGGTGATATGATCAAAAACTGAAATTTTTCGCGATGATGGAGATGGAGGTGGGAGATGGTGAGGATGATGATGGTGATGATGATGATGAAGTAAGAAAGAGAAAAATAAGGAAAAGTAAAGAAATTACCTACTATGCCAACGTCACAACTCTACGTCTTACCATCACACGCTCGGTCCCCGGCAACGGTGCCAAAATTTGGTGTAGCTCAGTGATGAGTAGCACCTCCTTTAATGTCAATCTGGGAAGACGTGACGATGGTATGAAGACCTCGAACAAGTGATGGCACAAGTGTGTGAGTGAGAAGCACACTAACATGCACACACATACACACACACACACAAGGTAAGACAAAGAGAGAAGCAATGGAGTTCTTAGATTACTCAAAAGTGCTCTTACAAGTTCAATTCTACAACAATCTAACCTCAAAAATGAGCTCTCTAGCTCTATTTATAGTTTTTGACTAGCTTTTGGCCTTGTCCAAACCTACTGTCCGGCCTAGTTAAAAATTAGGTTCCTAGGCTAATTTGGAGGCTCAAATGAGATCAGAAAATTATGAAAATTGATAGGTAGGCACTTCTAATGCTCCTCAAGCTCAAGGACTCCTTGGCTTGCACAAAATGGAGCTACAAAAAGGTGGAATGGTATTTACAATGGTGCAGAGTGACTAGAATCACTATTTAGGAAATATTAATTCAGGAAAAATGATGGCCTATTTGCCAGATCTTCTCTGACTGCTTTGCCTGCTTGGCCCTTCTCGTTGGCTCCCTTGTCTTGTAAGTCCTTGACCGCCCTGACCACTGCCAACACTCCCTCCTCTCTTGTCGATGTCTATCAAAAACTGGCCATCACTTTGGTTTGGATTTTTTATCTTTCAAATCATTCCTTGATGTTGTGATATCTTTTAGTCCAAGAAGATGCTGCCATAGTGAATAACCAATATTTTTGAATATATACATAGGATCAAGAAGATGGCATACTTTTAACTCTTTCCAATACTCCAAAGAATACCATATTGATATGTTCTCTGCGAGTGCCAATTTTCCTTTACCTATGTTCACATACTCATTATCTGAATCATCACTGAAGATTTCTGATTCTGGATCTATCAGAGGTCCATCTGTCCATTTTTTATACCAATCCACACGCGTCATAGGTTTTGGACACTGACCTGTTTCAAGCTTTCCATTAAAATGTATCGCTTCTCTTTTAGATCTTAATGGATGATCATCAGGCAAGAATCATTGATGTCGAAGATAAATATTTTTGTTGAGATTCTTACTATAGATTGATCTCAACCAATCATCACAATATGGACAAGCTTTATAACCCTTAGTAGATATTCTTGCATCATGAAAATGATAAAAATATAATTAGATTAAATCATATTTATTTACATGGATATTGAATAAAAAAATTACATCAATACCTGAACAAACACCATATCCTGGAAAATCGTGAATAGTCCAAGCCACAATACCACAAACCGTAATATGTCTTTCATTAATGCTTTTCGATACATCAATGACATTAATACTTCTCCATAACTCTTGAAGATCGTCAATGAGAGGAGCAAGATATATATTCATATCTTTAACTTGTCTTTTGCTTGGGATTAAAAGTGAAAGCATTAAATGTTCCTTTTAAATGCTAAGATATGTCGGAAGATTGTAGTTTATGACTACCACTGGCCATGTTGACCATTTACTGGATTTCATGGAGAATGGATCAACCCCATCTAATGCAACTCCTAACTTTAAATTCTGTGGATTTTGTGCAAATTCAGGCCATCTAGAATCAATATGCTGAAAAGCAACACTATCATGAGGAATTCTGATTATTCCATCAATACTTTTGTGATCATGTCCCCAAGTCAAAAGCTTTGATAATTCGGGGCTTTGAAACATATCTCTAATCCGTGGAGCCAATGGAAAATGTCTCAATACCTTTTTTGGGATTTTACCTTCTTCGCCCTTATATCGAGGAGATTGACATTTGGGACATGTCAAAGAGTCTGCATATTCACCTCTATATAAAATACAATCATTAGGACATGCATGTATACATTGATAATCTATACCAAGATTGTTGATTATCTTCTTCATTTCATCATGTGAGGTAGGAAGAATATTCTGACTTGGTAAAAACTTTTCAGATAATAAACTGTAAGTTTATCAAAAAAAGATATATTAAAAAAAGTAAATAAATAAATACATATATATATATATATATATATATATATATATATATATATATATATATATATATATATATATATATATATATATATATATATATATATATATATATATATATATATATATACATATAATTTCATATATGTGTATGCTTATGTGCATCTTTCAAAATATTCGCAAAAAATTTGATTGTTTTGGATGGTAGGATATGATTGTTTGTTTTGGAGGATATGAAGTATGTACCTTCATTGAATGATTTTTCGATTCTATCATATGTTCAGTTTGAAAGTGTGAGAAGCGGGTTTATAATTGCTATTCAAAGAATTTGGCACTGTTTATAGGCCATACGATGGTGACTTGGATGAATCGCATGCACAGAGGTTACTCAAGATAGAGCAACCTGATTATAAGGGACTAGTGCCAGCAAGATTCCTGGGGTATGCAGTAAACCTCTTGCATGTCAATGATGAGCATCTGAACTTTAGGATACAAAGTGGAAATCATGGTGGCTTGAGAGGATCACTTTTATACAGCTTGTTCAAAGAACTTCAGGTTTATGACACTGAAGTTTTTTGAACAAGTTGTATAAAAGTGATCCTCTCAAGCCACCATGATTTCCACTTTGTATCCTAAAGTTCAGATGCTCATCATTGACATGCAAGAGGTTTACTACATACCCCAGGAATCTTGTTGGCACTAGTCCATTATAATCAGATTGCTCTATCTTGAGTAACCGTTGTGCATGCGATTCATCCAGGTCACCATTGTATGGCCTATAAACAGTGCCAAATTCTTTGAATAGCAATTATAAATCCACTTCTCACACTTTCAAATTGAACATATTATAGAATCAACAAATCATTCAATGAAGGTACATACTTCATATCCTCCAAAACAAACAATCGTATCCTGCCATCCAAACAATCAAATTTTTTGCGAATATTTTGAAAGATGCATTAATAGTTTTAAAAGACGCGCGGACAAAAAGTGTCCATTCAATTCAAGTTCTTGTTCTTACCTTATCTAAAGTAAGAATAAAAACCTGCATGTATTATTATATATATATTTATGCATATATATATAAATAGATAGAAAATTGAAAATTATACCTTAAGAGTGTCGAAACAGATACATTTACTCCATCCAAAACGATTTTGAAGGTTGAGAATAAGTAAGCTCGCACTTAGTCGTGTCAAACGACTTCCTTCATATACATGCTTTAGACATTCCTCTCGAAGATATTTCTCATTTTTAGAAATTCAATGCTCTCACTGTCATTTTGATACCAATCCTCAATAAAATCTACCATGCCATCATCTTCATCATTGTCACACAAATCTTGTACTTTATTGTCTTTTGAATATAGATCTTTCAACTTTGCATATTGCACAGGATTAGTTTTGTGTAGCCTCCTCATGGAAGCTTCTGATAAATGAGTTCTTACTTGTATTTGTGAATGTTGTGGAGGAATATCATCAACATCATACGTTGGAATCTACACATATAAATAAAATTCATTAGTATTCCATAAATGAATAAAAAGTAAACTTTAAATATAAAATTAAGTATATAACTTATTAAATATGGATAGAAAATTTTTATTCTCTCTAGCTAAAAGGTGCTCTTGGAGGTCTACGCCATCCATAATTCACTAATAGTTCATCACTGGCAGGTAATGTAGTAATGGCATTGACAACTATGTATCTTGATACATCTCTACTCATGTATGGTGATTCATGAATATTTTCAAGCTCCTCAAATGTGCAATTAGTCCTTGAACTATTATGTAACCCTCGACTACTATTTATTAAACCTGCTATATTTCCATGTGTGTAAGGTATTCCATCAATATATGATCTTTCATTTTTTGCATGTAAAATCCTTCTACTAGTAAGGGATGCTGCATTCAAGCATATTCCGTAAGTACTCATGCTTTGAACATAACGTGAAAGTCGATGCCAATCTCCCCATCCATATATAGGACCACAAAATGACATAAGAGTGACTTCAGAGTTCAGAGGCACATACAAATCCTCTACAATAAAGAGACCATGACCAGTATTAGTAATAGTGGATGGAGCAATCATATAGCAATCACCCCAAAAGTTGAAAACCTCTCCATCTAAAGGAAGTGGTCCTCTATTCCATCCTCCATATCTTCTTCTATCATATGTTTGTACTAAAGAACGATCACGAGCTGGCAATGGATAATCTCCAGCCGTTTCATTCTCTAAACCAAGAGGTAGAGGATTTCTAGAAACCTCTGCTTGTAATTGATGAACAGCAAGTCCATGATGTGTACGAGGTATATTAACATTATGAGAAAAATTATCATCATCATCATCATCGAGCAAGTATTCATGTATATCAATAGTAATTTGATTTTGTATATGGTTTTCAAATAAAATAATGACATTAATATATATAGAAAATACATACCCAAGCATTATCACGTTGACCAGGTGATGGTGCACGCTCAAAAGTACCATACTCTGCCTCATGTTCAATACATTCCAATCGTGGTCTTCGATACGTGCCATAACAAGAGTTACACCAACATATAATATGCTCTTCATAGTAAAATTCATCATAATTCCTATCGGAGGACGCATGTGAAGTCGTTGCATGGGTAGGAGGTGGTGGAGTACCCTCTGATTGATTAGAATCTGCACATAATAAGAAACAAAAAATATATATAAATTATGTATCCATCAAATATATTTAAAATTAAATGTTTGATATACTTACAGTACAAAGTTGTTGCACGATGAGGAGACGGTGGTGGAGTTCCATATGATTGATCAGAATCTACAAATAATGGTATTTGATATTAATAATCTAATTATCTACATACACAAAAAATTCCCATATACATATTTACACATACACACATATTCACATATACACATTTACACATACACACATATTCACATATACACAACTACACATTATTGTGGGATAAATGCATGTATTTTGTATGAATGAGTGTATATGCATGCATGTGTGTGTACGTATATATGTGGATATGTATATGTGTGTTTATGTTATATGTATGTATATGTGTATATGTATACATATATGTATGCATATATGTATACATATATGTATGCATATATGTATACATATATGTATGCGTATATGTTTGCATGTATATGTGTATGTGTATGTGTGTGTATATATGTGTATGTATTCTGATTTTTTTTATGTTTGAGATTAAATTAACAGGAGATATTGTATGGTGGAAAAAAATAAGAGGCGAGCTAGCATAACAATTGAGATGTGGCAGTTTTTTCGTAGATAGCTACGTCTTCAGGAGTCATTTCCTCAGCAGAAGGTACACAAATTAATACTTTATACTTATAATTTTTATATATTTTAGTAATTTTTAACATTTAATTTATGTATTTTTTTTCTTGAATAAACAGGCTGCTTCAAAGAAGAGAGTGGAGTCGGGCCACACATCGCACCTAAGCCAAATGGGCCATAATGGTTTTGTAGCTACATTTGTAAGTATATGTGTTATTGTGAATATATTTTTTATTTTAGTTAAAATGCAAGCAACTAATCTTTTTTATTTGTTTCAATGCAGCAGAAGGATTATAGCCGATATCCTATGAAACATGAGATCAAGTATGCTACACATTTTGAATATCGGTGTTTGAGCGAGTATATGTAGGATCATCCTGATGCCTTTGTGAGTATTATTAAATTATATAATTATTTTATTTTTATGAATGGTTTAATTTTTTTATTTATTTATGTTTGTTATATGTAATACAGGAGTATTATGGAGAGACAAATATGGATGAGGTGGAGAGACAGACACAAGAGTGACGATCTCGATCGTCATAGGGTGATCATGATGATGAGGATGAGGAAGATCAGGATGATCATGATATTGTTGATGATGATCATCATCATGATGATGATGATCATCATCATGATGATGATGATTAGGATGTTGATTATGACATTGGATTATATGTATTTACATTGATATATATATATATATATATATATATATATATATATATATATATATATATATATATATATATATATATATATATATATAGATATATATTTATCTATATATTTTTCATTTCATTTATGTTTTGAATTGTGTGAATGGTATTAAGTAATGAAGAGTTTTGTTCTATTGATTGTTATTATTGTTTATATTAAGCATGTGTTTTAATACTTTAATTATATAATTCATTCATATGTGTGTACCTAAGTGTATATGTATGTGTGTGTATATGTATGTATGTGCATGTATATGTGTGTGTATATGTATGTATGTGCATGTGCATGTGTAAGTGTATATGTGCGTATGAGTATGTGCATGTGCATGTGTATGTGTGTGTATATGTATGTGCATGTATATGTGTAACTCTATGTGTATATGTGTGTATGTGCATGTATATGTGTATATGTAGGTATGTGCATGTGTGTGTGCATGTGTATATGTGTTTTCATACTTTAATTATATAATTCATTCATATGTGTGTACCTAAGTGTAAATGTATGTGTGTGTATATGTATGTATGTGCATGTGTATGTGTGTATATGTATGTATGTGCATGTGCATGTGTAAGTGTATATGTGTGTATGAGTATGTGCATGTGCATGTGTATGTGTATGTATATGTATGTGCATGTATATGTATAACTCTATGTGTATATGTGTGTATGTGCATGTATATGTGTATATGTAGGTATGTGCATGTGTGTGTGCATGTGTATATGTGTTTTAATACTTTAATTATATAATTCATTCATATGTGTGTACCTAAGTGTATATGTATGTGTGTGTATATGTATGTATGTGCATGTGTATGTGTGTGTATATGTATGTATGTGCATGTGCATGTGTAAGTGTATATGTGTGTATGAGTATGTGCATGTGCATGTGTAAGTGTATATGTGTGTATGAGTATGTGCATGTGCATGTGTATATGTGTGTATATGTATGTGCATGTATATGTGTAACTCTATGTGTATATGTGTGTATGTGCATGTATATGTGTATATGTAGGTATGTGCATGTGTGTGTGCATGTGTATATGTGTGTGTACGTATGTGCATATATATGTGTATATATGTGTATAATGTATGTATATGCATGTGTATATGTATTCCACATGCATGTGTATGTGGATGCATTTCCATTTGCATCCATGTGCATGCATGTGAATGTGCATGCATGTGGATGTGCATATACCTGTATTTGCGTATATGTTAATGTGTGTATGTGTGTGTGTGTATATATATATATATATATATATATATATATGCAATAATGCATGCATGTAAGTCTTTCTATGTGGTTGTAGAAATGTTTGTGCATATGCATGTGTATATGTGTGTATGTCTAAGTGTATGTGCACATGTATCTGTGTGTATATATGTGTGTGTATGTGCATGTGTATATGTGTATATGTGCGAAAGTGCATCTTCATCATGTATAAGTGTATAAGTGCATATCAATAAGAGTATGTTATCTAATGAAAATAACACAATTCAAATGATGTACAAAGAATAGAAATTGTACTTACAATGGTTAGCCATACTTTTTGCTTCGTTAGCTTCTTGAATAACTTGCAATAAAGAAAGAAAGAAGAGAGAGAGAGAGAGAATTCAAAGAGAGAAAGATATAGAAAGAGAACAGAGACAGAGGGAGACAATAAGAGAGAGCTTAGGAAAAACAACAATTCTGCATATACTTGCTTCAGCTCGTAAGCGTAGCGCAATTGCGAACGTTGGAGAGCTCTTCGATCAGATGCATGAAAATGCCGATCGAAGAGCCTCCAACGTTTTAATTTTTGTCCATCAACAGACCGTCGTGTAAGCGATGCTACGCATCGAGTTGGCATCGCATAAGCGACATGTTTTTAGCATCACTTATGCGACGCCAGAAAACGTTGCTTATGCGACGTAACAAAGTGTCGCTTATGCGACGCTATTTAAAACCGTCGTGTTGGCAACGCAATATGGGAGCATCGCAGCCCCGTCGAGCCACAAGTCGCAAAAAACATCGTTTGGTTCGTCGTTTAATCGGCGGTCCGCATGCGACGCTAATTACGATGCATGTTGCAATTTTATAGCGACGAAATTCTGTTGCCTTAACCGTCGCTATACGCCCATATTCCTTGTAGGGAATCAAGTAGGCATGTATCTTTTCATACCAAGCATGTGGTGCTTGCTTCAACCATATAATGCCTTTTTCAACCTACACACTTTGTTTTCATGCCCTTTTTGCACAAAACCCTGGGGCTAAAAAACATATACTTCTTCATGCAAGTCACCATTCAGAAATGCATTTTTAAGGTCCAACTAGTGTATGTTCCAACCATGATGAGTTGCAATTGGACAGATGCTATGAACAGTAGTCATTCGACATGAAGGACCAAAGGCCTCATCAAAATCAATGCCTCTATCTTGAGCATAACCTTTTGCAACAAGCCTAGCCTTATACCTGTCAACTGTTCCATCAAGCTTACACTTCAGCTTGTATACCCACTTAGTGCCAATGGCCTTCTTGCCAGGAGGCAAGTCAAATAAATTCCAGGTACCATTTTTCATAATGGAATCATATTTTCATTGCATAGCAGCCATCCAATTTTCTGAATTGTATGGCTCATCAAGTAAAAAAGGCTCATTCTCATCACAAAGAGTAGAGGTAATCATAGCATAGCAATCTGGTGCAAAAGAAGCACTATGAGAGTCTGAATGAGTATGACATGACAGAGGTACATCTAATTTGCTATCTCACAAAGTCAACACTAGCCATTTACACATTGTTTTTTCCTCCTCTATATCAGACCTCTCATCAACAAGTGCATTATGTATATCGGCATCATAAATGGAATGATCTACATCATCATGTGGAACTTGCAAAGGATGAGAAATTGCCTCACTTGGACCAACACTAGACTCTTCTTCTATAAAAAGAGGCAACAAAGTGTTATACACATCTTTGGAGCTAATTGATGTCTCCTTAGTACATGAAAGTAATAATTGAATTGCATCTTCCACAAAAACAAAATCAGGGCTAACCAAAATGTGTTTAGTATGTGGATGATATAGATGATAGCCTTTGCTTTCAGAATTGTACCAAAAAAAAAACATTTTATTGCTTTATCATCCAAGCTCTTGTGTTGTTGTTCAGGCATTAATGCATATAGCAGACAACCAGAGACACGTAGATGAGCAATAGATGGCTTGCAACCATGCCAAGAGTCATATGGAATGATAGATTGCAATGCTTTAGTGGGACATGTGTTAAGTACATATGTTGCACACATAATAGCCTCAAGCTAGAAACTATGTGGTAAAGCCTGAATCTAGGCCATACACCTTACCATCTCCATGAGTGACCTATTCTTCCTTTCAACAATTCCATTCTGTTGGGGTGTATATGGCATTGTACATTGATGTTTTATCCTATGTTGAGTCAAAAATGCATTAAAATTAGAAGACATATATCCCCCCCGATTAGAATGGAGGGTGCCCATTTCACATGCTGACAAATTTTCAGCCAAAGCTAGAAACTATTTGAAGCACATAAACACTTCTAACTTTTCTTTCAATGGATATACCATGCATGCCTATAAAAATCATCAACAAAAGTCACGAAGTAAAGGTAATTCACAAAAGAAGGTGTTTGCATAGGACCACAAACATCACTGTGAACAAGCTACAAATTGTGAGTAGCTCATACTAAACCATCTTTTGGGAAGGATGAATGGTGCATTTTGCCCAAAATACAATGTTCATAGACATGTTTACTAGGTATCTTAAGTTTGGGCAGAGGAGACCATTTCAGATTTTTGTAGGTGTAGCAAACTAGCAAAATTCAAATGACCAAAGTGCACATGCCAAAGCTTTGCATCTAGCATAGCCTGAGAATCTTGAATTGCACATGTTGAATCATATATAGATTTTGCATAATCTATGAGCTTACACAGCCCACGAATAAAATGCCAGAAGCAATAATGATTTTTCCATTTTATAGATCATGAATTGTACATCTATCATCAACAAATTTCATAACCAAACCGATCTTGGCTAATGCTAAAATGGAGATTTTTCTTGATCCCTAGCACAAATAAAGCATCCCACAATGTTAAAAAACTACCATCAGTAGTAGTCAGGATGATCTTACCAACTCCCATGATAGGATAAGAGGAGTTGTGGATGCATGTGACACTATCGCCTGTAGGGGTAGGCTCAAGTGAAGTGAAGAAACTACACTACGAGCTAATATGTTTGGTTGCCCCACTATCAAAGTACCAAACATATGAGTCTATTGTAGACATGCACTATTGGTGAGAAGATGGTGCATAACTGCAAACAATAGTAAATGCCCATTGTTCATTCTGCTCAAGATTTGCAGACTCTGATTTGGGTGTAGGATACTCAAAATGAAGACTAAAGAAGGTTGTGTGTGCAATTGTCCTCCCATCCATTATATCCTCTTGTCCCCAAGACATCAATGCTCTAGAATGCTCTAGTGTGTACATGTGGCCATCATGTAGACTCATTCCCATTACCCCTTAGGTACCTTAGGAAATTCCTCGATACATGCATATGGTCTCTAAAGATCAATGTCTAACATCTAAGCATTCAAAACTTGAGTTTGTTTTTTTAAGGAAGTTTGACCAGAGTCCTAATCTCCCAGATATGCTTGGATCAATTGAAAGTGTAAGTGAGGCAATCTTAGTGTTGGAATTTGAGGTCTGCGGAAGCACACAAACAACACAAGGAAGAAGAAGAAGCTTGGAGCACAACACAACACTGAATGAATTACCAAGTGAATGTACAAAGATAAGTAACTCAATAGGGTTATAGACATATATAAAAGCTGAGGGAAAAACCTCCCAAAGAGGGAAAAAGGTGCCCTGATGGTCCTAAGTGTGTTCACACACATCATTACCAAAAGAGAGTGATGTGGTGAAAAAGGAGTTGGCACTCATGTATAAGGAAATGCCAAGCTATGTGGAAAGAGATCAATCCAAAAAAGGAAGTAATCCCAAACCTTTGTGGAAAGCTTCAAACTTTTCCCTAGTGGAGCCTTTGTGAAAAGGTTTGCAACCTTATCCTATGTAGCACATATGCCAAACTTATCTATCCAATAGAGAACCTCTCACTGATATAATGATAGTGCACCTCAATCGCTTTATGTGAGCATGGAACACATGGTTCCTTGTAATTGCCAATGTGCAATGACTATCAGTGAAGATGGTGGTGGTAGAAAATTGACCAACACCCAAATTAGCCAAAAGGCATATGAGCCACAGACACTCATAACTCATTGTGAAAGCTTCCTTATACTCAACCTCACAACTAGAAATGGCCATAGTAGGCTATTTCTTGCTCAACCAAGATATGTGTGAGCTACTAAGCATGAAGCAAAAACCATTAGTGGACATATGAGTGTCATAAAAACCACCCCAATCAGAGTAAAAAAACTCATGTAAATATGGTGGTAATGATTCCCCCCTTGGGATAAAACAATCCAAGTAATCGGGTACCACTCAAGTAGCGAAAGATGCATTTAACTGCATGTCAATGCTTGACACATGGAAAATGCATAAACTTGCTCATCTCAAAGACAAAAAATTGAATATTAGGCTGAGTTATGCATAAGTAGATCAAGCATCCAATGGCTAATAGAGAACAACATCAAATGCATCTCCAACACCGTGAAGACTCAACCATAAACTTGTTTCCATAGGAGCGGACAAAATGCTGCAATAAAATATAAATATATTTTGTTTGACACAAAGCTATTCCTCCATCAACTTGCATAAACTAAATGTCCCAAATTTGACATCTCAAAAGAGACATGCAAATCAGCCTTAAATTTAGCAATATGCTTCTCATTAGGAATGATAAGCAACATGTCATCAATATACAAAACAATGATCAGAAGTACATCATTTGTATGCTTAATATATAAGGTGCTCTCAGTTGGACTATTCTCAAAAAATTGTGCAATAGGCATGTATCTTTTCATTCCAAGCATGTCGTGCTTGCTTCAAACCATGTAAAGCCTTTTTCAACTTGTGCACTTTGTTTTCATGCCCTTTCTTCCACAAAACCATGAGGCTTAGATACATACGCTTCTTCATGTAAATCGCCATTTAGAAATGCAATTTTAATGTCCAATTCATATACATTCTAACCATGATGAGCTGCTAGTGCACAAATACTACGAATGCAGTCATTCGGCATGTGGGAGCAAAGGTCTCATCAAAATCAATGCCTCTCTCTTGAGCATAACCTTTGGCAACAAGCCTAGCCTTATGCATGTCAATTGTTCCATACGGCTTATGTTTCAACTTGAGTACCCATTTAACCAATGGCCTTTTGCCTCGAGGCAAATCACATAAAGACTAGGTACCATTCTTTATAATAACATCGTATTTTGATTACATAGTAGCCATCCAATATTATGAATTATGTGCTTCATCAAAAGATTTAGGATCATTCTCCCCACAAATACTAGAGGCAGGCATAGCATAGCAATCTGATGCAAAGGAAGCACTATGAGAGGCTAAATGAGCATGATATGACAAAGATGCATCTAATTTGCTATCTCTCAAACTTTGCACTAGTCATTTGGGCATAGTTTTTGGCTCCTCTATATCAACCCTCCAATCAAATGCATCATGTAAAGTGCATTAGAAATGGAATGATTTGCATCGTCATGTGGAACTTGTAAAGGTGGAGAAATTGCCTCATTTGGACCAACACTTGATTGTCTGCCTATAAAAAGAGGAAGCAAAGTGTCATTCATATCTCTAGAGCTAATTGAAGTCTCCTCGGTACATGAAAGTAATGGCTGAATTGTATCTTCCACAAAAACAACATCACGGCTAACCAAAATGTGCTTAGCTTGTGGATGATACAGATGATAGCCTTTGCTTTCAGAACTGTACCCATCAAAAATACATTTCACTGCTTTATCATCTGATTTCTTATGTTGTTATTCAGACACTAATGCATATGCAAGTGTTAGACGGCCGCCGAATAAGGACAAATGTACTAGGATAGGCGTCTTAAATGTAAAAGAACCTTTCGGGAAACGCATAGTAACTAAAGATTCGCGCACCCTTGTAAAAAAATCTTCTATATAAGGTAATGCAAAAAGAGTGGCAGAGAGCCAGTTTTTGGGGAATGGTAGGCGTACTGTTGAAGTATGTATGTCATTTAGAAGAGTGAACTCTACTCTGCTCTGTTATGTTCTGTTCTGTTCTGTTCTGTTCTATGCTCTGCCTAGTCATTTACTCGCACCGTAGTGTAGAGTTATGAATTGGGAATCTTGTGTTACGAACCTGTTAGTTAATGGTTGAGCGTGCCTCTGAGTGTTATTGAGTTGCAGTGTGTTGTTTGTCACTTAGTATGCGGAATGAGGAATTGTGGAAGTAGCCCAGAACTGTTCGCGTGTTAACATTTTTTGTAAGTGACCAAGTTTGATGCAGTAGTCTACGTTCACTGTTGATTCCGATCACAGGAAGACTAGCATCTGTAATGGTTGGAGTGCGAGTAGGATATTGTTAAGTCTGTAACGAATTGAGTGTTGTCAGGAAGTTTGTTGCTCGAGGTTGGCATACGATGAGTTGCATAACTTCAGGGTATATATATGTGTTTTGTATACCGGTATGTTCTGAAGAAGTACGTATTAGATGATCTTCGAAGTAGAGCACTTTATTGGACACAAGTCACCGAATTACTTCTCAGATCACTATAGAAGGATTAGTTCGGGAATTCTAAGTCCAGTACATCGAACAATCATCAGTTGCTCAGAGTCGCGCACTGAGCTAAGACGCGAAGAGCAATTTTGATTGTGTAATGAGTTGGGAAAATAGTACAGGGCCTCTGTCTAACAGACCCCTACCACTCCCAAAGACCCACCCGTGGCTAAGAGGTAACTTAATGTCAGGAAAGATTCGGAACATCTGAACTTGAAAGTGTTTTGAGTCTGAAGTCAGAAGTTTAACGACTAACATTTGGTGTCGTCTGTGGGAAAGTGGCACCAGATTGCCAGTTACCTGTGAGAAAGTAGCATTAGAGTGCCAGCTGTTTGTTAGAATCAAACATCACGTTTATCGTTCGATTGACTGACAGTAGCAACAGAGCCAGATTGTTGCAAACTGCTCGGATAGTGTTACTGCGCAATGATACATGCCGGTTACTCGCTCTGGCAAAACGTATCCTAAGAACCATAAGGCTGGAGCACGTAAAGTGCTAAAGACAAACCTAGTAGAAGAAGGTATAACGCGGTCTGACCCAGCGGTCAAGCAAGTTAAGGACGTTAGAATTAATTCCGGTCATATTCCGGTGGAACGATCAACGCCTTTGGTACATTCTGGTGCTACTTCGACCCAGCCTATCGAAGATATAGTATTTCCAGAATTTACCAAGACGCCGCTGAAACCAGTTTAACAATTTTGGATAAAGATTCAAGGTTATCCACGATCAGAAATACTCTAGGAAAAGAAATCGGTAAAAGCGGAGAAACACTGCATTCTGGCACAATTTCAGTTCATTCCGGTGATATTCTGATGATAGAAACACCAACTGTCGGCCAAGGCTTAGCATTTTTTGCGGAATCCTCAGCCCAACCAGTGTGCTTGAAAGAAAGATTTCGGATATTGGATATCCAGAAGGAAGGAAAGCTGTTCGAAGCAGAGATCCGAAGCATCCTAAGCAAAAACAGCACACCGGAAGGCATGCCATCCGGCGATACAAGTTCCGATAGTTCAACCAATCAACCTCAAGATACAGAAGACAGGCCTAACACACTCACAATGAACGGACAACAACAGCAACAACAGTTATGTCAGCCAAGGCCGCCTCCAACAGGAGTGACATACACGAAATTCGGTGGATTCCCAGGAGATGATCCGGACGCTCACGTACGCACTTTTGAAATAAGTTATGCAGTTCTTAATCATCCACCGGATCAAGCATATAAGGCCATTGTTTTTCAATCTACACTGGTCAACGAAGCAGCTAGATGGCTAACGGAATACGATATTAATCATTTCGGTACCTATGACGTAGTACGAGACTCCTTTCTGCAACGATTTAGGCTAAAGAAGAATCCCGCCGAAATCTTCGATTATTTACAAAACAACCGACAGAAGGTAAATCAGACTGTCCAGGAATATGCTACACTGTTTAGAACACACTTGCGGTAGATACCACAGGCCCACGCTAACTTACCGGATGATGTCATCACTCAGTGGTTCATCAATGGCCTAACCCCACAATTGAAACAGGTCATGATCATAAGATGTGTCGGAGCTATGACGCTGGATGCAGTCATTGCCATGGCTTTGCAATTGGAATCCAAAATCGGTGGATTTACAGAAGATCTAAAGTGGTTAAAAACGAACAAAACTATGACTGAAGATATGACCAGACAAGTGTACTGCATCACATGCAAAAATTCAGGTCATACTAGTGCCAATTGTGCACTAAATCAAACGTTCTGCGCTATCTGCAACACTGCCGGACACACCACCGGAAACTATGTCTACAATGCCAGAATACAGGGAACAGCAACGGTCAATGCTGTTATTCAAGAACATGGATAGCCAGCAAATCACTATGTACCTCCGCAACTGAGAAACAATCAACCACAAGGATATCGGAACTACCGAGGACAGAGGAACAACAATTATAATGTGAACCGCTGGCAGAACGGACCACCACCGGAAAATCCCAATCTACCACCACCCCGCTGTCATTTTTGTGGCGATTCGGACACATTAGAAGATTTTGCAAAGATGCCGCTGAGTATGATCAAAGGAAGAAGGAGCGACAAAACCCAATGGCCAACATGGTACAAATCACACCGGTAGAAACACAGACTGCTACATTCCAGACCCGATTCGGTAAACAACTACAGTCGGCAGCAGAAATATTCGAACCTGGGATACAAGAACAACATAGGATGTATAATAAGGCTAGTCACTGGACCGCAACAGAACCACTAGTGTTTCCAGAACCCATTCCGGTGACCCAGGCTTCGTCGACAAAGGAAGGAACACAATAAAAGGAAGCAGCAACGGAGCCATCATCAGCAGTAGACATAACAGCAGATACTTCTGCATCAGCAGAGACCTCAAGTTCAAAGGAGCAGGACAACCAATCTCAACAGGCCTGGGAAATTTTATCCAAGGCATCTATCACCCTACCTCTAGGCCAACTACTGGCATTGGTACCGGGGATTCGACAACAGTTCCAGCAACAGTTCAGTCCGGTACCTTCTTGTATTCCGACAACAGCAGCAGTGCAACCGGAACTTGATTCTACGGTTGATCATTCAGTTCCCTTGATTACAGTATATAAGAATCATAAAATTATGCAGGTATTGATTGATGGAGGCTCTGGTGTTAACATTGCGACTACAGCCTTATGCAATAGGTTAGGATGGACCGAAATCGAACCAGTTCAATTTTTCGTCAGAATGGCAGATCAATCTAGAGTCCATCCCGTAGGACTTGTGCGAAATGTACCCATTACTTTACAAGGTACGACCTTCAAGATGAACTTTGTTATACTAGATCTGCCGGAATCCACTTTGGATTACAACCTTCTTTTCGGCCGACCTTGGTTGAAGCATGCGAAGGTAATACAGGACTGGTCTGCACAAGAGCTTACGTTCAAGGATGCCAACCGTAGATATGTGGTAAAATTAGATGCTATACAACCTTGCAAACTTCACGCCAGACCATATTTTGCTGAACCAGTCCACATGTTAGATGGACTATCAGATGATGAAGAAGAGGAATTTTTGAAGAATAACGCTGATTTAATGACCTTAGGGACTGTTGATCTACAGTCCGTGATAGATAACTGGAGCACTTCAACTTGTACAATTGTACCGATCACCGAAAAAACTAAGCAGGAAGATACTGTCTCAACACATGACAATGAATTACAATCGCTGTTCGAATCAACAGATGATACAGAGAAACCGCAACAGTTTTATGTCCCCGAAGACCAGTTGACCACGTACAATCTAGGAGACGAAGATCATCCACGACCTGTAAAGATAAGGCAAGACTTACCGGAAACATTTAAAGCTGATTTGATTCGACTACTTCGCGAATTCTCAGACGTCTTTGCATGGGATTACAAAGACATGAAAGGATTAGATCCGCGCATCTATCAGCATAGAGTCATGTTGAAGCCTGAAGCTAAACCGAATAAGCAGCCTACCTACCGGATGAATCCCAATTATGCATCACAGGTAAAAGCCGAACTTGATAGATTATTAAAGGTCGGATTCATCGTACCAGTAGAACATGCTGAATGGATTTCACCAATTGTGATCGTGCCAAAGAAAAATAAGCAACTGCGAATCTGTGTAGACTACCGGAAATTAAACGTAGCAACAGTACCGGATCCTTTCCCGATCCCCTTTCTGGATACCATGCTTGATAAGGTAGCAGATCACGAAATGTATTCATTCTTAGACGGATACAGTGGTTACAATCAGGTTAGAATGGCTGAAGAGGATATACCAAAAACTGCCTTCATTACCAATTGGGGTGTTTTTGCTTGTACGGTAATGTGGTTTGGATTAAGAAATGCACCAAGCACCTTTCAACGATGTATGCAGGAGATTTTCTCTCCTTATCTCACTTCGTTTATGCAAGTATATCTCGATGACTTCTCGATTTTTGGGAAGATGATGGCACATTTGCTTCATCTACGATGCTGTTTTCAAAAGTGCCGAGAGTACAGACTCTGCCTTAACCCAAGCAAATCCGTGTTTGCCGTTTCGTGTGGCAAACTACTTGGTCATATTGTATCTACCCAAGGTATTCAAGTAGACCCAGATAAGATTTCGGCAATTTTAGAAGCCCCAGTACCCGCTACTCCAAAAGAAGTAATGTGTTTCATGGGTCAAGTACGGTGGCATGGTAGACACCTACGGTGGCTTGCTCATCTGGCTGTACCACTGAACAAACTAATCACCAAAACTCCCCGACAGTTCGAATGGACTCAAGAATGCCAAACCACATTTGATCGACTCAAGTATTTATTGACGCAGGCACCAATCTTACAACCACCGGACTGGGACAATCCGTTCCATGTTTTTGTCGACGCTTCAGATATTGCGATCGGTAGTATTCTGATGCAGCAAACAAATAAGTGGTTTCGCGCTGTCTATTATGCCAGCAGAAGGCTTGCACCTGCAGAAAAGAACTATTCTACCACCGAAAGAGAATGTCTAGGATTAATTTACTCCATCAAAAAGTTCAGACATTATCTACTAGGCCGGAAATTCACATTCCATGTGGATCATGCTGCCCTCGTCTATCTAGTAAGACAGCAGCATTTAGGCGGACGATTAGCAGGATGGGTGCTACTCTTGCAGGAATTCGATTATGAAGTCATTCACCGACCCGGAAATGCACATGCCTTAGCAGATTTCTTATCTCGTCTAGATTCCGGTGAAGCTCCGGTAGGCATAGATGACACGACACCCGCGATTTATGTGTCAGAACCAATTAATGAATATTCTGCAGACCCACCTATCCCATTTTCATATTATGATCAGATCTTGACCTTTCTTACTGAAGGTTGCCTTCCATCTCAGACTTCTAGAGCAGTACGCAGGAAAATTGCAGTTTTTAGCCGTCGATTTCGGTTAATTGCTAGAGAATTATATTATGTAGATCACACCGGAATCCTACTTCGTTGTATTCCACCGCATGAAGTTAATTCAGTTATTACTCTGGCCCACTCAATTCCTTCCGGTGGTCATTTTGCAACAGATTTGACTCACTGGAAAATTCTGCAAGGAGGTCTCTGGTGGCCAACGATGTACAAAGATGTGGCCCAATTTGTCAAACACTGTGATAACTGTCAAAGGTCTGGGCAACCACTGCAACGACACTTCTTTCTGTTGCAGCCAGTCATGCCATTAGAACCATTTTAGAAATGGGGATTAGATTTTGTCTGTCCAATCACACCTCCAGCAGTCTTCAGTAACAACAGATACATACTAACCTGTACAGACTACGCAACGAGATGGGCAGAAGCTTGGGCTTTATGGTCAGCTACAGCGGTGGCAGTAGCAAAATGTCTGCTAAATGATGTCTTCCCACGATTTGGCTTACCACTCGAATTGGTGATAGATCAAGGTACTCACTTCGTAAATCAATTAATGAAAGTACTCACCCAATCATTCCAGGTGACGCACAAACTCAGCTCTCCGTATTACCCTCGTGCCAACGGTTTGGCCGAAAGTACAAACAAATCACTATTAAATATCCTCCGGAAACTGATCATGGAAGCACCGGAAAGATGGGATCAACTACTACCTGCAGTATTATGGGCATACCGAACTACATATAAGGTAACAACAGGCTTGACACCTTTCAAACTAGCTTATGGCTTAGAAGCAATAGCACCCATGGAAGTAGTCATCCCGAGTCTGCGTGTAGCCATCACTCAGAAGATGCTACCGGAAGATTCGCTGACAGCACGAATGGACGCACTCAGAGAACTTGATGAGCACCAATGGCTCAGCTTTTTAACCATGCGCGAAGTACAACTAAGGCAAGCCAAGACACGCGATTGATATTTGAAGACTCCAATCTTTTCGGTAGGTCAGCTTGTGCTCTTCTATAACGCAAAGTCGGATAGAGCAGCAGGAAAGTTCAAACTACGATGGTTCGGCCCTTTTAAGATCTCATAATAAATCGGTCCGGCAACTTTTCGGTTGACTACGTTGACCGGAATTACACTCCCAAAAGTAATCAATGGGTCGAAGTTACGGCCATATCATCACGCCACTAGCCCGCATTAAATTTGTCGGCAGTAGACCGCGTTTGTTTAATCTTTTTCTCTTTTCTTTCTTCCTTTTTATTAATAGCCGTGTTTTGTAAAATCTTTATGTTACTAGCCGCCCCACTCAACAGTCACTCGAGTACGCACGCCTGCATGAAAACAAGCATCATTCCCGCACTGCACAATGATACCCAACCCCTTTCCCACCCCACCGTATTGTTCCTATTTAACTCTTTCGACAGCGCCAAAAATCGCTACCGTGTTGAGTGATAGTGTTCTGTGCGACCCCTGCGCTCTGTATTCGTGTTCATAGTCTGTATCAGCAAACGCCATGGAAGCACTCGCTAATTATACTGCCTTCAGTGATGGTATCCCTATCGAGATAGGTGAATACCTGCGTTGCAGAGGGTTGGCCAACTTCGCTGAGTTGCCCTGGCACTCAGCGGAAGCCCATCCCTTCTTCGCGCAAATCATCTCTTCCATTGCCCAGTCCCCGGCCACCGAACGCCAATGGGTTTTTCCTTCGCTACCCTCCAGAACCGTCATCACCTTCCCAGCCTTTTCTGAAGCCTTCCGCCTCACTCCGCAAGGCCGAGAAAATGGCCCCACTATCCCCCTCGCCCGCATGACTGAACTATTCCCCCGCTCCTCTTCCAACGAGTACGCTATTCTCTGTCGTCCTGAACCCGAACTATCCGCCCTGCAATTCTTAGTCGCCATACTCAATCTTCAGAAATGCACCTACGGCATCTCACGCCCATTTTATTCCGCCCTAGATTTAGCCGCGCGAGAACCAGTCAATTTCGCCTCCTATTTTTTTTAGAGAATCCACAAAGAGTGCGTAGCTATAGTAAAGCAGGTAAACAAAGGAAACACCCCACGCTCTCGCCTCCCCCATATCCTATCCTTCCTTTTTCCAGCCATTCTTGCCGCACAACCACCACCCCGAGGACCAATCTTATGGCACGAAGAATCAGTTCAACCACTTGAAGACGATGAAGAAGAAGACGAAGAAATCAACCAGTTATTCCGCAGCAAAAGGATCCGAATCAGTTCATCAGAAAGCGAAGCACAAGGTTCCGCCGGAAAGGATCAGGAAAATGCTAAAGACAACCAACACCAAGAAGAAACCTTCCACGACACAGCCACCTCCTTACACAATGAATCATCGGCCGACCAACACAACCAGCAGAATCCAACACCAACTGCGACTACCTCAACCGAAGAAGCATCAGAACATAAGGACGACGAGCACCAAGCTGTGGATGAAGCTCTCAACACCCTGTTAAAGGCCGTCGAATCCACCATCGCCCACATCAACAACACCGAATCTACTCGATCCCCACCAATCAATCCTCTTCCCCCACCATTTTCCGAATCTTCTTCATCCTCCCTCAATTATTCACCCCCGACATCCCCCCAAATCAATACCCAAACCTCTACGCAACCACAACATCCCCTTCTCCCCCCCTCCGTTCCAGTCTTTTCCGAGCTTGCTACCATGGGCCAATTACTTATTTCCCTCTCTCAACAACTTCCCGTACAGCTTAGTGAGGTCGCAAATACCATTCGTCAAGAGTTGCAACACAAGGTCGACCTACTGGAAGCCGACATCACCCCCCTCCAGGAAGAAGTCGATGCCGTCAAAGCAGAGAACCATCAATTACAGATGAAAGTAGCAGATCTGCAAGGCCAAGTTTCGGCACAACAGGCACTGCGACAGCAACAGGATGAGACATTGGAGCAACTGGCTGCCAAGGACCAGCTATTAAACAAAGCACATGAAGAAATCCGGACACTAAAACTCGCGCTACAAGAAAAGGAAGATATCAGCTCATCACTCGAAGAGCTAATAGAGGAAACGAAAGCACAATTGCAGGAGACAATCCAGAAGAATCACGACCAACAAAGAGAAGCAGAACAAGTCAAAGACGAGCTACGAAGAGCCCAGGAATGTTTGGATGAGGTGAACAGAATGCTGCGACACCAATTAACCAGGGAAGCCAAATACCAAAAAGATCTAGCAAATGCTCGAAGAGAACGCGACGCATACTACAAAACGATCGAATTTCAGAATCAGCAGCTCGAGCGACTAGATAACCAATTGCGAAATCAGAAGGATCGAGTCACGGATATGCAGCAGAAAGTCATCGAAATGAAGACATCCCGGGACGTTGCATTATCTAATGAGTTTTATTTAAAAGAGGTCTTCCTACAGACCCAGGCTGAATTTTTGTTAACCCAAGCCATAGCTAGTAGCTCCGTGAGAATGGACGCTCAGTTATTAGAACCAAATACTTTAGTTCAGATGATAGAAACCCTTAAAAAGAAAATCACCCGAACGTTTAGGCTCGCCCGAAACATGTATTTAGAAGGACTCGTAGCTGAACCATAGGAACCTGTGGGTTCGAGTCCACCGTGCGTGCCAGTGTTAGACGGCCGCCGAATAAGGACAAATGTACTAGGACAGGCGTCTTAAATGTAAAAGAACCTTTCGGGAAACGCGTAGGTAACTAAAGATTTGCGCACCCTTGTAAAAAAATCTTCTATATAAGGCAATGCAAAAAGAGTGGCAGAGAGCCAGTTTTTGGGGAATGGTAGGCGTACTGTTGAAGTATGTATGTCATTTAGAAGAGTGAACTCTACTCTGCTCTGTTCTGTTCTGTTCTGTTCTGTTCTATGCTCTGCCTAGTCATTTACTCGCACCGTAGTGCAGAGTTACGAATTGGGAATCTTGTGTTACGAACCTGTTAGTTAATGGTTGAGCGTGCCTCTGAGTGTTATTGAGTTGCAGTGTGTTGTTTGTCACTTAGTATGCGGAACGAGGAATTGTGGAAGTAGCCCAGAACTGTTCGCGTGTTAACATTTTTTGTAAGTGACCAAGTTTGATGCAGTAGTCTACGTTCACTGTTGATTCCGATCACAGGAAGACTAGCATCTGTAATGGTTGGAGTGCGAGTAGGATATTGTTAAGTCTGTAACGAATCGAGTGTTGTCAGGAAGTTTGTTGCTCGAGGTTGGCATACGATGAGTTGCATAACTTCAGGGTATATATATGTGTTTGGTATACCAGTATGTTCTGAAGAAGTACGTATTAGATGATCTTCGAAGTAGAGCACTTTATTGGACACAAGTCACCGAATTACTGCTCAGATCACTATAGCAGGATTAGTTCGGGAATTCTAAGTCCAGTACATCGAACAGTCATCAGTTGCTCAGAGTCGCGCACTGAGCTAAGACGCGAAGAGCAATTTTGATTGTGTAATGAGTTGGGAAAATAGTACAGGGCCTCTGTCTAACAGACCCCTACCACTCCCAAGGACCCACGTGGCTAAGAGGTAACTTAATGTCAGGAAAGATTCGGAACATCTGAACTTGAAAGTGTTTTGAGTCTGAAGTCAGAAGTTTAACGACTAACACAAGACAACCAAAGATACATAAATGAGCAACAGATGGCTTGCCACCATGCCAAGCCTCATATGGAGTGATGGATTGCAATGCTTTGGTGGGGCACTTGTTAAGTACATATGCTACACACATAACAGCCTCAAGCGAGAAGCTATGTGATAAAGCTTGACTTTTGACCATAAACCTCACCATCTCTATGAGATAACTACTCTTTTTTTTAGTAACTCCATTTTGTTGAGGTGTATAAGGCACTATACACTAATGTTTTATCCCACATTCAACGAGAAATGCATAAAAATCAGAAGATATGTACTCATCCCCTTGATCAAAATGGAGGGTGTCCAATTTACATGCTGATATATTTCTAGCCATAATCATAAACTTTTTGAAGCACATAAATTCTTTAGAATTTGCTTTCAATGGATACACCCATGCATGCCTAGAAAAACCATATATAAAAGTCACAAAGTAAAGGTAGTTTCCAAAAGAAGGTGATTTCATAAGGACCACAAACATCACTATAAACAAGCTTCAATTTATGAGGAACTCAAATTGAACCATCTTTTGGAAACAAGGAATATTGCATTTTGTCCAAAATACAACCTTCAAACACATGTTTACAAGGTGCGTCAAGTTTGGGTAGAGAGGACACCATTTGAGATTTTTGCAAGAATAACAAACTAGCAAAATTTAGATGACTAAAGCATGCATGTTAAAGCTTTGCATCTGAGATAGCCTGAGAATCTTGAACTGCACATGCTGAATCATTCATAGATTTTGCATGGTTTATGAGCTTATACAACCCATGACATAGAATGCCAGAAGCAATAGAAATATTGCCATTTGAGAGATCATGAATCGTACATCTGTTAATATATTTAGGTTGTGATGTGTGTGAACACTCTAGGACTGCCGAGGCACTTTTTTCCCCTCTTTAGGAGGTTTTTTTCCCTCGGCTTGTATATATGCCTATTGCCCTAATGGGCTACTTATCTTTGTACATTCTCTAGTAATACATTCAGTATTGTGTGTTGTGCTCCAAGTTTCTTCTTCTTCCTTGTGTTGTTCGCGTGCTTTCGCAGACATTTAACTCCAACAATTGGTATCAGAGCAGGTCATCGCTTCATCTAGGGCATCGTCGACACCTCTCCGATTGTAGTCTCAGAATCGCACGAATATTGGTGAGCATACTCAGCATGTTTCCGAGATTAAAATGGCTTCACTCTATCGTGCCAAAATCTCGATCTGAGCTTGTTTCGACCTTCGAATGCACTATCATAGTGCTTGTGCAGGCTATTTTGTCTTTTTGTGCCAAAGGTATATACCAATTTCAGTTCGCCAGTATAAGCATCTTGAAGTCTGCTATAGGTTTAGCAGAATTCGTCCGAGTAGTTCTGTTCAACTTTTTGAGATACAGTCAATTTTCTGCATCAAGGTATTTTAGTCGCCCGGCCATGGCTAAAAGCAGTGATGTATTTCGTATGTTGGTTGTTGAGGATAAGTTGGATGGTACCAACTACCCGTTATGGGCTTATATGATGCAACATGTATTGGTTGCAAAAGGACTGTGGAACATTGTGCAAGGTATTGAAAAATGTCCTATCACACCTACAACTATTACAACTTCAGGTATTGAAGCTGATGCAAAAGGTGTCGATGATGATGATATTCTGCATATTCTCGTTTGTGGTGCGGTTTTCGCTGCACCTACTATCGATAAAATTTGTTGGGATGGCAGAGATACCCAGGCACATGCATTGATAGCTTTGTCTGTCAAACGTGCCATTATTCCTCACATTCGCTCTTGCAGAACAACTAAGGATGCTTGGGATACACTTACCACATTGTACCAAGCCGCCAGAATAGTATTTACAAGAATCCTTGTAATTAGAAAAGTCGCGCACCGAAAGGGTGTAGCGCAAGCATTGTATCGTTTCTTTTTAATCAATAGAGTATGCGCGGAAGAGAAGAGAGATGCATCGCTAGCCTGTTCGGTCTGGGCGATGGTCTGGAATTGATTCCGTTTTGGAGTTATATCAATTGCAGAGTTGTCTATAAAGTCAGTATTGAAGTAATCAAGTACTGTGTTAATGTTACTGTGTTAAATTGAAGTGTGGTGATATTACAAAGAAGAAGTGAAAGTGTTGTGTATCTAATTGCGGTGATCGTTAAGGTTGTTATGCCCCTAAGTGTAATCGCATCTTCTGTAATTGTTCGGGATGAATCAAGGGAATTGATAGTCGAAAATTAAGTAGTGAACTGGGAAAATACATATAGGGCCTCTGAATTATCAAACCCCTGACCATCCCAAGAACCCACAAGTAAGAACAGAATAACTATAACATTTAACACTGGCATCGGCCATGGGGCATGGAATAGCCAGTTGGTGCATAGACTAAGAGTTGAGAAGAATTCGATGATATATGCCTGTAACATGTTCCGGAGAATCTTACCCGAAGTACAAAAGGGATCAGCGTCCCTGGAAAATTCCTAGCGCATTGGGCACACCTCCCAGTAGCAGTTGTGACGGACAATCATTGGACGGAAAGCGAGAAATCTGGGCTAGTGGAGTACCACCTCAGCATTTCCTTGTGCAAGAATTACAGGGTATACTAGAAGTGCAACCAGCCCCATCTGCAGAAAGTAAGATTGGTGAAGTAAGCACTGGTTCTGGTGATAGTGTGGGATTTTCCGATATCAGTTTGTGGAATTCCAATGGAACCTCGGATAATTTCGGGGCCAGTTTGCTGAATTTTGGTGAAAGTTCTATTCTTGATTCTGATTTTGAGGGACTAGTGTATTTTTGAATGAAAGTTTTGGTGAAAAGCTCACTACAAAAGTCCATTATGATGAAGGGCAATTGGCTGAAGGCGTGTGTGAACGACTGAACAATATCCAATTACCAGAGAGCGTGCAAGACGACAGGACAACACAACAGCAATTAGGTTTAAATGGTTCAAATCATTCGGCAGTAACATTTCCTCTTGATTCAAACACCATGAGTGGTTTGCAACAACAACATCAACAGCAACATCAACAACAACAGCAGCAGCAACAACATGCCATACCACCACGATCGGTACCCACTGCAGTTACATACACAAAATTTGGAGGATTTCTCGGTGATGATCCGGATGCACATGTGAGAACTTTTGAAATTAATTATGCAGTACTCAACTACCCAGAAGATCTGGCATATAAGGCTATAGTGTTCCAGTCTACACTTGTTAATGAGGTTGCTCGAGGCTTACTGAATATGACATTAACCATTTTGGCCAGTACGATGATGTTAAGGATGCCTTCTTACAACGATTCCGGTTGAAGAAAAATGCGGCTGAGATCTTTGACTATCTGCAAAACAATAGACAAAAACCACATCAGAATGTGCAAGAGTATGCAACTTTATTTCGTGCTCATCTATGATAACTATCGCCGGTGCATGCTAACCTATCGGATGATCTGATCACCTAGTGGTTTATTAATGGGTTAAACCCTCAACTTAAACAAGTAATGATCATACGATGTGTGGGTGGTATGACTCTAGATGCAGTTATGGTCATGGCCTTACAACTGGAACATAAGGTGGGCAGATTCGCTGAAGATTTGGACTGGTTGAAGGCAACTAAGGGTATGATTGAAGATTCATTGAAACAAGTGTATTGCACAAAATGTAAGAACACGGGGCACACTGCTTCTGCATGTGCATTGAACCAAATGTACTATGCTATTTGTAATATGGTGAGTCACTCCACCGAAACATGTCCCTATAATGCCAAAGTACAGGCCAGACCAACCGTAAACGCTATAATATAGGAGCAAGGACAACCGATTGCTCACTATGTACCATTGCAATTGAGGAATACTTCCTACCAAAGTTATAAAACCTATCGATGAACATGAGCAAACAATTTCAGCCAGACTTGGTGGAAATCCGGTCAATCAGGTGAAGGAGCATCCCTCCTGCCACCCAGATGGCATTTCTACGATGAGATTGGATATATCCAAAGATATTGTAAAGAGGCGGCCAAGTATGATAAACGAAGAAAAGAGCGACAGAATCCAATGGCCAACATGGTCTATATTTAAGCAGTAGATACTCCAGCGGCAATAATCCAAACACGTTCCAGCAAGAAATTACAACCATTTGCGGAGATTTTTGAGCCTGGCATTCAAGAACAACATAGAGTTTTTACCAAAGCTAGTACATGGGCCAGTCAAGAACCAACAATTTTTCCCGATCCAGTACCGGTGGTTCAGCAGACAGTACCAAATCCACCACCGAAAGCATCGAGTCCAGTGAAAGCACCACCGGAGAGTCCATCGAATGCGGTAAGGAGTACGTCAAATTTTGACTCTGTGTGGAATATTCTCTCGCAGGCCTCTATTACAATACCATTGGGGCAACTGTTAGCCTTGATTTTGGGTGTACGACAACAATTTTCAGTAACAAGTTTGTCCAGAATCTTCGCGTACACCTACCAGAGCTACTATTAGTCCAAAAACTGATTCTATGGTGGACCATGTTGTTCCTTTAATTATGGTATGGTATAAAAACCATAAAATCAACCAAGTGTTAATTGATGGAGGCTCTGGTGTGAACATTGCAATAGCCACCCTTTGTAAACGGTTAGGATGGACTCAGATTGAACCTGTTTGATTTTTTATGGGAATGGCGGATCAGTCCAGGGTGTATCTGGTGGGTTTGGTATGTGATATACCCATTACTCTACAGGGAGCGGTGTTCAAAATGACTTTTGTTGTTCTAGACTTACCTGATTCAACTCTGGACTACAACTTGCTATTCGGAAGGCCCTAGCTAAAACAAGCCAAAGTATTGCGGGACTGGTCAGTACACGAACTTATTTTCAAAAGCAACCACCGGTAGTATGTCGTTTCGTTAGATGAGATGAAACCATGCGACCTCCATGCTTGACCCTACGTAGCCGAACCTGTGCATATGTTGGATGGAATTTCAGATGATGAAGAAGAAGCTTTTCTCAAGGCTAACCAGGATTTGCTCGCCTTGGGGATAATCGACTTACAAACGGTTGCAGATAATTGGAATCCGGTCGTCTGTTCGATAGTTCTGGTTCCAGAAGAAGGGGACCTAGCTACGGATCCAACTTTGAATGCCCAAAGTTTCCTGCATTTATTCCCGTCACCTAAGGATATACCCATGCCACGATAATTTTATGTGCCGGAAGATCAACTTATCACTTGCGATTTGGGGAATGAGGCTACACTATGGCCGATCAAGATTAAGGCGGGGTTATCGGAAACTTTTCAAAATGATCTACTACAGTTGTTGACAGAGTTCCAAGATGTATTTGCGTGGGAGTATCGAGATATGAAGGGGTTGGACCCTCGCATCTATCAACACTGTGTGATGCTTAAGCCGAATGCATGCCCAATCAAGCAATCCAGTTACCGCATGAACCCAAATTATGCTACTCAAGTGAAAGCTGAATTGGATCGCTTGCTGAAAGTCGGATTTATCGCTCCCATTGAGCATGCCGAATGGATTTCCCCTATTGTTATCGTCTGAAAGAAAAATAAGCAGTTACGTATCTGTGTGGATTATCGGAAACTAAATGCGGCGATCGTACCAGATCCCTTCCCACTTCCCTTTTTGGATACAATGCTCGATGATGTTGTCGGACGCGAGATCTATTCCTTTTTGGATGGTTACAGTGGCTACAATCAGGTGTGCATGGCTGAAATGGACATAGCAAAGACTGCATTTATTACAAATTGGGGTGTATATGCATGTATGGTGATGTGGTTTGGTCTTCGCGATGCTCCTAGTACCTTCCAACAATGTATGCAAGAAATTTTTTCCCCCCTATTTAACCACCCTTATGCGAGTGTATTTGGATGATTTTTCGTTATCGAGTGATACATCGGCTCATCTTTACCATCTACGGTGCTGCTTCTCTAAGTGTCGAGAGTTTCGGTTGTGCTTAAATCCCAGCAAGTCGGTCTTTTCTATTTCTTGTGGCAAGTTGCTCGGTCATATTATTTCAAAGCAAGGTATTCAAGTGGATCGAGATAAAGTGCAAGCTGTGTTACAAGCACCTACCCCGACGACACCTAAGGAGGTTATGCGATTCCTTGGCCAAATACGCTGGCATGGGTGACATCTTTGGTGGCTCGCACACTTAGCCATACCCTTGAATCGGTTGATCACTAGTACTCCCCGATAGTTCGTGTGGAATGAAGAGTGCCAAATTACCTTTGATCGACTGAAAACACTATTAACCCAGGCCCCTATACTACAAGCACCAAACTGGCAGCTTCCGTTCCATGTCTTCGTGGATGCATCAGACAGTGCCATCGGTAGTGTGCTCATGCAACAACAAGATAAGTGGTTCCGTCTTGTCTATTATGCTAGCCGACAATTAGCAGCTGCTGAAAGGAATTATTCAGTCACTGAGCACGAATGCCTCGGTTTGGTCTATTCGGTGAAGAAATTCCGGCACTACTTGCTGGGACTCCAATTTACATTCCATGTGGATCATGCTGCTCTGGTTTATCTTGTCCGTCAACAACATTTAGGGGGCAGATTAGCCAGGTGGGTGTTGTTACTGCAAGAATTTGACTACGTGGTCGTCCATCGTCCACGCTCAACTCATGCCTTAGCTGAATTCTTATCTCGGCTTGATTTCGGTGAACCTCTCGGTGGCATTGATGATACTACCCCTACTATTTATGTGACTGATTCGGTCCAAGATGAAGGTCAAGAGCTCCCAGTGGCACCTTCGTATTATGATACTCTTCTGACCTTCCTCATCAGTGGAAGCCCTCCGACTCATACGTCTACTTTGGCTCGTCGTAAATTGGCCATGTATAGTCGACGGTTCTGGCTCATTGTAGGACAATTGTATTATTTGGATCCTTCTGGTGCAGTCTTATGGTGTATTCCACCCCATGAAGTTCCTTCGATTATTGCCATGGCACATTCTACTCCTTCCGGTGGTCATTTTTCGGTCGACCTTACTTACCGAAAAATTCTGCACAGTGGCTAATGGTGGCCCACTATGCAGTGTGATATTGCTACTTCTATTAAAACGTGTGATTCTTGCCAATGCTTGGGACAACCTTTAACACTGGCACCATTTTCCACTGCAGCATGTTGCTCCCCTTGAACTTTTTCCAAAGTGGGGCTTGGATTTCATTGGGCCCATTACACCTCCGGCTACGATTACTCATCATCGATATATACTTACTTGTAATGATTATGCTACTGGGTGGGCAGAAGCTTGGGCTTTACGATCTGCTACTACGTCAGTGGTGGTTAAATGTTTGATGACTGATGTGTTCCCTCGATTCAGTCTTCCCTTGGAGATTGTTTCGAATCAGGGTACACATTTTGTAAATTCCTTACTGTAAGCACTTACCCGCACCCTGCAGATTGTTCATAAATTTAGCTCTCCGTATTATCCTCGGGCCAATGGTCTTGCTGAAAGTACCAATAAAACTTTACTTAACATGCTCAAGAAGTTAGTTTTGGAATGTTTGGACCGTTGGGATCAATTCCTTCTTTCAGTTCTGTGGGCATACCGCACTACGTACAAAGTGGCTACAAGGAATACGCCTTTTAAATTGGCATATGGGTTGGAGGCCATTGCACTCATGGAGTTCGTGGTCCCGAGCCTCAAGGTGGCACTAGAACATAAGCTCTTACCGGAGGAATCCTTTCCTTTCCGGTTGGAGGTGTTGCCGTCCTTGGACGAACAACATTGGGAAATTTTTCCAATGCTGCAAGAAGTCCAACTGCGACAAGCCAAGACACATGATCAGTTTCTCCGCACTCCTATTTTTACCAAAGGCCAATTAGTTCTATTCTATAATGCTAAATCTAATCATTCAGCGGGCAAGTTCAAACTTCGGTGGTTTGGTCCTTAGCATATTGAATCGCAGGTTGGCCGTGCTACGTTCCGGTTATCCACTTTAACAGGTACCCTTCTCCCTAAATCCATCAATGGATCGAAGCTTCGTCCTTATTATCCCACGCCTTCTTCATCTTGATGCTCTATTGGTATTTTATTCTCCGCCCGGTTTATACGACTGTTCTGACTCGATGTTCCTTTCCTGTCCACGTGTTCCGGTTGATCGACTGACCGTAAAATTTCTGTTTTATTACCTATCCATAATTAGCCACCGCATTATATGTGTAAGATTCTATTCATGCATGCATGTCGCCATTATGTCTGTATATTTCCAACATTGGGTGATGATTATGTTTCTCCCCGTATTTCCATTCAGTGTTTTTACTTAATCCCGTTCTTCCCTCGTTGTTCCACTATTGGTGTTCTTTGTTTGTGCGTTTGTGTATTCTGTGTTTCCTAGTGTCTTCGTGCTCTCGTATTCGCCATGGAAGCTTTGGCTAACATTGCGACTTTCCATGTTGGCCTCGCTCCGGGATTGAGCGAGTTCATGCACACCCGTGGGCTTTTGGCTTTCGCTGAACTACCCTGGCATTCGATGGAATGCCAACCTTTCTTTGCACAGATCATATCTACCATTGCTGCTACTCCTGCTACCGAAAGCTACTGGCCGATTGCTTGTCTTAACCCACGTGTAGTCATCAACATAAACACCATCGTTGAATGCTTTCATCTCCCTTTGGAGGGTCTTGTAGATAGACCTCTCTTACCGATGTCCACCATGAAAGAGCTATTTCTATGCCACTCTTCCAACGAGTTTGCCATCCTTTGTCGCCCTGAACTGGAGCGCACTACACTCCAGTTTCTTGTAGCTTCCCTTAACCTCCAAAAACGCACATATGGCATTTCTCGCCCCTTCTATTCCATGATTGACACCACAACGAGAGAAGCAGAGAATTTTCCTTCATTCTTCTTCTGGTGAATTCACTGAAATGCCAGGCAGTTTCTCGGCAATTGGCCAAGAACGATATCCCTCGGACTCGCTTGCCGCATCTACTACCTTCCTCCTCCCAGTGATTCAGGCAGTGCAACCTCCTCCATTGAATACCATTCTCTTCCATGAGGAGTCTGTACAAGTGATGGAGGTCGACAACGATGAGGATCTAAGGGGAAACGCCGCAAATTGAGCCCCTCTCACAACAAAGCATCATCGTCCTCAACCGTTCAGTTGCAGGATATAGCTTCGTTTGCTCAGATTCTTTCTGCTCCACCATCCCCTAAAGACCAAGTTGATCCTGATACTGTTATTAAAGAGGTCCACCCTGCTGATACGGTTGTGCAGCCACAGTCTCATCCACATGAGCCAACGCCCGACACGGCCACCGAAGTTGAGCAACTCGTGGATAAAGCACAACCTGAGGAGGAGATTGCTCAACTAGATGTCTCGTCTCTCGTGGTAACAACTCTTGCTTTGCTCTCTTCATCTCAAAACCCACCTCTGCCTCTTTCTCCATCAAAGGGCCTTTGCCGCCTAGCCCCCCTTCCTCACCATGTCATTTGGCAGCCCGTCCTCTTCCTTCCTCCCCTGATTATTCACCCCCCTCGTCGTCCGCCACCGTTTCCATTAACCCCTCTCAACCAATCTCCACCTCTATAGTACCTGATTCATTGGCCCAACTAGCTCAGATCGGTAACTACCTCATTCATCTCTCCACCCATCTTCCCCATCACCTCCAAGTTGCCCAACAATCCCTCCGACAGCAGTACCAATCCAAGGTGGACATGCTTGAAGCGGACATCGCACCACTTCAGGAAGAGGTGCTCACAGCCAAAGCCGAAGCTAGTTCACTCGAGGAACAGATTTGTCGTCTTCATGTAGAGTTGAATGAGAAAAATGCCATCATTGCAGCTCGTGATTATGAGATTAGCAAGCTGAATCAAACATTCATTGACAAGGAGGACGCCATGACCGCCTTGGCCAATCTCTTAGAGACCACGCGCGCTGATCTTGCTCTGGTGGAGCAAAAGGGTCAAGAAATGGCGGACTTAGCCTTACAAGCCGAAACTGACTTAAAGAAAGTAACCGAAGAGCTCTTTTAGAAAAGTCGCTCTCTAGAAGAAGAAATTGGCCGTAATATTCAGCTGAAGAAAGATATTGAAGCCGTCCAGAAAGAGAGGCAGGACTTTTATAAAATCATGCAGTTCCAGTCTCAAGAGCTCGAGCGCAGAGAGAAACAATGGGTGTCTAGGATGAGAGATTATTGCGCCTCGATGCAGACATTGCCGAAATGAAGCTACGACGTGATGCGACGCTCGCCAACAACTTTTATCTCCAAGAAGCCTTTTTGCAAAGTCAAGCCGAAGCCTTACTCTCCCAAGTAATTGCTGCCAGCTCTGTGCGGATTGATGCACATCTGGTTGAACCCCAAATTTTGAAGGAGATGTTAGAATCCCTTAAGCAGAAGATAACTCGAACTTTTAAACTAGCCAGAACCATGTATATTCAAGGAATCATTGATGATTCCTAACTTTTGTATTTTCCCTGCTAGGTTCGAGTCCACCATGCATGCCAGTGTCAGGCCGCTGGAATAGTATTTAGAAGAATCCTTGTAATTAGAAAAGTCATGCACCGAAAGGGTGTAGCACAAGCGTTGTATCATTTCTTTTTAATCAATAGAGTACGCGCGGAAGAGAAGAGAGATGCGTCACCAGCCTCTTTGGTCTGGGTGATGGTCAGGAATTGATTCCGTTTTGGAGTTATATCAATTGCAGAGTTGTCTGTAAAGTCAATATTGAAGTAATAAGGTTTTGTGTTAAAGTGAAGTGTGGCGGTATTACAAAGAAGAAGTGAAAGTGATGTGTATCTAATTGCGATGATCGTTAAGGTTGTTATGAGCCGAAGTGTAATCGCATCTTCTGTAATTGTTCGGGATGAATCAAGGGAATTGATAGTCGGAAATTAAGTAGTGAACTGGGAAAATACATATAGGGCCTTTGATTTATCAGACCCCTGACCATCCCAAGAACCCACGAGTAAGAACAGAATAATTGTAACGTTTAACAGTTATAACCCACTCACAAGACAGGTGAAGGTAAGTAGAGATGTGGTATTTGATGAAATGTCAAGCTTCTATGAAGATATCAAAGAAGGACTTAATCTTTACTCAAATGACAAAGGAAATGCTAAAAAATCAAGTGCAAAATCTCAAGTTTTGAGTGGACCTGATGCATCACCAAGCAATAGTTCCAACTCAAATCCATGGAGTGGAAGATTGCATGGAAATTTCAGTCCAACAAATCCATCAAATACATTGAAGAAAGGTAAACAAAAGCTTTCTGCTGGTAGTGAAACATCTGCAAGTTTTCAAGACATTGATGGAGATTGAAGAGGTTCAGAAAAGAGACTTGACGAGGAACTTGGATTTCCCTCCGTGCAAGAAAGGCACACGCAAATGATACAAGGAGAAGTGACCCAGGATCAAGAAGATATGGGAGGATGTAGAATTCAGTGCAATGATTGACGTATCACAGTTACATAGCTCATCATTGTGCCTACATGACCAAGGTAATACAAGATGTTGAACCTTCTTGTTTTGAAGATACAATTGAAAATAGATTGGGAGAAAACTATGGATGAGGAGATGGTTGCCCTTTATGGAAATGAAACATGGAAGCTAGTTCCATTGCCACAAGGAAAGAAACTCATAGGTTGCAAGTGGGTTTCCAAGGTAAAGCACAATGCTAATGGTAGCATAATTAGGTTTAAAGCTCGTTTAGTAGCAAAAGGATATGCTTAGACATATGGCATCGATTATGAGAAAACGTTCAGTTCGGCAGGATGTGTACAAGAAAATTGTGGGAAGTTTGATATATCTCACAATTACAAGACCTGATCGAAGCTACACTATTGGACTTGAAAGCCAATTTATTCAAGTTCCTAGGAAACCACACTTAGATGCTTTGAGACACACTCTATGATATGTAAGTGCAACTTTGGATTATGCATTGTTGTTGGGTGTGTGTAGAAGTGTGAGAGACACACGAGAAGCACACACAAGGAGCACAAACACAGCAAGACACACGGAGAAGACGATGGCTGGAATAGCTCTCTCTATTGACCATGAACAAAACTGAAGTAAGAGCTGAATAATATCCCTAAGTACAAAGTACCACCACATATGAAAGTATCAAGTATGTGGTAACATGGGGAAAAAACCTCTAGCCAGCACTAGAGTAAAAAGTGCCCATGTATAGGGAAAAGGTTCACATCAAAGGTACTCGAGGAACACATAAGTGTAACAATTATTTTATGAAGTTGGTGCAGAATTGTAGGTTCATGGTTACATCGATGCAGATTGGGCTTGTAGTATTTTAGATAGAAGATCTACTAGTGGCTTTATATTCTCACTTGGAAGTGCATGTATTACATGGAGCAGTAAGAAGTAACCCACTATTGCTTTCTCGAGTATAGAGGCTGAGTGTAGAGGTGCTGCAATGGAAGCATCTGAAGCATCATGGCTAGAAATGCTACTTACAGATTTAGGTATGGAAGTGCAAAATCATATCACCATCTATTGTGATAATCTTAGAAGCATACAATTAGCATGGAACCCTATTTTTCATGCTAGAACAAAGCATATTGAGGTGCATTAGCATTTCATCAAGGGAAGGTATTAATAGGTGACATTTACCTCGTTTATGTGAGGGTGGATGAGTAGGTTGCTGATATTTTCACTAAAGCACTTGGAGATAAGCAGTTGAAGAAGTTTTGAAAGATGCTTGGATTATAGGACATGATGTTGAGCTTGAGGGGGAACATTGAGATATCAAGCTCAACATGTGATTATCCAGGATGAAATGTATCACTTTTTCACTTATGTGGCATGTATAGTGGTCGTGTCGATATATGTCAGGGATACTTCATTGAGCTTTACTAGATTTATCTATCGACGGTGATGGCAATTTGTTTTCTTGCCAGCTCACTCATTCATGAAATACATCATTGCTTTTAGTCTTGGCCACTTATTAAATACACTAATGCAAAAATATGACTATCTTGAAAAGCTGCACTAAACCACCCTGTTGAGCTCTGCTTAACTTGTAGAGACTTTGAGCCGCTTATACTGGTGAATCAAAACTTGTATATATGTTTGGCAGAAAAGGACAAAATTGTCTACATAGGCACTACAATAGTGCATTCAAAAGCGGAAACAAGCTCATTTCTAAATCTCGATGCCACATAGCGAAGTAGTTTTGATCCCCTAATCACCTGTAAGGAATTGAACTAACAACCTCTTGGTTAGGAATGTGATGGGCTAACCACTTGTCCCAAAAGCCATGGTTGAGGATTACTTCCTAATCCTCCCTCTTAGGGTGTGGTTCAACCATCTCCTATCTATCAAGGGTGTGATTCAATCATCTCCTTCCTATCAATTTATTACATTCTTCCCCCCTTGGTCAATCATCGTCCTCAATGATCTACTCTTGTATCCCTCTAGCCTCGGTGATCAGCCCCTTGAACTCCCTAGGTACCTTTGAATTGATGTCCTCAACCTTGCACAGTTTCTTGAACCTTGTTCACAACCTTGGTCTCTTGAACCCTTGCTCTCAACCTTGGTGTCTTGAACCTTCTTGTTCGCAACCTTGGTGTCTTGGGCCCTTGTTCTCAACCTCAGTCTTGAACCTTGTTCTCATCCATGTTTGGTATCTTGAACACTCAATCAAGTGCCACCCAAGGATTTCCAAGGACTTCACAATTGCACGCTAGTCCATTGGAAAGTTTGTTCCGAGAGCTTTCGAAGGTATATTATATGCCTCAATCTGACCTACGGATTGAGAGATACACCTCAATCTTGGATGGTCTCACCTTTGAAATCATCGTGCGTGCCTTCCGTCCGCCTTGCCCAAGTCTACTTCCTTAGCTCTGATATCAATTGTGGGATTTGAACTCATGACCTACCGGCTAGGAGTATGATGGGCTAACCACTTGCCCCAAAAGCTATGGTTGAGGATTACTTCCTAATCCTCCCTCTTAGGGTGTGGTTCAACCATCTCCTATCTGTCAAGGATGTGGTTCAATCATCTCTTTCCTATCACTTTATTACACTAAGTATGCTCACCAATTTTTGCACGATTCTGAGACTATGACCCGAGGGGTGTTGACAATGCCCTAGATGAAACAGTGACCTACTCTGATACCAATTATTGGAGTTTTAGGTTTGCGGAAGCACATGAATAGCACAAGGAAGAAGAAGAATCTTGGAGCACAACAGAACACTGAATGAATTACCAAATGAATGTACAAAGATAAGTAACTTGTTAGGGTTATAAGGGTATATACATGCTGAGGAAAAAAACATTCTAAAGAGGAAAAAAAGTACCTTGATGGTTCAAAGTGTGTTCACGCACATCACTATTGAAATGTCAACTCTTAGTACCCATGACCTTCCATATCACAAAGTAGGTGTAAGATGCTCGACACGACTGGAGTTATAGAGCCCAAAGGCCCAGTAGGGTAGAACTTGTGAAGGGATTGTCCTAAAGCCCGATGAGAAGACATGTTTTGACTTGCTAGAGGCCTTGATATAGAGGCATGTGAGGTCCGAAGTTGAACAAGCCAGAAGGTTGGGTGCTCGAAGGCCGATGAAATTGAAACAACCCTAAGGCTAATGAGCATCCACCTATGCATGGGCAGGAATGCCTAGCAGGGGATTGAACTCATCCCCCCCCCCCCCCCCCCCCCCCCCCCCCCCCGCCAAAGACAACAATTCAACAAATTGTGCTACACACACTAGACATTGGATGTTGAAGTTGCCGATTGAGATGTCATTGTATTACATAATGACCATATACACTCGATTAAACTATTTCCATCTTGTTGATTATCTTGACCTTAGTTTTGTTCGTTTCTTGTTGATTACCTTGAGCTTAGTTTTGTTCTTTTACTTGATGATGTTTTGACGTTGTGCCCAAGCCTAGCTTAGGATAAGTTTTATTTTCAAAAAGTATGTTGCATCGACTTATTTGGTTTTGGCTTATGTTTTCAGATAAACGATTATTTAATTATGTACTTAAGTGTTTTAAATGCAGTAGAATCATATTGTTTTTTTTCTCCAATATGTTATCGAGAATAGTAGTGTGTGGTGTTGTTTGATAATAGAATTATTAAGTTCTCTCTCTTTTTTTTGAGAGTACAATGAATTGAAAACACACTCACACACCCAACCTCGTAAGATAGAGGCATCCATCTTATGTCAAGCCAAGATTTGAATTCAAGATTTTCTCCCAGAGACGGAAGGCATCAAGAGACTCAAGACATCAAACCACTAGGTTGCATGGGCTCGCACTGAGTTACTAAGTCCTTCCTTGTATAGACATTCTATAAATACACACAATTATTCGTTTTGGTGCTTAAAGCGGCACTAGAGTAAATTAAAAAAACAAAAAAAAAGCTCGGAGTACGTGGGAAAATTTTTGTTAGAAGTTGTCCAAGCTATTCTACTAGTATGCTTAACTCTAATACGTATCAACTTATACGTATCAACTTGTCCGTATCAACTAATACGTATCAACTCCTACGTATCAACTTATACATACATATTATACATACATACATGCATACATAGATATGTATATACATTTAGACATGCGTATATGCACACATGTGCACATTCATGCATAAATACATACATACATATGTTTCTAGTGTGGTAATCGGTGCATATGTATGCATGCATACATAGATACACATGCATAATGAACACACATCACCACACTAAAAATATATATGTTAAATTAATGTACGAAAAACGAACATTCAGACACGTTTTTGATTTAGGGAGGGTAATTTTTTTTTTTTTTTTTTGATGGAGGTTCGGCCGAGGCCTACTCCCCCGGACTTTAACTTTGAAATTGCAACTGTACAAGGAAGGGCATAGTACTCATGGGACCCCCTTTATCTCACAAGAACAGGGGTTTACATGACTGGGTTAAACGGCGGTCAACACTACCACAACGATAGACAAACGATGGCACTCAGCCACAATGCAACATCTTTCCAGATTACATGTCCCTTACATGTTGCTGCCAGGGATTGAACCCTCACCCCCGCCTCAAGAGGTGAGAGGCCCAACCACTAGGCCAGCGAACAGGGACCACTAGGCCCACTAGGGAGGGTAATTGATTATTAAACGGTAAGATGGGTTAATTTACGTTAGCAGAACTTACGTTTAATCATTTCCATATGATAATTTATCCACACGAGGTGGAAAAGAATGGGGATTTTTGAGCTTGTCAAGGGAGGTGACTTCATGAATAAAATCATTTATCTTTCCATAAGGCATCACAAGAAATTCAAATATCTATCACGAAATTGTGAATACTCCAAGAAGAAAGATAGCTATTGAATGCATAGTGAGAATGTTTTCCTATGATTGAAAGAAAACGTTCCCTTACAATCACTTTTCTCCTAAATGTAGATGGATTCTCTCTAATATCAGAATACTCATCTCGAGAGTGCCATCTCTTACCTTTGCTCGTCGAAGAGAAATCCCTCTTTCTATTGGGAAATGAAAAAAAAGGGGGAAGGGGGGGGGGGGGGTTTTGAGGTTTTGCATGGCAGACTCTTTATCCAATTGAAAACGTAATTTCCGAGTGTACAGAAGGCAGCATGTTTCTTAACAGAAAGACATGGATTGGATTGTCCCGTTAGCTTGAAATGGACAAGCTAAGCACACAAAGGCAAGCATTTCATGGCTGCCTGTCTTCCATGTATGATGTCCGAATTCGAGCATGGGGGTTTCAAAGGGATTTTCTTCTTTTGGAACAGCGCGCGGACCACAGGAATGACCTGAGAATATGTGCAGGTAGACATGTTGGGAACGCTAGGAAAGAGAATCCGCAGAAGCAAAAGCCTCGCGATTTCGGCAAGAGCAATGTGCCACTAAATGTTAAAACCTCTGCCCCCCAGCAGGAACCCTCTTCAAGGCGTGCTGAGGACTACCTAGAGCTTCAGACGGATCAAGCTATAGGACGTATTGTCTCTTCACAAGCTAATTTCATGCGGGTTGTTGTCATCAATTCAGGTAAAAATGCATTCTATTGGAAGTGATCCATTTTTGAATATGTATTTCAAGGGTAAGAAAGGAATCGTGCAGCATTCTCTCCATATTCTTAAAGTTCTAGTTTCTAAATGAATTGAAGCATCGCTGTGGCATTATCCTTATCAATACATGCATCAATATTAGTTAAGGTGTCAATCCAACATCAGTGCGTGACGCGTCAAAAGTTATGTTTGTGAACCTGTAGTAATGTTGACCAAATTTCCAAGAGTGGCATAAAGTTGATCATGTCAAATACATCATGTTTTAGAGAATGGTATATACATATGTCAAACTGAATTTAGAGCGAGAAAGGGAGAGAGAAAAATGGAATGGTATATTAACATTTTCAAAAGGCCAAATGAATTGAGAGACCATAAAAATTACATCTCCGTGGATCTAATATAGTGCCAAGGTAAAAACAAAAAAAAGTGAACCAAAGGAAAACACTGGTAAGCTGGCAGTGACTTGTGTGAATAGACTGTATTGGGACCTTTTTTCCCTGTTTAGGAGGTTTTTCCTTGACTTGTATATATGCCAATAATCCTAATTGATGCCTTACCTTTGTGCATCTTATGCTTAATAACATCACTGTCTTTGTGCTCTTAGGATCCTTCTTTCTATTGCTATATGTGTCTCCCCTTGCTATTTGAACTCCAACAATTGGTATCAAAGCATGTCTATATTTCTTGAGGTGCATTGATTGCACACTTTGTATACTGTCCCATTTTTCTAGAAAATTCAGTGAGCATTATGTCAAATGCTTAAGGAAAGCTTGAAGAGCTTGGTATCGTTAGAATTCACATTTTGGGCCATTTTGACTTGTAGATTTTATCTGTCCAACATCTTTGATAGCACAAGAGAAAGAAGTAGTCTAGACATTACAAATTGAGAAAATTGTATTCTCAGGTTAACGGGCATATATAAAATAGCATTTCATTAAAAAGAAAAAGAGAAAAGAAAAAAAGAAAAGAAAATCTTCCAATACTAGGAAAGCTTGAAGAGCTTGGTATTGTTAAAATTCACATTTGGGATCATTTTGAGTTGTGGGCTTTTCCTGTCCAAGACCTTTGATAGCACAAGAGAAAGAAGTAGTCAGATATTAACCCCAATTTAATGAAGTAAAAAACAGATGCTTGAAAATTTCTCAGATAGCAGAACTAGCAGATACAAACCTCCGATCGAATGGAGTAGATAAATAGAAGATTTCCCATTAAGAGAGACAATAAATAGAAATATCCTTCAATTATGGAGTAGATGACATATATATAAAAGCTTTGAAATGGAGTAGATAAATAGAAGATTTCCAATTCAGAGAGACAATAAATAGAAATATCCTTCAGTTATGGAGTAGATGACATATATATATATATATATATATATATATATATATATATATATATATATATATATATATATATATATATATATATATATATATATATATATATATATATATATATATGGAGTAGATGACATATATATAAAAGCTTTGAAATGGAGTAGATAAATAGAAGATTTCCAATTCAGAGAGACAATAAATAGAAATATCCTTCAGTTATGGAGTAGATGACATATATATATATATATATATATATATATATATATATATATATATATATATATATATATATATATATATATATATATATATATATATATATATATATATATATGGAGTAGATGACATATATATAAAAGCTTTGAAATGGAGTAGATAAATAGAAGATTTCCAATTCAGAGAGACAATAAATAGAAATATCCTTCAGTTATGGAGTAGATGACATATATATATATATATATATATATATATATATATATATATATATATATATATATATATATATATATATATATATATATATATATATATATAAGCTTTGAAAATGGAAGATCTGCAGAAGATTTGCAACTTGATGTAGATAATGAGTTGACAGCAGTTCATTAATATGCCTCCAACAGGTAGCGCATATACAGAATAGGAGACATAGAAACCAATTGGTAGATAAACTTGTAAAACAGTAGACAATGATTTGTACCCAATAAGAATCTGCCTAGTTGAGATATACATGATCCAGCCAGCAGGTGAATATGAAGGGTCAGCAATATACATGTACCAGATATATAGCATTCAACAACATAGATATATAGGATAGGACCGGCAATAGATACTCTCTACAGCTGATTTACTCCAAGCTACATGATGGATGTAGGCCCACAGCGACATACAGCACTCAGCTGCAAACAAATCGTACCCAGCAGCAGATTGGGCGGGTATAACTCTGATCTTTAAAGTGATTCGACCACCAGATATACAATCATGCTATATAAAATAGCAAAGAGAGCTGCTGTATACATAGTAGCTGGAATGGAGAACCAGCAACTAAAATTAGGGAAGTTGTTTTTAGTTTTTAATTTCTTTTTTTTAAAGTTGCGATTATTTGTTAATAAAGAAGTTGACGTGATTTTTATTCTATATTGAGAAGTTGGTTATGTATCGAAGGTTAAAACCCTAATTTCTGATATATTCCTACAATCCTCTCCCAACTTAAACAAACACAAACTAACAAAAAGATCCATCCTCTTCTCACTAAGATACTGTTTGTGTGGATAGAGACGAGAGGATTGTTTTGAGAGACAAATAGAGGGAGATGTGCATGTAAATCTAACAAGCCTAGACTTATAGCTGGATTTACAATTATAAACTTGAGATTGTATTAATATATACCAAACAGAAAGATTTCCAAACTTAAAACTCATAGCCCTTTACAAGAGTATTCTTGATTTGAGGATCCTCTTTTATGGACACCCCCTTCTCCATAGTATTAGCATATACCTTCTTTTTTGTAGCAAAACTTATTACCTTGGCTTTTGCCTCCATACATCTTGCATGGGTTAAGCTTGAAACACTTTTATTTCTTGTGGTGGTTCTTTTTACAGTATTTACACACACACACACACACACACACACACACACACACACACACACACACACACACACACACACACACACACACACACACACACACACACACGTGCGCGCGCGCACACACAACCCCCCCCCCCCCCCCCCCCCCCCCCCCCCCCCCCAAACAAAAAAAAGAAAAAGAAAAAAAGATTCTTTCATTAGTTAAAAGAAAAACGCCCATAGAGCTACATTCCAGTCTGGGATCAATATAAGGTCATATATACAGGACCAGACCAACCCACACAGCCGCCCAACACAAGGCAAAGAGGATGACTAGCTAGGTTGGGGGGGGGGATGGATGGAGGGGAAAGAAGCCAAGCATGTGGCCGGTAATTCCACCATATAGTATCACGCTGAGAAGTAAAGAAGGGGCCTTTCTTCCACAGCTGAAGAAAGGTGTGCCTTCGATGAATCATGACATCCGAATCACCCCGGAAGGTGGTCTAGCTGTCCTCGAAGAGTGTGGAGCAGCTCAAGCCAGATGTCCGGAATCTTCTCAGCTGGGGGGGTCACATGCCGATCAAAGATGCACCGGCATCTCACTCTCCAAACAAACCAAAGAGCTAGGCTTCTGATCAGCTCCAGTAGGGGTCGTCATCGCTCCTTCAGGAAGAGACATTAATGCCCTGAGCGGTGAAAATCCGCCCATCCTGGATCAAGAGGATAGTGCTATCAGCCGTGTGCTCTTAATTGAGGACTGGGCTAGTAAGCGAGCTCCAAGCAACCTCACCCCAAGAAATCAGCTGATTCCCTTCTCTCCAAGTCATAAGCCTCAAGATCCTCAGCCAAATCTGCCGGGCCAGCTGGCAGTCCCATAAGCAGTGCCGTTGTGACTCAGTGTGGAAGCCACAACCCTTGCAGTCGCCCCCAGTAACTCAGCCACGTACCGACCGCAATACCCCTGTGAGCAACCAGCCACTGAAGAAGGACAGTCGGACGGGGCTGCTGAGTACTCCAGATGCAATGCCAGAAGGAGGACAGGAACTCAGACGAGAGGCCATGATGCCGCCAAGCCTTGATGGAAGCAGGGATAGCGGACCGGCAAGATTGAAGGATTCTCCGACCCAAGCGTGCAGTATACTGAAAGAAGGGGATAGTGGGGCTCCCCGGGGAGGCATAGGGGTCACACCACTGCCACTCACCCCGATCCCACCATACAGTATTTACATTTTCTTCCCCTTCATTTGGTAGCAAAAGCTCTTTCTTGATTTTCTCCTTTCATAGCGTAGGAAACCTTTCAAAAGTGGCTCTAAAAGAGTTTGTATTATGGTGACCAAAAGATCATATGAAGAGGATAAACTCTTCAATAAAACTGCCATAACATTATCCTCTGCTATAGGTAAACCAATGGATTCGATTGTAACAGATGGCTTTTCAAATTATTCAGATGATAAAAAATGTTTTTGTCTTCATGCTTATGAAATAAAAAAAAAACTGTATCATAAGTATGATACAATGAAAAAAAAAATATGATGAAGAGTATCGAGCTTAATCCAAGCTTCTGTTATAGAGTTAATATTAAAAATATGATGAATATGCTCATCACTCCTTAGAAGTTAGACTATGATTGAAAGTCCCCTTTTGTCTTTTTTGTTTGATGGTTTTGAGTGGACAGCTCACTAGAACTAGGAGAGGAGCCTTCACTTGTCTCCGTATACTTGATTCTTGCTTGAGTAGCATCCCAAAAATTCTGGTTCAAGGTATTTCAATTTTGGTGCCATTTATGGCAACAAACACCTTTGAATTTCCGAGCAATAATGCCAGAAGAAGACATGGTGATAGAATTTTCCCTCTTGTATTTGGTGGTTTGTGCGAGGTAGAAAATACATTGGTAATTTGTTTCGCTTTTACTTGTGCTTTATTTTACATGAACAGTAATTACCAACTTGTATGATGTGTGTAGATAAGATCTTCAATAGCACAAGGGACAATAGCCTAGACAAATACAAATTGAGCAAATTCTGTTCCTAGATTGAATCAGATGGGAAATAAATTCTTCCAGTAACAGAAGCAGATATAGAACTTCAATATCAGAGGAAATAACAGATGTTCGAAACTCTCCAAGATAGTAGAACTAGCAGATACAAGATCTCTGATTGAATGGAGCAGAAAAATAAAAGAACTCGTATATAACAGAGCCAGTAAGTAGATGCAAACATCCTATGGACTAGTCTATAGATAACAGATATATGAAAGCTTCAGAAATATAAGATCTTCAAAAGATTTGCAACTTGAGGTAGGTAACCAGTTTATTGCAGATAATCAATATACCTGCAACAGGTAGTGTGTATGCAGCACAGCAGACACAAAGAAACCAATAGGCAGATAAACTTGTAAAGCAGTGGACAATAATTCATATCCAATAACAATCTGCCCAGTTGAGATTTAGACGATCTGACCGACAGATAGATATGAAGGAATATACACCTAGCAGATATATAATATTCAGCAACAGATATACATAGGATGAGACCAACAATACATATTTCCTCTGGTTCAAAATCTACTCCATGCTGCTCATAACAACAGAATCCAGATGTCGCTCAACATAGTTGATTCACTATGTGAACTGGATCTTTTTAATATCTCTTAGGTACATGCCATTTGGCGCTAAGTAAATTTGTTAGGTTTCTTCAGAGAGTTAAAATCTGAAGTTAAATTGCGTGTTCTCTTGTTTTTGGGTTTTTTTTGTTTTTTATTTATTTTTTGTTGTTTTTTTTTTTGCTTTTGGTTTTTTGTTTTTGTTTTTGTTTTTCATTTTTTTGTGAATTTAAAGCCCTATTCCAGCCAGATGCATGCATTTCTGCGATTCGTGAGCTTTGAGAACTAGAGAAGCTTGCCCCTACTATTGCCAATGTTGAAGGCTGAGCCTTGCCCCCTTACCCACTTGGGCTTTAGATCTGGGTTGTGCTGCCATCCCACCTAGAAGCCTAGCTTATTATAGGCTTGAGTAACATCAGCCAATCTAGCTCTACATATCCGTGAGCAAGTGCAAACCTTCCTTGAGTTCTCACACATTAGTAATTATTCTAAGGACTCCCGAGACTACTGAACTTGAGGCTACATCAAAGTGATAATACATACATCTATTGCCTAGACTCTAGAGTCTATGTCATACATCAAGAGTGATAATCAACGTGCCTTGAATTGTGTCTTCACTTTGGGGTACCCATACAATTGGCCACTCCTTGATTAATGCAAGAAATATTAGTGGCTTTGGGGCTCGTAAATGAGTATGTAACTAAAAAGCTTCACCACCACAACAATCAAGCTTATAAGTCATGTCTTTGGCCTAGGAGGAAATGGAATTTTCGCTTGTCAGAAAGTCCCTTAACAAATAGCTTAGATGGTAAACCATAACCTAGCTCATGGCATTTTGATTTGGAAACCACATACATTGAACTGGTGTGGAGATAGGAGATTGATCCTATGACATCTTTTCAACCTAATTGTAGTACCCATACTTCTTTGCAGTGACAATGGATGTCTATGAGGAAGATACTATCTCACATTTGCAACATTCTATCAAGGAGTTTATAGCATGTAAGTATCATTTCAATTGCAAAAGCATCAAGGTTACAAACTTATAGATTGAGAGGTGCATTCTTGAATGCAATCTCTCTTTCAATGTGGTGTGTACCCAAGCATGCAAATGGATGGTAAAAGCCATTGCCTAAGTCGATTTCTGTTACGATTGGTATGGAGTTAACTACAAAAGATTACGGACTTCCATGTTAGATGAAGAAGGAAAGAGGATTGAGGTAATTTAAGAGCTTATTAAATTAGGTTGGTTGACTTATGGATGCCAAATTATATCAAATAGATGGAGTGACATAGATTGTTGCCATATTAGGAACATCTTTGTCTCTCATGCTTAGGTGCCTATTTTCTCCATGTAATGGTTGTTAGCAAAGAAGATGTGTGTATCACATGTGAACTCATCTATGAGCAAATTAAATGTGCTATTTTAGGTGTTGGGCTTGAAAATATGGTATAAATTATTATCGATAAATGCCCTCAATCGTAAGAGGGATTGATGTTAGTCGAGGACAGAGGTAAGCTGTCATGGGTTAACTTATATTGAGTGATGCGAAATGTGTTGTGAGCTTCATGAGTAAAAATCATTTAGTGCTGACTATTTTTTGATCACATAGCACTGGGGGGATGGTTTGCTATTTAGAGACTTGATTTGGTTGCATCTATGTAGTTTTGTTTAGACTACAAGAAGTTATGTACATATGGTTGTTGTAGTTTGCATAATTTATCTGGGTCCCCCCCCCCCCCCCCCCCCCTTCCTCTCTTTTTCCCCCCCTTGTCAGGCCCCCTCCCCATATGGACTTGCAAAAAGGTAGACACATTGTGGTTAATAAGTGAAGGTTGGAATTTCATGTTGAAACTTGAGGTCTATGCATAGATTTGTGGTACGCTTGTATCCACAATAGTCTTACCTTATTGGTATGGGGTGCACCATGATATATGAAAGATGAGTATATGTAATGCATAACATTGCCTGACAAGAAGCTTCGTTTTGATAGAGTTTATTAGTTATAGGAAATGTGGGCATTGCGTACTACACCTATGTGCAAAGAGGTAACAGTAGAGCCAACAATACAGTGATTGCTCAATGATTATATAGGGAAAAATAATAAAACAAAAAGCTATGATATAATAAAAAGCTATAGACAAAAAAATCAAAAGCACATACACATACAAAAATAAGAAATAAAATACCTTCCTAGTGAAGGTTCATACACAAACACAAAATACAAAAACACACAAACATGCTCATACACAAATACATACAAATAAGAAACATCTTAGAATTGGGTGCGTAAAACAAATCTTCTAGTCAATCCCAAGCTTTTTAATAAGTAATACAAGTTCGGAGATGTGGAATATAGATCTCTTAACTGAAAGAGTGATAAGAGCTAATGCCTGGGAATCTCTAAAATATAACTACATTGTTAGTGATGGAGAAAGTTTTCAAGAAGGATATCTAAGATCTAGGCAAGGAATCGGGAGTTATGTAAGATCTGGGCAAGGAATTAAGAGTTATGTAAGGCTATGTTAGGAAGGATATGTAAGATATAGGCAAGGAATTAAGGGTTCTGGTTACAAACCAATTATCTTCGATTGAAACATCCATATTTATCAATTGATCAGTTAGGTCTTGAATTTTGGTTAGGTATTCTTGTATATAACTAGTAACTACCTTCTTTCAATCTCAAATTATAATTATGTCGTCTTAGATATTGCATCCTAACAATATTAGGTGAGTAAAACAAATCATTTTGAATGTAACTACAGTGTGAATGGTCGAGAAAGCTGTCAAGAAGGACATGTAAGAACTAGGCAAGGAATTAAGAGTTATGATCACAAGCTAATCATCTTCCATTAAAACATCTATATTTATGAGACAAAAGAGTACTAATCTTGCTTAAACAAGAATAAACTAAAACAAGATCTGAGTGTACCACTCACACAAACTAGATAGCAAGATGCTAAGATCTAGTTATAGTACAAATAAATAGCTTTGACAAAGCAACTTACTTGTAGCAAAGCAAGTCACCAGATTTAAACATCAAATATGTAGTATGTATGCTGGAAGCTTTGATAGTTTGCACAAAAAACAAGGGAAAAAAAGAAGCAACAGAAAAGAATTGCATTTGTAGAATAGCCAAAAAAAAAGGTACATGATTTGACTCTTGTACTCTTAGGTGCAGATATTAAAAAAAAGGCCTTTACCCCATTTCGGCTGACCCTAACGGACTGGTGCTGACGGCCACCAGTCAGTTGGCCTCAGGATTTTGGGGTGACCCGAAAAGGGGAATTTTTCCCCGAGATCAAGTGAACCACGCTCATGTGCTACCTCTATCAGAAATTATGGAATCACAACTTAAATCTAACTAGCAAAATGTTCTAAAGCTTTAGAGGCTTTTATGTATGCATAAATCTCATTGCCTTCAACTTAATACAATTTCAGCTTTACCTTCTTGTTGTTCAAAATAGAACTTCAATGCTTAGAGTAAGTAGATACTAGATACCTGCTGAATCTTATTTTGTACATACAGACTATTACAGAGAAGCATTAGCTGATGATAAGTTATAAAAAAACAACACTAGTATACTCCTACAACTGCTGCATATTTCAATAGCATGTGTGTCAAAACACCTGCTGGATAACTATTGCTGCCAGAGGCAACTGTAGACAAAGAGTTATCTTTAGAGGATTGAGCTTATGATAACAGAGATCAGTTGGGTACAATTTATACGTCAAGTAACTTGTTACAGACTATATGTGCTGCTGGGTTGTAAATATGCTACTAGATATGTACAATACAAAACTCAAGATTGTAGTGTATGTGCTACATATCTCTAGGTGCAGATACATAGCACAAAACAGAGTTGAGTTGGCTGAGGGCTGGAAAAAAATGCAGGTATAACTCAACATAGACCTGGTTGTATAGGTGCTGAACAGAGAACAAGGTAAACTTAGTAAAGCTATTCTCAAAGAGTTGGATAAAAACAGATTTGGATAAATATGGATTTGCTGCTGCTGGACAGAGATAGATAACAGGATACAGAGGTGTAGCAAGACTCACAATCGAGAGTATACCATATGCACAATCCATCAACCTCAGAACTCTAATATACCTGTCCTTCCATTTGAGGACATGCTCTTTTACTTGCTCTGATACCAAATTGTTAGTCAGGAATCACATAAGTACACAAACATAAGAGAAATTACACATACACAAGAGCAATTACACGAGTTGGGTGAAAAATTCAATGGCTCCATTAATAATAAATAGTTATAAGATGATGACACAGTCTCAAGTACAAAAAGTGAACTCACAACACATACCATACTTCTCTGAGAACTTTGTGAGAGGTAATGATAGGAGATGTAGCCGGAGCTGATTGTAAAGGCTTCTCCAATTGTAGCAGAGCAAGGTGGCATTCTCAAAGCTAATAGAAATTGGTATGCTGTACCTTTTTTAGGTGTAAAAGAATTCCCACGATGCCCTCCTCCAAGAGTGTCAAGAGAAGAAGGTTTCTGCCATGGAATATAGAGTGAATTGTCCATGACTTTATATAGCAATAATGTGTGATCAGCTTTTAGCAATGAAAAGCATATGTGAAAATCTCGGGAAAAGCACAATAAGACTATCATTACTTTTCGATGAAACTCTTTGATGACATGGCATTGGTGATGAGCTGACATATTAATGATGAGGTGACAAGTTTTCCATGTGCATGTAATGATGATGTAATCTTATGTTGACATGTGGCATTAATAATTGACCATGACTTTGAGAACTTTGACTTTTTCAAAAGTAGGGTTCCTGCAGCAGATTTAGGGTTAGGGTTTTGGGATTGATATTAGGGTTTTCATACGGAGTATTTAGTAGCATTGGAAGTCTCTCAAGAAGTACTACATGAATATGTGATCAGATTGAAAAGCCCTAATTTGACTTTTTCACTGAATTTTTTGACCAAATTTGGCCTATGGCCTAAATTGATGATATATGTACAATGGTATACAATTAGAATTTGTCAATTTGTGAAAATCCCTACATCAACACCATGATGAGAGCAGTGATTGAGAGTGGACACTTTGGTGTAGAAATCAATGAACACATTGTTTTTGAGAGGAAAACGAAAAAGGGTTTTCTGAGAATGCGTTTTTTATTCCAGTCAGCATTGACATATTAACCATAGAAAAACATTTCTAGACTGACTTGAACTTCGGTTTGATGGCTGTGATAAAGATTGTACATTGGTTTTGGGGATCAATGATCACTTGTACAAAGTGAATAAGAAAGAGACATTTTTCCAAAGTGTATGTATCTATGTAGTCATTTTTGCTTTCAATCTGGACGTTCATTTGTTTTTATTTTACTGTGTGCTTATTGATATTCAATCATCTGCTTCTGGTGCTGCATATTTTCTCTTCACTGAGCACTTGCTCCAACACAGCTGCCTTATATTTAATCGTTTCTTCTGCTGTTGCATATTTTCTCTTCACTAGACACTTGCTCCAAAACAGCTGCCTTATATGGAGTTCTCTTGACAATCAGAAATCTTTTTTGGATTTTTCTGTCCTGTACATTCCTGTAATGCCCTTTCTTCAGAATAGTTATGGAGCATGCATGCAGATGTCCAAAAGTACAAATTAGTAAATCCTTGAGTTTAATAAGCTGTTTCTGAGTAACCATACAACAATTGGTTGTTACTATTCACATTGTTGTTTTGTTTTACCTGCTCCAGGTACAACTGCTATGGAAAATGAAGCTGCAGTTGACACTGGCTGTGATACATGCTCAAATGATATGAATGCTTCAGCAATTGAAGTGCCTTTTGCCACAGCTGAATCTTTAGGGGCAAAAGAGAAGCTTGGAAGGGAGCTTTTATGTGTTGTAAGGGCGTTGTTGAAGAAAATCAAGAGGCGTGTCATGGTGGGGGACAAGGTGCTTGTTTCTGGAATCGATTGGGTGGATGGGCGGGGAATGATAGAAGAGGTTTTTGACAGGGAAACTGAGGTTTTGGATCCACCTGTTGCCAATGTAGACCAGCTCATTGTGCTTGCTGCTCTGGATCGGCCCAGGCCAGAACCATTTTCTTTAAGCAGATTCCTTGTGGAGGCTGAATCCACTAGAATACCATTCACTGTGGTCTTCAACAAAGTTGATCTAGTCTCTTCTGAAGTAAGTAGTCACACTTTTGTTTATGAAGAATCTGTGAATCTATGAGCCAAGGGAGTTTCCTGGATTCATGTACAGTAGGAATGTTTCAGATTTTTGGTTGATCATGATTCCAGTGGCACATAGAAATGTTATTCTTTATAATCTGGGCCATATATTATGGAGGCAACCCTGATTTGGCTGATGATTCAGACTATTGGAATCAGAGGTCTGCTTGCAAGGGGCTACTCTTTTTCACATGGAAAACCATATTAGCATCCATGCATGTCTGTCTTCCCTTTCTGGACTAGTTGGAATGAAATGCATGTTAGTTAAAAGGAAATCACAAACTCCATGTAAACATTGCAAGTGATACTTCTAGGTCTGTAGTACTTTTGGGTATGCAATTCAAACCTATAATTAAAGTCCATTTTACCATACCATGAATCTGATATTCATCAACATTACTATTTTTCCATGGTTAGGATGTTTCTGATTGGGAGAGCAGGTTGACTTCCTGGGGTTATAAGCCTCTCTTTTGCAGTGCAACTTTGAAGCTGGGAACTGATTCATTGGTTGAACTTTTGGCAAACAAAACCAGCGCTATTATTGGACTGAGCGGAGTTGGCAAATCAAGCATGATCAATGCTTTATGTGATGAAACAGGGGCAAAACTATGGAACAGCAACAGCAAAGTGGAACCTGATGTGGTCGAGGAAACTGCGGTGAGTATGTTATGATTGGAGAAATACGGCACCGTTTTTATTACTGGTCCTTTCCAAGAGGTGCTGTTATATAGAATCTCTCTACTATTAAATTGTTCGTAGTTTATTATTACCTTCATATTACTTCAGCTCTCCATTTTCAATTCCTGTTTGTATCTCACCTCCTCTGCTTGCTGTGTTCCTTTTAACTTACTTATCCTTTGATCTTGCATTTGTTTTTTTTCGTACCCCATATCCGAGACTTTTACTTCTCTTTCCTTTCATTTTACATAATGCATTCAGTCACTCCTATCATCCATGAGAATTTTGCCTCAACATGGCAGCATCCACCCTCTTGTGGTGCTTAATCCTGGAAACATTTGATATCTGCTATGAGGTACATTCTCAAGAAAGAACTCAAACGCAATCCAAAGGTGGCGGGTGAGGTTAAAGTGACCATGAAACTTGGTAAATTGCAGGCGAAGTGTTTTTCTTTCACCAATGAGGAGTTGTGCTATACATTCTTAGTAAAATGAAATCGGTTACTGAAATAGCTGACGACTGGATGAATGTTTGCATGATAATGTGGATCAAGTTTACTTCTCTGGACAAGGATTATCTGAAGTTATGCTTAAATCTGCGGTGACTGAGGCCCCTTGTTTGGTCATTGTGCTATGATCTATGCTATCCCACCCTTTGGGGGGATTGACTTGAGTGTTTCCTTGGAAACCCATGAGGTTCATTAGGGAGGAACTACATCAAGACATGCCCTGTTTGGGTTAACTTTCTTGACCTTCTGTTTTACTTTTGGGATCATGTAGTGGAAATAAGTCAGGTATTAGGAAAAACTCTTTATGTCCTTGTGAACTTTGTGAAGAGATGGATAGGTATGTGCTTGAAGATGAAGAGGTGTTGCAAAATCCTTGATCTACACCAGCCAAATGAACTCCAGAAGTATATGGTGGGCCCTTTTAGCTTGCCAATGGATGTATTAGACACCCTATGTACCTTGGAATATCACTCTCAAAAAGATAGATCAAAACAGATAAGTTGGAGTTAGCTCAGAGGTGAAAACTTGCTATTCTTGGTTCATACACCTTCCCAGTGTTTTACATAATTCTCTGAGCAGAGAAGCAATTAGCTCAATTCCTCTTGGGGAAGTCTAGGCAACTTAAAGAGCTAACTTTCAAGAGTAATCTCATCAAAAATAATGAACCACACACTGAGAATGAGTTTTAACAAGTGATGACATCATCCCGATTTTCACGGGCTGCTACAGAAATAGATCAGTGAGCAGAAAAATAAACATAACTCAAAATGTAGAAATTCAATGATTATGAAAATTTGTATGGTTATACTAGACAGTGAGCTGAATCCAACAAGCTTTAAATCACTGAATTTGGGTAAGTAACCACTGAGAAATGGCTCTGACAAGATGAGTGAAAAAGTCGGGTACCTGACATAGAAGTGAAGATGAACAGACCCTGTTGACTTCAAATGAACATAACTGAAGATTGCAACATCCAAATGACATGAAAATTTGTGAGCATATAGTAGACTTATAGAGCTAACTTTACCAAGTTAAATCACTGAAAATGATGCACCAAGCTCAGAGAAAACATCTTTGCAAGCTGACTGAGAAAACTGAGAGTAATGGAAGTGAGTAGTACACTTCACAAGAACATGGAAAGATGAACTCAAATAATCATGAAAATGAAAGTATATTGCTTGTACAATACAATGACTTACTGATACATATGTGTGCCTTGTAATCACACCTTGATATGGCATAAAGCTAAGCTCTTGGAGGTCTTCACATAGGTCTCTCTAATCACGACTAAAACTGCAATCTATTTATAGTTGAGTTTGGGAGGCTAACTTCCCTCAATCACTCTCCAATCAATCAATGATTGATTTGATTCTCTACCTACCACAAATCACGAATTCGTGGCTCCTCTTTCCATTCTTGATCAAGTGGACTCAACCACTTAAGATTCTCTTACTTTTACATTAAGTAAACTCTTCAAAAGTTACAAGAGGTAGTTCACAAGTGAACTTTACATAGTCTTCATTTTAAAGCTTCTTTTATGACTTTGTGGGACTCAAGCCAATACTTAGGCTTGTCATAGACTTGCTCCAACAGATCCCCCTGAAGCCAAGTATGCTTGAGGTCTTCAATCTTCCAAGATTACCTGCAAACCAATCATAGCCTTGAATTTGCAAAGCTTTGTACCATCCAATGCTTTGGTTAGAATATCTGCACATTGTTGATGAGTGGACACATATGATATTTGAATCTCTTTGCTTAGAACCTTTTCTCGTACATAGTGATAATGAACTTCAATATGTTTAGTCCTTGCATGAAAAATAGGATTAGCAGCCAAATGAATAGAACTCATATTGTCACCAAAATTAGTTGGAGTTCCAAACTCCAATCCAAGATCTTTGAATAATGTCTTCATCCACATAGCTTCTTGTGTAGCTATGGCAAGACCTCTATATTCAGCTTCAGTAGAAGAGAGAGAAACTGTGGGTTGCTTCTTGGATGACCATGAAATAAGCTTTGAACCTGCAAAGGTAAGATAACCTGAAGTGCTCCTTCTATCTTCCTTGGAGCAAGCCCAATCTTCATCAGAAAATAGCTTCAAACCTAAATCAGATACATAAGGATAATAAAGTCCTTCATTTATGGTTCCTTTGAGATACTTGAGAATCCTTTTGGAAGCATCCATATGTGGTTTCCTTGGTGTGTGCATAAATTGACTTAGCACACTCACACTGTAACATATATCTACTCTTGTCAATGTGGCATAGTTGAAACTACCCACTAGACTTTGATATGATGTGATGTCCTCTATGAGTTCACCTTCATGTGAGCTCAATTTGTGATTGACCTCCATTGGAGTACCTGCAATCTTACAATCTTGCATCTTGAATTTTGCCAACATGTCCTTAATGTACTTCCTTTGAGTGAGAAACAAACCATGATCTTTGTAGACAACTTCCAAACCTAGGAAGTAGGTAAGTGAACCCAAATCACTTATCTTGAACTCTTCTTTCATCTGATCTTTGATCTTCTTCATACCATCTCCATCATTTCCTGTCAATATAATATCATCTACATATACACATAGGTAGATGACCTCAAAATTACTCTTTTTAATAAAGAGTGAAGGATCTGCCTTGCTTGGTTGAAAGCCTTTGTCCTGCAAGAATGAAACAAGCTTGAAATTCCAAGCTCTTGGAGCTTGCTTGAGACCATACAATGCTTTGTTAAGTTTACACACATAATCAGGATAAACTTGATTCTCAAAACCAGGTGGTTGTGCCATATATACCTCTTCTGTTATCCAACCATTCAAGAATGCATTCTTTACATCTTGTTGAAGTATCTTCCAATTCTTGGAAGAGGCAATACTAAGCAAAACCCTAATAGTAGGCATCTTTGTCACAGGAGAGAAAGTCTCCTCATAATCAATTCCCTGAGTTTGTGCAAAGCCTTTTGCTACAAGCCTTGCCTTATACCTGTTAATGGAACCATCAGAATTCTTCTTGAGTTTATAGACCCATCTTGAGCCTATTACCTTCATGGATGAAGTCTTGGGCACCAAATCCCAAGTGTTGTTTTCCTCAAGTGCTTCAATCTCTTCCTTCATTGCATGCTTCCATTCTGATTTTGCTTTGGCCTCTTCAAATGATGATGGCTCCTCTTGGTTTATATCCTGTGCTATGTAGATAGAGTGTTTAGTTACTAATGAGGTGTCAAACCCATACCTTTCTGGTTTTTTCTTTTCCCTCATAGATCTTCTTAGGCCATGATGTGATGATTCTGCCTCATGTCCAAGTTCCTGCAATTTTGCTTTACCTTTAGACTTCCATGCTTTGATCTTTTCCATGTGAGATTCTTCCTCATCCTCTGAGGTGTCTTGTTCTTCAATCTTTGATTGTTCTCTACCAAGCTTTGGAAAATCTTCTTCAAGATCATATGGTAAATTGACCTTCCTGCATGAATCTTCATACCATGAATTGTTCTCATAAAAAACTACATCTCTGCTTACCAAGAATCCTTTGTTGGTAGGGTTGTATAACCTGTAGCCCTTTTGATTGTTGTCATATCCAATAAATACACACCTTTCTGCCTTTGGATCCATCTTGCCTCTAACCTGTGAAGGAACATGAGCAAAAGCAATACATCCAAAAATTTTACAATGATCTAAGCTTGGTCTTCTTCCATTCCAAGCCTCATATGGAGTCATCCCATCAAGGGATTTTGAAGGCAACCTGTTAATCAAGTAAGTGGCTGTAGATACAGCCTCAGCCCATAAGTAATTAGGTAAATGCTTTTCATTTAACATAGACCTTGCAGCTTCAACAATTGTCCTATTCCTCCTTTCTGCCACTCCATTTTGCTCAGGAGTGTACCTTGTAGTTACCTCTCTTTTGATTCCTCTTTCTTGAAGAAAAGAATCAAAATCATGGGAGAAGTATTCTCCCCCTCCATCTGACCTTAGCCTTTTTAGTGATTTACCTGTTTGATTCTCCACAAGAGCCAAATATCTTTTGAAACATGAAAAAACTTCATCTTTGTGTTTCATAAAGAATAGGATAGTCCATCTGCTGCAATCATCAATAAAGGAAACATAATACCTTGATCCAAATATTGAAGCTTCCTTGCTAGGTCCCCATACATCTATATGAACCAACTCCAAGAGATCTCCATGCATATAACCTTTCTTCATGAATGGTAACCTGTGAGACTTTCCAAATTGACATGCACTACACTTATAAATCATATGTTGTTTTGACAAATTAGGAAGTCCAAGTACACTTTGGTCCCTGCAGATTTGCTTTAATGACTTTTCACCAATATGTGCTAACCTTTTGTGCCATACTTCCAATTTTGTGAGTGTCTGACTACCATAATTAAAGAGAGCAATGTTTCTAGTGTCCTGTAATCAAATGTGAACAATCTACCTGTCTTTTCACCTTTTGCAATTCTTCTGAATCCTTGACTTGGATCTTCAACAAATGCTCCTTCTTTTGTGAACCTGACTTGCAACCCTTTCTCTACTATCTGCCCAACACTTATCAAATTCTTTGTAATGGTAGGGACATAGAGTACCTTACTGAGTAGGTTGATGTTTCCGTCAGGTGCTTTGACATTGCCTATTTTCTCCACAGGATGTTTTGTATCATCTCCTGTTTGTACCTCATGCTTATTCCTTGGATCTTCTAAATCTGATAGGAGTGCCACATTTCCTGCCACATGATTTGAACAACCTGAATCTATGTAGAAAACATGCTCATCAGATTTACCTTGTGGCATAGCCATGTTCATTATCAATAATGAATCCTCTTTGTTTGAGTCTTCTGTGTAGTTATTGTAGTGTCTCCTTCCTTTGTAGCCTCCTTGATAGTTTGAATGATTGTAGTTGTTGTAGTTGCCATGGTAGTTGTTGAACCTTCCTCTTGAGTAGCCATAACTTCCTCTATTGTATCCTCTGCCTCTTTGATTCCTGGAATTCCTAAAGCAATTTTCAGTTGTATGATTAGTTAATCCACAAATAGAACATGAGTTGGAGCCTTGGGATCTCCCCCTGCCTTGTCTACCTCCTCTTCCTCTACCTCTGCCATGTCTTCCTCTACCTGCATAGTTAGCTTGATATGTACCTGCTTCATCATCCACTTTCTTTGCCTTTCCTTTGTTATCTTTAGACTTGCTTTTATCCGTGTATAAAGCTGAAGATTGATTACCTTTAGAGCTTTCTCCATTTTTGATAAGCTTTGCCTCTTGAGTAAGTAGTTGTCCAATGAGTGTGTTGAAATCAGGTACATGCATGTCCATGTACAAATCCATAGCTGTGGTGAATGCTTCCCACTTATCATTTGCCTTCAAGCCATTGATGACCTTCCTTACAATTTGCTCTTTATCTATTACCTCTTCAATGCTTCCCAACTGATCCGCTATGTCCTTGAGCTTTGTGACAAAATCAGTCACATTTTGTTTGGGAGCCTTCTTGAGAGTTGTGAACTCCAGCCATAGTTGATGCTTCCTAGCTTTGGTATTTGAAGAAAAGAAAGCTTCAAGTGCATCCCACACTTCCTGAGATGTCTTACAACTTCTAATGTGAGGCAACAAAAAATCTGAGATAGAGTTGAGGAGATAAGACCTTGCAAGTGCATCCTTGGAGCACAATGTGCTCAATCTTTCTTGCTCTTCTTGTGTTGGTTGACTTTTGTTCCTGAAACTTGGCATAACTTCATCTCCAGCCACATAACCATATAAACTTCTACCTTGGAGATAAGCTTCCATTCTTAATGACCAAGCTGAGTAGTTACCTCTGTCCAATTTGTCAATTGATGAAGGAAATCCATCTGTCATGTTGTCCAACCTTGCTCTGATACCACTGTGAAGAGATGGATAGGTATGTGCTTGAAGATGAAGAGGTGTTGCAAAATCCTTGATCTACACCAGCCAAATGAACTCCAGAAGTATATGGTGGGCCCTTTTAGCTTGCCAATGGATGTATTAGACACCCTATGTACCTTGGAATATCACTCTCAAAAAGATAGATCAAAAAAGATAAGTTGGAGTTAGCTCAGAGGTGAAAACTTGCTATTCTTGGTTCATACACCTGCCCAGTGTTTTACATAATTCTCTGAGCACAGCAGCAATTAGCTCAATTCCTCTTGGGGAAGTCTAGGCAACTTAAAGAGCTAACTTTCAAGAGTAATCTCATCAAAAATAATGAACCACACACTGAGAATGAGTTTTAACAAGTGATGACATCATCTCGATTTTCACGGGCTGCTACAGAAATAGACCAGTGAGCAGAAAAATAAACATAACTCAGAATGTAGAAATCCAATGATTATGAAAATTTGTATGGTTATACTAGACAGTGAGCTGAATCCAACAAGCTTTAAATCACTGAATTTGGGTAAGTAACCACTGAGAAATGGCTCTGACAAGATGAGTGAAAAAGTCGGGTACCTGACAGAGAAGTGAAGATGAACAGACCCTGTTGACTTCAAATGAACATAACTGAAGATTGCAATATCCAAATGACATGAAAATTTGTGAGCATATAGTAGACTTATAGAGCTAACTTTACCAAGTTAAATCACTGAAAATGATGCACCCAGCTCAGAGAAAACATCTCTGCAAGCTGACTGAGAAAACTGAGAGTAATGGCAGTGAGTAGTACACTTCACAAGAACATGGAAAGATGAACTCAAATAATCATGAAAATGAAAGTATATTGCTTGTACAATACAATGACTTACTGATACATATGTGTGCCTTGTAATCACACCTTGATATGGCATAAAGCTCAGCTCTTGGAGGTCTTCACATAGGTCTCTCTAACCATGACTAAAACTTCCATCTATTTATAGTTGAGTTTTGGAGGCTAACTTCCCTCAATCACTCTCCAATCAATCAATGATTGATTTGATTCTCTACCTACCACAAATCACGAATTCGTGGCTCCTCTTTCCATTCTTGATCAAGTGGACTCAACCACTTAAGATTCTCTTACTTTTACATTAAGTAAACTCTTCAAAAGTTACAAGAGGTAGTTCACAAGTGAACTTTACATAGTCTTCATTTTAAAGCTTCTTTTATGACTTTGTGGGACTCAAGCCAATACTTAGGCTTGTCATAGACTTGCTCCAACAAACTTTGCCTCCAATAGGCACATGACTCGCATTATGCGGGAGGTTCAGAAACCATTACAGCTATGACTGCGGATGTTGAAGACATTGGAGAGACCTTCGTCAATCTCAAATGGGGAAACCTTATTGGAGCTTGCTTCCATTGAAGTAAGCAAGGACATGTCACCAGATCATGTTCCATTCTGCTTGGTAATGATGTTCCAATAGTTCCAGGTTGCCCTGGGAGCTCTGTGCAAGTTCCTCAAGATCAAGTCTTTGGTTGACCTCATCAACCCTGTCAAGTACCACCACAACGACCACCTCCCAACCACAAGGTGCAATGCTCAATCAACGTTATAAGATAAAGCACCACTGATTCATCCCTCTCCTTAGCCACCCTCCTACAAGAATATTGTTCTGAGTGTGGTATGCATGTCAATCCTCCTGAGGTAGGCTATTGAGCCATCCCGTTATAGATAACGAGATTATGTCAAAAGCCTAGCCTGAGTAGATGAGTGCCATAGTGAGTGTGTGTAGAGTCAGCTGAAGCTCAAGCTGTAGACTCATCCTCTATGGTATGAAGTATCTATGGGTCTTCTGGGTCAAAAGGAAGACTTCCCCTAATGCAGAGTACTCTGTAATCTCTTCTGACAACGAGGTGTATGGTGAGTCCTCCTCTCGATCTATGATAGCGAACCGAGAGCTAGAAGGAGCAAAGTAGGATAATGCTATGTAGATGATCCTCTCCCGTGAGAGCTTGAGTCGAATCCAAAGATATCCGGCCTCTGAATCACGTGCGACTTCTGTATCCTGCTATGAAGTCCATCTCTGAAGAGTATGGCTACTCCTCCCGATCCTCTAGTGATGTGTACACTCTCTGTACATGGACTCCCATTGGAAACCATGGACTCGAGGTAGGCTCCGGTCGTGCAGGGTGGGAGGGGCTTTTGGGGGGGGGGGGGGAGAGAGAGAGAGAGAGAGAGAGAGAGAGAGAGAGAGAGAGAGAGAGAGAGAGAGAGAGAGAGAGAGAGAGAGAGAGAGAGAGAGAGAGAGAGAGAGAGAGAGAGAGAGAGAGAGAGAGAGAGAGAGAGAGAGAGAGAAAGAAAGTCATATTAACGTCTTCTGGAGGTCAAACTTGGCCTATGAGACAAAAACCGTGTACAAGTGTAGTAACCCTGTGTAGAAGATAAAATGAAATAAAAAGTATATCGCTACACAAAGCTATATAGGGCTGGAAAAGGCTGGGGAGACGTGGCTCTGACTCTGCAGATAGTGGCCACCTAATACATGGGGGATCCAAAATGTGAGTAAAACGCCCTAGCTACTGGTGATGGGTGGAGGTGGGTGTAGTATGTGGTACATCGGTGGTGGTCTGAGTGCCTCCTGAAGGAAGACAACCCAGGGGGTGGTGGTACACCTATGCTCCATCATGTGGTCGTAGGCAATCTTGATGCGTGAGATATCCTCCTGATATAGTCGTGGTCGACGATATCCGCCCATGCGTGGTCGGAGCCGTGCTCTATGCGCTGCTGCCTGGTGGAGCGTGAGCCCTATAGATGGACCTCTCTGATGTAGCTCAACTCGCTGAAAGAACTGGGTAATGGTCTGCTGGGTACTCACCCGTGGCTGATGTATGGGCTGTAGTGACCTCTCTCGCCTCTCGTATGCTGATGTGAGAAAGCGTCCCAAGCGTCTCTGATCTCCCATAGTCATGCACAGCTGGAATGACTCCTCGATCTGGAACTGTGCTCGTAGGTCTAAGTATGCTGGACATCTGATAACAAAATGCTCCTCACTCTCTACCTCTCTCTGGCATACTGGGCACCACCTCTCCTCACGGGGGACTCCCCTTGACCGACCCCTCTCAATCTCGAGCTGATGTGATGAAACCCGGAGCTGCCCAATGACGACTCGTAGGTGGTGGGGAAGGTAGATCTGCATGTATCTCGGAATCTCGATGAAGCCCGTGCCTGATATATGTATAAAATGCTCGCGGTAGTAGAGCATTTTCGGTGGCAATGTACCCCTAGGGCTCACCCATGTCCTTTGTATGTATGTATGCCATATCTCCTGACGAATGATCCTATTCCTCTCTTGATGAGAGAGCGAGTAGGTGGGTGCATGAGAGTCGTACTGTAGTGGTGGTAGCCTGTCTATGTCAAAGCCATGGTGGGCAAGCCAGCCTTGTGTCTGTGCATACCATGAGGAGGTGTCGCCTGCTAATGCCATATCACGTGATGCCTCAAAAGCACGATAAGCAATGCGCTCTGTATCCATGCTCCGAAGTCTGTGTAATAGGCATACTGTTTGGAATAGTGCCTCAACTAGCATCGGTGGTGCAACGAGCTCTGCTCTAATGATATCATGTGGTACTGAAGGTTTGCTGCGGATAAGTCTGGCAATCATGAGGATCTGTGGCCTCTCTAATGCTGTCCATACTGATGTAGCTAATCTTGGTCCCCATATGGCTGCCCCATACATGAGCGCTGGCGTAACCAAAGTGTCAAAGAGCCACCCCTTTGTGCGGGGCTCCTGAAAATATGCCTGGTGGCACTGTCTCTCCATCAAAGCTAGTGCTGCGTACCCACGTGTGATGCGGTCACGGGCTGCCTGAGCCATAGAGAAGACCCCTGATGCTGCTGTAAATGTCACCCCCAAGTAAACATATGATCCGACCACCTTGATCGGTCCACCTGCTGCTGTGAACAAACTATGTCTGTGTACCTGTGCTGATGTATGAAAGATCAAGACCTTGGTTTTACAAAGGTTCACAGATAACCCTCTGTGTCTGCAAAAGTCATCTAGGCCGTGTAGATGATGCTGTAGACCTTCTGCAGACTCTGAAACCAATACAATATCATCAACGTATAAAAGAATATGGACAGTGGACCCGTGTACCTCAATGCCATCTCCCCCCTGCTGCTGTATGAAGTCCACTATCTCATCAATGTAAAGACCAAAGAGGGTGGGTGAGAGAGGGCATCCTTGCTTCACCCCGATAGTGCTAGCAAGTGGATCAGATAAGCCCCTTGGACATCTGACTCTACCAGATACTCTCTCGTATAAGGCGTAGATCCCCCATATCATCTCCTCCGGAGCTCCGATGTCAACTAGTCGTCTGAAGAGTCATCCCTGGGAATAGTGTCAAATGCTTTGCGGAAGTCCACAAAGCAACAATATAATCTCCTCTTCCTGACCCTGGCTTGGTCGATCAGGCATCTCAGAGTGAAGATGTGGTCAATGGTAGAGTAATCTCGTCTGAAACCTGCCTGTCCTGGAGCCCTCATGCCCTTCCTCTCAGCGAGAGTACTCAACTCTGTCTCTAGTACCGCCCCATATAACTTGGCCAATATAGGGCCAATCATGATCGTCCGGTATGTAGCTTGATCCATAGTATCACCTGACTTATGAATGGGCACTATGGCGTGCTCAGTCCATGAGTCTGGGAAACCTTCAACCAATGCACGGTTGAAGAGATAGGCAATGAGCGGTGCGAGAGTCGTGCCTCCATAGATGAGGTGCTCTGCCTGTAAACCGAAATGATCATGGGCCCTGCCATGGTGCAGCCGGGCAATAGCGCTTCCCACCATAGTGGGTGTGAAGAAGTTAGAGGTAGTAGGACGTGAGCTCTGCGGTCTGGGAATGGGAGGCTGGTCTGGGATCTCGTATAGGCTCCGTGCATAGCTATGCCAAGTGCTCGGGTCTCGGATAGGTGTCTGCTGTCTCCTCTCTCTCAAATGTCGCCATGCCACTACACTGTCTCGACTCATGAACAAGTGGTAAATATCCCAATACTGTCTCTCCTCCCAATCTCGCCTTTTGCGGCGAGTAAGGCTCTGCATGCGACTCTGTGCCTGTGTGTGTGTAATATCTCCTCTATGCTCTAAAATCCGTAGGTGTTTACGCAGCTCACGACAATCTACATCATACCAACGGTTCTGGGGCATGGATCCTGTGCGTGGAGGGTGCATATGTGTGTGGTGTGGGAAGCTTCGGAGAGCTGAGTCCTGTAGGATGGAGGTGATATGTGATGTAAGTGTGTCCAAAGGTGAGAATGGATCGAGGGAGAGTAGGCGGGTGTGTAAATGGTGTGCATAAACGTGTGAGAGCTCATGTGTGAAGTGTATCGTGGTATGTATCTCAGTGGGTGAGGGAGGGTCTAATGGAATCGGAGATGAGAGTGTGAATGTGATAAATGTGTGGTCAGCACCGAGTGGGCGTCGTCCAATACTAAGTGAAGGGATGAGTGAAGCTCCAGAGGTAGTACCCAAAATGTAGTCGACTGTGCTCTCACCTCCCCCGTGAGGGAAGCAAGTAAGTCCGCCTAAACCTGGCCAACGATTCATCCCGTTATATATAACGAGATGATGTCGGCTGCCTAGCTCGAGTAGATGTCTGCCATAGCCGGTGGTGTCCTGACCCGTATCTCCCGATACTCTGCTGGTGCTAATCTCAACCGGGTCTGTGGCCCTCATGAGATGTGGGTGAGCCATGTCGTATGCCTCGCACTGATGCGACTGAGTGCGGCCATTGAAGTCCCCCATAAGGAAGACTTCACCTAGTGTGCTGTAATGTAGTATCTCATCTGAAAGCGTTGTGTATGGTGAGTCTCTATCTCGGATCGGTCCCCCAAGATCGTGTCCTGCGTATCGAGAGCCGCCTGGTGGGAAGTAGCATATAGCAATGTAAATCGAGCTGCCCTATGCTATCTCCATGCGAACCCACATGTATCATGCCTCATCTCTACCTATAATATGGATCCGGCTCTGTATCTCCTGTCGAAATACGATGGCCACTCCTCCCGATCCTCACTCTGTCTCGTCGTGGTCCTGAATGCAGATTCCCAATGAAAACCTGCAATGCGTGGTAGACCTCTCTCTGGGCTCTCGTGTGTCTCTGTGATGCACGCAAAGTCATGTGATGCGAGGATCTCCTCGACTCTATCTGGTCGCGTCCAGAGTGACCTTTTGCAGTTCCACACTGTTCCTCTGAGTGGTATCTCCTGGTGTAGTGATGTCTCATAGGCCGCATGGCCCTATTTGATAGGGCGTCCATCTATGAAGACCTTACCATCGCGGTAAAAGGCCTTCCTCCCCTCTCGACGTGCCTGGAGTATCTGTGGCATGCAAGCGCGTCGGTGTGCCACTTGCATACGTGTGAGGTCCTCGTCCATGTAGAGGGTGCTGCCGGGTAGTCCACGTAGTACTGATCGACGTCTAAAAAAGGCGGTCCGTGCCTCCTCGGAACTCATCTTGAGGATGAGTGCTCGCGAACGCAATGTATCCCTCCCAACTCTCCATGCGTCTGTGTAGGGAATGCTCTCGTATCCAAGTCGACGACAAATGTCAGTGGCGTCTGCCTCCGGTGATACCCCTTCAGGTAGGCCTGTAATCCGAATGTGAAGTCTTCGAGTGTGTCGAAGCCTCTCCTCCTCAAGTGTGTCCTAAACTCGTGTGAGCTTTTCTTTCTGCACGTCTTCCCTAACTTCCTTCTTAACCCTTTTGTGTACTACTTCCACCCATGACTCGAGTAGATTCTACCTCCGTTTTGATTTCCTTCTTTATTTCTTCCTTGAGTATCTCCACGTTGGAGATCTCCCCCTCTTCTTTCATGTGCTCATAAGTTGTCCTCCAATGGTCTCTTTCTTCTGTGAGAGTCTTCACTTGTTCTTCCAGTCCTTTGACTTTATTCATTACTTGTTCTTCGAGTCCTTTGAACTTTTCCATCATCTTTCGTATCTCCATATTGAGGTTGCGGTCTTCTTCCTTTTTGGCCTCTTTGAGAGCTTTAGCAATAAGGTCGTCCACTTCCTTCGGTCCATGGGAGCCATTTCAAGGTTTAGGATTAGGGCTCGGGTAGAGAGAGAGAGAGAGAGAGAGAGAGAGAGAGAGAGAGAGAGAGAGAGAGAGAGAGAGAGAGAGAGAGAGAGAGAGAGAGAGAGAGAGAGAGAGAGAGAGAGAGAGAGAGAGAGAGAGAGAGAGAGAGAGAGAGAGAGAGAGAGAGATTTCAGGTTAGGGTTAAGATTTAGGGTTTCGTTTGAGGGGTAGGGTTAGGTTAGGGAGAAGGAAGGGCTAAGGTTAGGGTTTCCAGCAGTATCCATGGTTTTTTGGGTTTCTTTTAGGGTTGTTAGGGTTTTTGCGAGCAGCATAGGATCGGTCGGACACGTAACCGTTGGGCGTGCGGGCAGATTAGGGTTAGAGTTTCGCGGGCAGATTAGGGTTAGGGTTTCGCGGGCAGATTAGGGTTAGGGTTTAGGCGGGGCGGGGCGTGGGGCTGACGGCGGGGCCGGGGCTGAGGGCGAGGTTGAGGGCAGGGACTGCTGCGGGCGGCGCTGAGGGCAGGGAAGGGCTGCGGGCGGCGCTGCTGGCAGGGAGGGGCTGAGGGCGGCGCTGAGGGCAGAGGTGGCTGAGGGCGGCGCTGAGGGCAGGAGGGGCTGAGGGCGGCGCTGCTGGCAGAGAGGGGCTGAGGGCGGTGCTGAGGGAAGGTGCTGAGAGAGAGAGAGAGAGAGAGAGAGAGAGAGAGAGAGAGAGAGAGAGAGAGAGAGAGAGAGAGAGAGAGAGAGAGAGAGAGAGAGAGAGAGAGAGAGAGAGAGAGAGAGAGAGGGAGAGGGAGAGGGAGAGGGAGAGGGAGAGGGAGAGGGAGAGGGAGAGGGAGAGGGAGAGGGAGAGGGAGAGGGAGAGGGAGAGGGAGAGGGAGAGGGAGAGGGAGAGGGAGAGGGAGAGGGAGAGGGAGAGGGAGAGGGAGAGGGAGAGGGAGAGGGAGAGGGAGAGGGAGAGGGAGAGGGAGAGGGAGAGGGAGAGGGAGAGGGAGAGGGAGAGGGAGAGGGAGAGGGAGAGGGAGAGGGAGAGGGAGAGGGAGAGGGAGAGGGAGAGGGAGAGGGAGAGGGAGAGGGAGAGGGAGAGGGAGAGGGAGAGGGAGAGGGAGAGGGAGAGGGAGAGGGAGAGGGAGAGAGAGAGAGAGAGAGAGAGAGAGAGAGAGAGAGAGAGAGAGAGAGAGAGAGAGAGAGAGAAAGTCATATTAACGTCTTCTGGAGGCCAAACTTGGCCTATGAGACAAAAAAACCATGTACAAGTGTAGTAACCCTGTGTAGAGGATAAAATGAAATAAAAGGTATATCGCGACACAAAGATATATAAGGCTGGAAAAGGATGGAAAGACGTGGCTCTGACTCCGCAGATAGTGGCCACCTAATACATGGGGGACATGTGAGTAAAAGTGTGAGTAAAACACCCTAGCTATTGGTGAATGGGTGGGGGTGGGTGTAGTATGTGGTACATCGGGGGTGGTCTGAGTGCCTCCTGAAGGAAGACAACCCATGGGGTGGTGGTGCGCCTATGCTCCATCATGTGGTCGTAGGCTGTCCTGATGCGTGAGATATCCTCCTGATATAGTCGTGGTCGATGATATCTGCCCACGCGTGGTCGGCGCCGTGCTCTCTGTGATGCTGCCTGGTGCATAGTGGAAAGCAACGTTTTCGCAACGGCAACGGCAACGGGTTAGCAACGGGTTAGCAACGAGGGCAACGTCTTGACCTAGGAGTTGCGATAAAGTTATTTATTTTTCAAAATTTTTATATTTTTTTTTCACATATTTTGGGTCCTATGATATGTAATAAGGTGGGATATGACTATATATACCATAAAATACTTATTATAATATAAGATATATCATAAATAATAGAGATTATCAATCTAACTTGAAAGTTGGAACTTGGTCGTGACTCGTGATTATATCATAACCCTCTAGAGTCCACACAACCTTAAGATTATATCAAATACAATTATCTCAAATACATCATCATTATATCAAAATTCAAATACAATCATAACATCAATAATCATAACATCATCATCTAGATTCTAGATTCTAATTTCTAACAACATAATGATCATAACACTTAACTTTCAAGTTTCTAGTTTCTAAGTAGTAAGTTCTAACTTCTAACTTTTAACAAATTACAATAAACATCATGATTTATAATATAAGTGATAACACCTGGCATCATAGTACATACATGTCACATGATCATATCATCGTTCATACATCAAAATAAAATAATAGAGATCACTATGACAAATGATAAATCATAAATCATATGAATCATGACGCATGGCATAAATCATAAGTGGCAAATGATAAATATAAAGTCACGACTCAGTGACTCACAAGTGAGTCATGATAAGTGTCCACTCAGCACTGTCATCACAATAGTAAATACATATCATGAAATACCAAATGTCAAACATGAAATGTCAAAGTCTCAAATGTCAATAATCAAACTCTGTCACTCTGACATGGTGTCAGATGACAAATCATCACTCTCATCATCATCATCATCATCCTCATCATCCCTAGTAGTAGTGGTATGTGGTCGGCTACTAGTGGATGCATCACCACTACCACTAGGTCCTCTGCGGCTCCGAGATGATCTGGTATCATGCTGAGGTAAGGTCAACTCATGGTACAGCATAGTATATAAGTTCAGATCCTCTGGAGGAATATCTGGAATATCTCTGACTCTCTCTATATCTACTGTGTCCACGTTGACCTCCCTCACATGTCCTGTATGTCCGCCGCTCTCCAAGAGACGCAAGTTGCAGTGGCAATAAACTAGCCGCTCCAACTGCGCTGTAGATAATCTGTTCCTCTTCTTTGTATGGAAGAGGGCCCATGTGCTCCAATTCCTTTCACAAGGACTTACGCTGCAGTCCTGTGAAAGGATACGAATAGCTAACTCTCTCTGCATTACAACATAATTCAAAAAATAATTAGTACATAAATCATAATACATATTTATCACATGTCACACAGTACACTAAAGACTTTTGACTTAGTACTTACCAACTGAGGAGCACTAGCACCATACATCTCCCACCATGATATTGGCCGCAACTGAGCAGATCTCAAACAAGCCGTATCCTTTCCAAAATGGCCACCACCATTTTGGAATACCAAGAGCTGTCTCTCCAACTGAAGTCGCAACTCTACATCAGCTGGATAAAGCCTATATACATATGTGTTCCTTTTCTGCACTCAAGAGCTCCTCATCCACGATGGCCTGTTGAGATCTCCATAAGGGATGCAATAAGTGTGCCATCCCATGGATCGGGCGATGAAACCAATCCCATCGATCCCTCCACACAGCCTTAAGCTGCTCAATCCTATAAACAAAGAAATTATAAATTTTAGAGACTAATTTTAAGATAATAAGAATTTTAAGTGTCAAAAATTCAAAGTAATAAGTAATAACTTAATAAATACCTGTCCAATGTCAAATGTGGGCAACGTGAAAGGGACTCGCAAACTCGATCCATGAACTCATAGACGAGTCCCAATGTACTCCCCTCCATATCAACGATGCGAAGGACAGAATATAATGGATGTATGGCACGCACAAGTGCCTCTACATCCCTCCAAAATGAATCCGACAAGCATGTAATCCGTACAAAATCTGCTCTCGGGGTAGTGTGTCCATCCCAGGCAGTCCACTCTGTAGACACAACTGTCTGCATCAAAGCCTCCCGCACCCGAAGTAGTCTCTCCATCACTATGCACATGTAAGCAAATCTGGTCTTCGCAGGCTTTAGGATATCCAACTCACTGTATGATCTGAAAATAGCTAATAGTTTTGGTCTCTTTGTGAACAAAGAGACCACCTTATGGCAGGTGGAAAAAATAGAATGAATCCAAGGGATCTTTCCAAGATCCTCTATCAAAAGATCAATGCTATGTGCGGCACATGGGGTCCACACAATGGAGGGAAACTCTGCCTCTAACAATCTACCCATGGCCACACAATTACTTCCATTGTCGGTAATGACTTGCACAACATTCTTTTGACCGACATCCATAATAGCCTGGCGGATATGACCATATATAAACTGACCTGTGACACAAAAATTACACCAAATCAGCCATGTACATAGTACATAGTACATACTACATACATAATACATATATATAGCATATGCAAAATTCAAATGTGTATCTTAAAATTAAAACTTGAAATTTCACCTATACATACCTGTCACTGTAAGTCCAGCCTCTGATGCATCGATGGCGCGAAGGAACATAGTGCCTTTGCAACAATGCACTAGTATGTTATATACATTCCTTTTCCTGATGTCTGTCCATCCATCGCACATAATAGTGAATCCATACTTCTCCCATGTGCCCATCATCGGCTCTAACTGCTTCTCCACTATATCTTTTGTTTTGCGTAGCTCACTAGTCCTCAACTCCTCATATGAAGGACCGCTCCATCGATATCCTAATGTGCTCACTAACTCCATGGCTTCCTTCCATGCGGGTGTGCGTGCAGCATTAAAAGAGAGGCCACACTGTATGAAAAGCTTCATTATACCTTGTTTGGCCTCAAGCTCCCGCTTCCTCTGAAAACCAGCACGTACGGATGCCGAAGAAAGTGATCCTCTAGGTGCCTTCACCGGTGGCTGAGTGTCACCCTCAAGATCGACGGTATCATGTCCATGCTCATCATTCCCTCCACTAGAGGATCCCCTATGAGTCTGATGTGCTGGAGCATCGTGTGGAGGAGGATCACTGGAGCTAATAGAGGTGGAGGTGGGCCGAGAGCTCTGTGGATACTTTCTAGCTTCCCTTTGAGCTACCCACTCAAGGAGCTCATCCTTGATATCAGCTTGCATAGGCTGCTTGCATGCTGAAATGCCCAAGCCACTAAATTTGGCAAGGTGGGCTTTGATACGATCTGCCCCACCACCCCCTTTGTAACCACATAGGTTACATGTCCATCTCTCACTCCCACCCGATCCAAACTTCCCTTGGCTAGTCACGTACTTCCAACAATTTTGCTTTGGTTTAGGCATGGTGAGTCTCTCTCTCTCTCAATCTCTCTCTCTCTCTCTCTCTCTCTCTCTCTCTCTCTCTCTCTCTCGGGAGTCGGCTGAGGGCTCAAGGCTCGGCTTCGAAGTTCGGGTGTGCGTTCGCTGCTGCAGAAGACCGACAGTAAAATGCCCTCTCCCGCGAGCCCGTTTCGGGCTCAAAGGAGAGGGCAAAAAAATTTGCCTGCAACGCAACGCGTTGCGTACGTCGCAACGCAACGCCGTTGCGTTGCGAACGTTGCAGACGCTACGCAACGCGTTGCGTTGCAACTATGGCCTGGTGGAGTGTGAGCCCTATAGGTGGACCTGTCTTATGTAACTCAGCTCGCTGAAAAAACTGGGTAATGGTCTGCTGTGTACTCACTCGTGGCTGATGTGTGGGCTGGAGTGATCGATCTCGCCTCTCGTATGCTGCCGCGAGGAAGCGTCCCAAGCGTCGCTGGTCTCCCATGGTCATGCATAACGGGAGTGACTCCTCTATCTGGAACTGTGCTCGTAGGTCTAAGTATGCTGGGCATCTGATAACAAAATGCTCCTCACTCTCTACCTCTGTCTCGCATACTGGGCACCACCTCTCCTCACGGGGGACTCCCCTGGATTGACCCCTCTCAATCTCAAGCTGGTGCGATGAGACCCGGAGCTGCCCAATGATGACTCGAAGGTGGTGGGGTAGATATGTCTGCATGTATCTCGGAATCTCGATGAAGCCCTCGTCCGATATATGTAGAAAATGCTCACGGTAATAGAGCATTTTCGGTGGCAATGTACCCCTAGGGCTCACCCATGTCCTCTGTATGTATGTATGCCATATCTCCTGACGAATGATCCTATTCCTCTCCTGATGAGAGAGCGAGTAGGTGGGTGCATGTGAGTCGTACTGTAGTGGTGGTAGCCTGTCTATGAGAGAGAGAGAGAGAGAGAGAGAGAGAGAGAGAGAGAGAGAGAGAGAGAGAGAGAGAGAGAGAGAGAGAGAGAGAGAGAGAGAGAGAGAGAGAGAGAGAGAGAGAGAGAGAGAGATGAAATGATATATTTTCGTCTGCAAAAGGCCAAGATGACCTATGAGACCAAAAACTTATAGTGAATCTGATACAAAGTCTGATACAAAATCTGTGTATGCTAAACAACTACTAAAACTTAGTTTGGTAATGAAAAAGATAGAGCAGCGGGAGAGGGAATATAGTCTAGAGACTCTCTAGATGATATAGTGATGGCTAGAGGCTTGAGTGATATAATGACGGGGTACAACCTCATGAGGTATAAGCATAAACGAACATCAGCCAGGGAAAGATCAAGGTGTAGGCAATCCTCCATCTCAAAGGAAATCCTGCATCGGTATGTGTCGGATCTCCTCAATGTCCTCCATAGTCAAGACTCTAACGGTGTTTCGCACGTGGTGTGCCAAAATAAGCCTAATCCTCTTCTGTAATCGCCGTCTCTGCTCGGACATCCTCCTTTGCAATCGTGGATGCCTAGATCTCCATAGGCCCCTCACACGGTCCACCAATGTGCCTCTGAGGGAAGTGAGATCCGGGCTCTGTTGCATTGCCGGTCTATCTCGTTGTGTAGTGGTAGTAACTTGCCTAAAGTAATCTGTAACTTGCTGCCGAGTCTTCCTCTCTGAAAGCCTTCGAGAGGCTATCTCTATGTCTCAATAGGCTGTCTCTATGTCTCAATAGGCTATCTCTATGTCTCCTCAGCTCAAGCAAAAACAAACCCAAGCATCTTTGGTCCGCATATCCCATAACTCTAGAGAATGGTCCAAAGCCCTCTCTAAATAAGCAATGGAAGCACCCTCGTATCTCATAGTATGGTGAGCAATGACATATGTAATGTAGCTCTGTCTCGGGCTCCCTATGGCATATATGGCATAGTCTGTCCTGAGCTGGAACCCCTCTATATCTGCTGGTCTCAATCTCAAGCTGATGTGAGGATGTACACATTTGACCGATAGCACATCACACCCCATATGATAAATGTGTATCCATGTAACTTGGCCTGACTACAAAACCATCCGCCGTGAGTCCGAGAAGATGATCTCTATAGAAAGACATCTTTGTGCCCAACTCCTAAATAGGCTCTATCCATGTTCTCCTAGTATCCAGCTGAATAAGAGTACTGGAAGGGAGGCAGTCTATCCATGTTAAATCCATGCATCTCCAACCATTATGTCATCTGTGCATACTAGCAAGCCGTGTCTCCTTGTAGGGCCAACTGTCAAGACGACTCAAGAGCGAGTTGGGCATATCTACCTCTGGGGAGATCCCACAAGCTATGCACCAAAGATACTGATCTAGTAAGTGCCTCAATCACTGCAGTGGGGCAGATATTTCTGCCCTAATAATCTCATGAGGTACCGAAGCCTTGGCTCTAATCATCCGAGAGATCATAGATACCAAAGACCTCTCCATCCTTCTCCATCCATCGTGCTAAGAGCTCTACCATGATAGCCAATAGAAGCTCCCAAAATCTGCACTCCATAAAGCATGGCTGATGTCACAAGAGTATCAAAAAGCCAAAGTTTGGTGCGAGGTTCCTGAAATTAAACCTGCGAATAAATCTTCTCTAATCTGCCCAAGGCTGCATAGGCTCTGGTCAATCTAGATTCGGCTGCTCTCCTCATCGAAAATATAGGCCCACTGAAGACTACCCCAAGATACGTATATGCATTTGTATACTCCACACTCTCCTGCCCATAAGTAAATGTGGGAGCTGATCTCCTTACCCACTGCGGTGTAGTGTTGAACACCATAGCCTTGGTTTTACCAAGGTTGACAGACAACCCACTATCTTGTGCAAATACATGTAGCGCATCCAACTATTGTTGCATTCCTTCTGGGAGTCAGCAATCAGCACAATGTCATCAGCATATAACAACAATGGGATCCAAGTTCCTGCTAGTGCTGCTCCTCTGTTCCCTAGTCGCTCAATGTAATCAAAAACCTCATCCACATACATACCAAACAGTGTAGGAGATAGCGGACATCCTTGTTTCACTCCTATATTGGAGTGAACCAAAGTAGAAATACCCTCTAGAGTGCGTACCTGCCCCACAACTGATTTGTATAATGCCATTTCCCCCAAAAGTGTGTGTGTGTGAGTGAGAGAGAGAGAGGGGGAGAGAGGGGGGGAGAGAGAGAGGGGGGGGAGAGGGGGGGGGGGAGAAAGAAAGAAAGAAAGAAAGACTTTTTAACGTCTATTAGAGGCCAAAATCGGCCTATGAGACAAAACATATACATCAGTATGATCCAATCCACTGTGATCCAAAACGAAAATAAAGTGTGAGTACTGCAAACGGGTATAAAAGGAGGGATAGTAGCTGGCATCAAGGGTGTGGGGTGCTATGGGTATGCACTCTATATGCTCAATGGGTGAGATACAAATATGATATGCATAGGGAGGGGAGGCTCGATGGTATCACAACCCCCTAAATGCCTGGAGTGGGTGTAGGATATAATGCATCGGTGGGTAAGGCATCTTGGCGATCCTCAAAATGCTCTGGGCGTCCAAATCGATAGGGGTGCGCTGCTGACGTCTCTGTATCTCCATGTCATGGCGTGCGTGAATCGCCTGAATCTCTCTCTGATGTGGACGAGCTCTCCGGACAAGGGGTCTCGGTCGTCGACGCTATCGTCTAAGCTCCTTTGCTCTGTGTAATGTGACACCCAGCATCGAGCTTGGCCCTCGAGTGTATGTGGGTCTGAAAAAATCTGTAATATAAGTCTGAGGGGGGGGGGGGCAGGTGTATCTCCATCTGCTGCCGGAGGAGTGATGCGCGGCGGTGCTGGAGCTCTAAACGACCTAGAGGGCGCTGGTCCTCTGTCCCCAATAAAGCCCTGATCTCTCTAGGCCCCCTGAAGAGCTGTGGGTAGCGGTCTCTGATGTCCTCATATGCCTGGCATCTACATGTGTAGTGCTCCTCGTCCTCTACCTCCTCTCTACATATCCTGCATAATCGCTCATCCCTGGGGGTATGTGTGGCTCGCCCAATCTCAATCTCGAGCTGGTGTGATGATACTCTGAGCAGCCCAATGGCCACTCTCTCAGCTGGTGCCATATATGTATCCATGTATCGTGGTCTCTGAATGAAACCATCCGCTGTCACAGTCAGGAAGTGCTCTATGTAGTGTTGCCTCTTTGTGGGAAGAGGCTCCCGTGGTGCTATCCATGTCTCCCTGACGTGTATCTGTAGTAGGTCCTGACGGATGATCCTATTCCTCTCCGAACGAGAGAGGGTAATGTGGGGGGAAGAGAGGTCATACTGAAAAGGGGGGAGATCCGTAATGCTCATGCCATGGTCTGCTAACCATCGGTAAGTCTGTGCATACCATACTCTCTCATGCCCTGTCTCTGCCAAATGTCTAGAGCTCTCAAATGCAAGCCTGGTGAGTCGGCTAGTGGGGAGCTCTCTGACTCTCAGAATAAAGGTCACCAACTAGAAGAGGGCCTCCACTAGCATCGGTGGTGTGCCAAGCTCAGCTCGTATAATGTCATGTGGAATGGAGGGCTTGCTGCGCAGCAAGCGTGATATCATGGTGATCTGGGGCCTCTCAATCTGCGTCCACATCGCCTCTGTGATCCCTTGTGCCCATACTGCTGCTGCGTACATCAATGCGGGTGTCACTAGAGTGTCAAAGAGCCACCCCTTAGTCCGGGGCTCCTGAAAATGTGTCTGAAAGCAGCGTCTCTCCAATCCTGCATGTGCCGCATAACCTCGCGTCAATCTATCTCTCGCAGCCTGTGCCATGGAGAATACCCCTGTGCTGCTCGAGAAGGTGATACCTAGGTAGACGTAGGAGTCCACTACCTCTATCTGTCCTCCAGCTGCTGTGAAAGAGGCGCGATGGCGTACTGTCCTGGAGGTATGGAAGATCATGACCTTGGTCTTGCCAAGGTTCACTGTGAGTCCTCTCTCCATGCAAAAGGTATCGAGCTCCTGTAAATGTGACTGCAACCCCTCCTGTGACTCTGAGAGCAGGACAATGTCATCAGCATATAATAGGATATGTACTGGCGTACCTCCGAGGTCTCCTCCTCGCCCTCCTGCTCGCTGTATATACTCCGTGATCTCGTCGATGTAGAGACCGAAGAGAGTGGGTGAGAGAGGGCAACCTTGTTTCACACCAATGGTGCTAACAAGGCTGTCTGATAGACCGCCGGGGTAGCGTACCCTGCCTGTGACTCGTGCATACAAAGCGTGGATGGCCCATAGCATGTCTGATGGAAGCTGTAACTCTTGGAGCCTCCGTAGTAGTCTCTCTCGAGGGACCATGTCGAAGGCTTTGCGGAAATCCACAAAGCAACAGTATAGTCTCTGCTTCCTCGCCTTCGTGCTCTCAATCAAGCAACGAAGCACGAAGATGTGGTCGATGGTGGAGAAAGTGCGGCGGAAGCCTGCCTGGCCGGGTGCTCTGATCCCCGCTGCCTCAGCGTGTGTACTGAGCTCTGCCTCTAGTACTGCCCCATAGATCTTGGCCAGGATATGGCCTATCATAATAGTCCTGTAGTTCCCTGGGTCCATCATATCGCCGGACTTATGGATAGGCGTAATGGTATGCATAGTCCATGAGTCGGGTAATCCCTCAACCAAAGTACGGTTGAAGAGATGGGCGATCAAGTGGGAAACTACATCTGCTGCGTATATAAAGTGCTCTCCTTGTAGCCCCGTGTGGTCTGCTGAACGGCCATGCTGTAGCCTATGGATGGCCTTTCGTACCATGCCTGCTGTTAAGAGGGTGGATATCACCGGACGCGGTGTGGAAGGAATCGGTAATGGTGGCTGTCCTGGGACGTCATATAACCTTTGGGCGTAGGTGTGCCAAGTCGAAGGATCTGCTATGGGTGTAGGTGGACGTGGCTCACGTAGTGCCCTCCACGCGGTGGCACAATCCCTACTCATGAGAAGGTCGATCAACTCTGCCTCCTGTCTTTCCTCGAAAGCTCGCCGCTTCGGGCGTGTGAGGGCTCGCATCTGTCGTCGTGCCTCCCTCTCTGTGATGGATCCCAAGATACTCTGTGCTCTGAGATGTCGGTATAGTCGCCTACACTCCTCATCGTACCATCTATTCTGGGGTGTATGCCCCAGCCGTGTCTGATGTGCAGTGCTGTGGGTGGTGTATGGGAAGCTGAGAGTAGCCGATGTATCGAGGATCGAGGAGAAGTGGGCGGTGAGGGTGTCCAAGGAGGCAGAGGGATCAAGGGAGTAGATGCGCTCTCGAACATGGGAGCTATAGATATGTGCTAGCTCATGTCTAAAGTGAATGGTGGTACGGGCTCGTGGCTGTATGGTGACGGGGTGGGGTATGCATGGTGAGCCGCGAATGGATAGGGCAAGATATGCGTGATCAGCTCCAATCGGTAAGGGTGGGATAGTGAATGAGGTGATCAGATGTGTCTCCTCCGGGGGTCCGATAACATAGTCTACCACACTGCCCCCCTGTGGTGTCGTGGGTGGAATGCAGGTGAGACCGCGCGAGGTGGGCCAGCTCCCCATCCCATTATATATAACGAGACGGTGTGCTGCTCCCATCTGGAGTAAGTGTCGGCCATATAAGGTGGGTGTGGCGGTGTCGGCTGAGGCTCTGAGTGTAGGCATGTCCTCTATGGTACGAAGCATCTCAGGGTCGTCAAAGTCGTAGATATCACACTGGTGGCTCTGAGTGCGGGCATTGAAGTCTCCTACAAGGAAGACTTCACCCATCCCGGTATACTCCATAATCGTGTCACTGAGGCAGTCATATGGCGATGTGGTGTCTGGTCCCTCCCCTCCTGATAGCGGCTCAGGGGAATGTGTGAAGCGTGAACCAATGGGTGCAATATAGCATACGGCGAAGTACGCTGCTCTCTCCTCTGATAGCTGCAAGTGTATCCACATGAAACGTGCCTCTGGGTCTCTGGCTACCACCTGTACCCTGTGCTGTAACGACTGTCTATAGAGCACGGCTACTCCTCCTGATCCTCGTGTGGTGTGCTGTCTCATCTGGCGGCGGTGAGCTGACTCCCACATATAGCCCTCAATCCTCGGTAGGCTCCTCCTCGGGCTCTCGTGTGTCTCTGTCAAGAAGATAATGTCTCTGCCCTCCATCACCTCCTCGAGGCGCCCTGGATGTGTCCATAAAGATCCATTGCAGTTCCAGACTGCAATGTGCACCTCCTTCTGTGCTGTCTCATAGGCCGCGAATCCCTAGTCAATGGGCCGTCCATCAATGATGATCCGACCGTCTCTATAGAGGGCACGATGTCCCTCTCGTCTTGCCTGGAGGACACGTGGCATGCATGCCCGTTTGTGCTCTACCTGCATCCGTGTGAGGTCGTCATCCAAATAGATGGGGGTGCCCGGTGTAGTGCGTAGTACCGCCCGTCGTCTGAGAAAGTCTGAGAAAGTCTCTCCTCTTGGCCTCATCTGAGAAGTGAAGGATAAGTGCTCTGCTCCGTGTGGTGTCCCGTCCTGCTCTCCATACTCTGGTGAAAGGGAGAGGCTCATCCGCGCGGTATCCAAGTAATTTGCACAAGCGACGCCCGTCCTGCTCTGGTGATCCGTCTGTCTCTGTGAGGCCGGAGACGCGAACATTGAGCCTGCGGGCCTGTCGCATCCGCTCCTCCTCAATGGTGGTATGCACTATGTGGATCTCCTCATGGTGGTTGTTCTTCTTTGCCTCCTGTCGAAGGTTCTTTTTGACAACCTCGACCCATCCATCTTTCTTAGTCTCAAGCTCATTCTGCACCACCTCCATACACTCCTTCTTGATAGTCACCCGAATGTCCTCTAGATGTGGAGCGATCTCCCCCTCCTCGTGCATGCTGTCCAGTTTGGGGGGGGGGAGGGAGAGAGAGAGAGAGAGAGAGAGAGAGAGAGAGAGAGAGAGAGAGAGAGAGAGAGAGAGAGAGAGAGAGAGAGAGAGAGAGAGAGAGAGAGAGAGAGAGAGAGAGAGAGAGAGAGAGAGAGAGAGAGAGAGAGAGAGAGAGAGAGAGAGAGAGAGAGAGAGAGAGAGAGAGAGAGAGAGAGAGAGAGAGAGAGAGAGAGAGAGAGAGAGAGAGAGAGAGAGAGAGAGACTCATATGGCAAAGGGAGCAAAATAGCTCCAAAATTGTATAACTATAATGTACAAAATATTTTAGAAAGCTCCAAAGATGATAAAGTTCAAGAGGTAGATGGTGTACAAGATGATCTATGAGCTTGACAATGTGTTCTTATATAGGTAATTGAGAGCCCATGAAAATCTACACCTAACAGCTGCTTTTCAGAAAAATCTAATGAAGAAGCTTGACAAGGCTCTCTCTATTTTTTTGGGAATTTACACGATCTGCTGCCACTTTACTTTTTATGTTGACATTTGGCAAAATAATGACCATTGGATTAAAATACCCAGATTTATTGTATAAGTGACATGTGGCATTCTGATTTTCACTTAAAAAAGTTTTTTTTTCGTACTCGAATAAAAAATTGGGGCTCGGGTCTTGATCTAGCTTGATGATTAATGGTGGAATGTTACATATGATTGGAAAGTTTTCAATCAGCACTACAGGAGGATGTAAATAAAAACTTTAGCTAAAATTTGACTATCTTGGACCTGGTTGACGAGCCTCTGACCAAACTTTGGCCTATTTTTTGGTGTCTTGAACCTGCAATTTGATGCCTTTGACCAAACTTTGACCTCCATTTCTCGTTTCTTGAACCTGCCTTCATATCTGTTCACATAATTCGATGTATGGTGACATTACACACATTCTTATGATGTATCTCCGGAATCAGGTGCTGAATGCTTGCATCAAGTTTGTTAGTTGCTCTCTAGAGTTCACAGAGTTCCTTCAGAGGTGGGAATTGTGTTGTCATCTTTTACCAGTTCCCAAGGATGAACACAATGCTCATGCAGGTGGAGAGCTGGGATAGCATATTTGAAGAGCAGGCAGTGGGAGAAGTCTCAGAGCGAACTGGTCGAGGGAAGCATACAACACGCCATGTGAGCTTACTGAAATTGCCAAGTGCTGGGTACTTAGCAGACACACCAGGATTTAATCAACCTAATCTTGCAAAAGTTACAGCCAGGATTTTGCCATTCTTATTTCCAGAGGTCTCTGAAATTATTATTTTATGTTAAAATTTTCTTTCATCATCTCTGATACTGCTTACCAACTTTTGCAGATAAGAAGTAAGCTTGATGAGGGTACGTGTGCTTTTGCTGATTGCCTTCACATAGGGGAGCCAGACTGTGTAGTTGGAGGAGATTGGGAGAGGTATGGACACTACATTCAGTTTCTTGAAGAAGTAAAGAAACGGGAAGAGCTTGAAATCAAAACATATGGGACCAAGAAAAAGATCGGGATGAGGTAATCTGATTTCCTGTTTATGCATGTGGTTTAAATTGCAAGTCAGGGGGACAAATGGAAAGAGAATGGCTACTCTTGAAAGGAAAAGATTCAATTAAGTGAATATGAGTTTCAAACTGGTTTCTGAAATACATGGTTCTGTTGAAGATGGAACGATTCCCTTTGCTTTAATGGTATGCCTTTTTCTCTTGTAGGTATAAAGTGGGAGCTTCGGGCATGAAGCAAGCAGAGCCACTACTGAACCTCAAAAAACACAGGCGTGTTTCTAGAAATAAAGAGAGACAAAATCTTGCAGAAGTGTTTGCGGAGGAGGTGCAAGCAGCTTCGGAGGAAGAGTAAAGATGATATATCGATTTTTGGTCCTTTAAAATGGCATCAATTATCAGATGATGGGTTTGCAGCTTGGAGGTCTCGAATGAGATTGATGCATTTTCAGTGAATATTGGCAGAGGCTTCTCATACAGCAGACTTAGATAAAGCACTAAAATTAGTAGCAGGAGGGACAGTACGATCCAGTGAGGCATGTAAATCTACACTGTGTGTACAATTCATAATCATCTTCAAATGACCCCCTCTTGGTCCTCATGAATCATTCCTCATACGATCAGCTGATCAAGATAGAGAGGTCTGAAGCTCCTTGAGACTGTTGATGAATTTGAGACGCACAGGATTGACGACATTATTTCAGCCAAGGAAAATACTGTTTCTCATACAGTAACAGATGAGAGTGTACAACATTCGAGCAAACATATCAACTGATTGGACTCAAAATTGGCATCTATCAGCTGCACCACCTGTTTTGAGTATCTTGGTTGAATTTCAAAGTTGGTTCACATGGCCATACTGGTGAAATCCAGATGTACGGGTGTAGCATCCGTTGCTTTTCCTGTAACGTTTGTATTATCTCAAAGCAGGAACTTCATATACCCTGCAAAGGAATTGTACACGGTAAAGATCATGCAAAAGGTGTGCAAAAGGATTTGATAGCACCCAAGCTTTCTCTAATTTAAAGTTCTGTTGTAAAGGCCAAAAGTAGAACTTTTATGTTCTGTGAATGTTTCTATTTGTTTATGGAAGGGTGTCAAGATCTAAGCTGGATGTTTCTTTGTATTTCATATTTAGCAAGGTTGAGCTTAGATCCCTTTGACAGCCTCTGGCGAATTGTGCTGGCTTGTGGAGAGTCTTCTGACATAGCAAGCTATTTTGTGTTTTTGTTTGAATTCAATTTTTTCTCTTTTGAGTGATTTTCCATTCACATAATTTGTTATCTTGTGTGTTTCTTTGATTGATTTTGTAAAGCTTTAGTCCTGTAATTAGGCATTTAGTTCGTGTGCAATGGTGCTGTCTTGAAAAGTGAGCTGGCTTGTTTAGTTTTTATACAATTGATATATTCCAGTCGAGGTTTTCTGTACATGCAAATTTAATGCTCTAAGATTAAATCACATAAAGTTTCTGTTGTTTTCTTTCTGTGAAGTTCAGTCTTCGACCTAATCTTCCATTAGGCTTGAAATTAGAGAAAACAAACTCACAGACCCAGGGGACCCTCTTTATCTCCCACTTTCAGGGGGTTGATGTCGAGTTGATCTAGAGGTATTGAACCCTGGACCCTCAGTCCAGGGCTCAATGTGTTTTACCACTACACCACACACCCCCAGGGCTTGAGTACAAACTTTGTATTTATATAATCCACAGAATACTATTTTGATTTGTCTAGTTTTAACCATAGCACAGGCACAACAACAAGGGCTGGAATGGGACATATTTTGGGTTAGGGAATGTTTGACGCCTGTTTTGCAAGTTAGTCTCATCTTTCTAGTGATGGATTTGAATAGGTCAACTATTTATGTATCAAGATTGTAAAGTTCCCCTATTTCTTGAAGGCAGTTGTGGAGCAAAAATGATATTTGTATATTTAGATGACGAGGAATTAAAATTGGATATATGTGGTTGGAAGCATGTAGATGCTTGCTTTCAGGATAGTTTTGATCAAGTTCCTGTGCTCAAAATGGTTCACATTAGCGTGCACAAGCGATTTTCCAGATGGACTAGAAGTATTTTACCCGTCATAGCTAAGGATGAAGAAGGCCCTTTAAAAGGAAGGAGATGTTGAGTTTGATGCCACTAAACACAAATATTAAATATTGATGGCTTTTAGTGTTAGTGTTCCATAGAACCAAATTCTACAAGTTTCATGCTTGTTTGGTTATAAGCATGCAAGGTGTATTTCAGACGTGATTTGTGTAATCTTATACTGATCTTCGCATTTTTTGAATCATTGTTGTTTTCTTTTTTCTATTTCAGAGAATTGCTCGGCTTTTGTTTAGCGAGCCTATCGATGTCAGATAATGGAAATATGGTGATGTTTCCCATAATGTTCCGTAATGTATGTATAGATTGTATATCTCCTTTTTTAGGTTTAACTTTCTCACTGGGGTTTCATTTTTTGTTGATGTTCTGCTCTTGCTAATATTTTCTGGGATTTGGTTGCAAAGAGTTGCAGAAAGGTTCCTTGTATTTAGTGTTTTATTTCATTGTAAGGTAATGCTTAACTTTTCTTGAGACTGATTCGTCTTGACGAATGATCACAGATGAACTCACTTTCTACAATCGATTTTGTGAAGACAGTATACCAGACACATGAAATTATTGCTGAGAGTATTTCATTTTTTGAATTGTAAATGTATTTATTCCAATAATTTGATTATGCTGTACACTAGCTCATTGCTTTGGTCCCCACTGCTAGATTTTCCCATATTTTATACAGTAGTATGATCATATTATGACAATGTTTGTGACCATATTTAGATAATTTAAGCACTTCTTCCATATTGGCATCATCAAGTCACTTTTTTTCATGTGCCTTAACTGTTTAGCACATCTTGTATTCCCTTGGCTTTATATGCACCCTAGATCTTGAGAAAATACTTGTGTTGTGAATATCAATACGTATCATGCATTCTAGTGTATTCTTGGCTGTTGTACTTGGGTGGGGAGGGAGTGAGCATTTCTGGTGTGTTGGTCGAAATGGAGGGGCCTGTGCCCACTTTTGGGGTGATAGGTAAAATGTATGGACCTATGTGCTTGCTATGTTTTGGATGTCAAGTCGATGTCTCATTATCTAGGGTCAAAATGCACTATAGGACGTGTTGAGCATACCTTGAATTGAATGTTGACTTATATGTTTTGATGCTTGGATACATAGATGCCTGATAACGTGAAGTCTGTCCCTGTTTGATATAGTCAATACTCCACCTGCATGTGACTACAAATGATCCATGGTACTCTAAGTTGTAAGGTCCCCATCATGAGGAGAAGCCAGTATGAGAGTCCGGACATTTGTGATGAGGTCTATGTGTGACCATTGAAGGTACTAGATGATCTTTGTGAGTCTAGCCATTAGGGTAGGCTAGAGTTCTCTATCCCTCTGTCTATGTCTATCTCTGTTGGTGTTTTGCTTCTTCCATCTCTGTCTACCAATCTATTCTGCTGCATCATTATCGTCATTCTTGTTTATTTTTATTCATGGTATCAGAGCATAGGAGGCTCTGAGCAGTGCAAAGCGAAAACGCAGAAGTCGCAGAGTCTTCAAACAACATAAGAGAGAAGATGTCAAGTGGTGTGTCATCATCTACAACTGGGAATCAAGGTGGTTTGTTTGGAATCTCTTTTCCTTGACATCTAATCTTCATTAATTCTTCATTTTTTTGGTTCTTTTTCTTGTTTGTTAGCAACCCCACTTGATTTTGTGATCTTGACATGGGCATGTGTTTGCATTGTTGTTGGGATTACTCAACATGGTACATGGGAGGTTTTTCCTTCTGAGAGATTTTGTGACAATTTCTGTTTGAATCAGTTTTCTTGATTTGAAGCTTTTACGTTCTCCTCTTTGTTGTGCCTCCTTAACTTCTCTAAAATCTTGATATTATGTGTGAAATGTAGTATTACTTCCTAAGAACTCTTTTATCATAATGTGTTTGAAAAGTGAAAATACTATTCCTGTATATCACATGCAAAATTCCATAAGTTGTCACAATTATAATGTTTGATACATGGGATTAGAAGTGCCTATGTTTGTCAATTTAAAGTGCACCTATAAAAATGCATAATTATTGCTCAAAACAAAACATATGACGCAATAGAAAGGTAATCTACAATAGGTCACATGGCTCATTTTTTATCATCAATATTATGATGTTGTGCATGTCATCACTTTGAAGAAATAAATTGTGATAACATTTGTGTGATAGTATTTGATCCTTTATTAAATAGATGAAAAGAAAGGAAGAAAAAAAGTAAAAACCCAATTATACAAAATCAAAATTTTCCAAAATAGTAAGGGCATGCATGATATTTTCTAAAATCTTAGAATGAAAAAGTAGCAAAAAAATACGAACAATTATTTTTTTTATGTTGGAGTCCATGAAATTTCTCCATACTTCTTAGTCTTAATGATGGATAGATAAGAGTCAAAGGGCATGTCAATGTAGAGAGATCTTTTTCTAATTAGTTTAAAATCAAGCTTGGATATTCACTTTAATGATGTGTATCTTCATTGTTTCCCCCTTTATACAACATATCTTTCAAGGATGGCATCAAGTTATTAGGATTAGGGTTTGCTGAATTTTGTGCATCATTACTTGTTTCTTATAGGATGCTGTCATAGATGGTGAATATTTATTTCTTTCTCATTGCATGTATTTATTAGCATTTTCTTATATGGAACTCTTTTGGGCCCCCAAAATCAATAGGTCATTTCTTTGCTTTTTCTGAAGAGAAAGTACATGAATTATTAAAAAAGATCACAAGAAAAACCCTTCAATCACAAGAAGGGGGCTGTTTAGAGCAAAATACAAGGTAATCTCCGACAAATCTGGTTCATATACAATTAAGGCTATGATTTCGCCAATCGAAAGGAAGGGGAAGATCTTCTTTCAATACAAAAGTGGTTTAGAGCGAGATGAGGAGAGTGAATAAAAGGTGGAGACTTCATGAGGAAAACAAACTCAGACTAACTTAATGTTATTGTTATGGGAGACATCATATATATCATTGGCATAGCTGAAATTCGGGGCAACTTCATGAGAAACGATCTCCACATTGCTAGGGTAGAAATAGCTGAAAACCATATATTCCTCTACAACCCTGTCTTCCAACCTCTTTCCCCAAAAGTAAAGCATAACAACATAAATCTTTTTCTTCACCAAAACGCTGAAGAATTTCGGGATGCAAATGCCCCAAATCTGACATCTCAAATGAGGCATGCAAATAAGCCTTAAAATCAGCAAAATGCTTCTCATTAGGACAAGTGACCAGCATGTCATCAACATACACAACAATGATCAGAAGCATATCATTTGCACACTTAACATATAAGGTGCTTTCAGTTAGACTGTTCTCAAAACCATGTGCAATCAGATAGGCATGTATCTTTTCATACCAAGCACGTGGTGCTTGCCTTAAATCATATAATGCCTTCTTTAACTTGCACACTTGGTTTTCATGCTCTTTCTGCACAAAGCCACGGGGCTGAAAAACATACACTTCTTCATGCAAATCACCATTCAAAAATGCAGTTTTAATGTCCAATTGATGTTCATTCCAACCATGATGAGCTGCAAGTGCACACATGCTATGAACAGTAGTCATTCCATAAGTAGGAGCAAAGGTTTCATCAAAATCAACTCCTCTTTCCTAAACATAACCTTTTGCAACAAGCCTAGCCTTATATGTGTCAATTGTTCCATCAGGCTTACGCTTCAGCTTGTATACCCACTTAGTGCCATTGGCCTTCTTGCCAGGAGGCAAGTCACACAAAGACCAGGTACCATTCTTCATTATAGCATCATATTCAGATTGCATAGTAGCTATCCAATTTTTTGAATTTCATGCTTCATCAAACGAAACATGCTTATTCTCATCACAAAGACTAGAGGCAACCATAGCATAGCAATATGATGCAAAAGAGGCACTATGAGAGCCTAAACGAGTATGATATGACAGAGGTGCATCTAATTTGCTACATGCAAAGTGTGCACCAGCCATTTTGGCATAGTTTTTGCCGCCTCAATATTAGTTCTCTCATCATAGTTGATCATGTAAATCTGCATGAGAAATGGAATGATTTGCATCATCACATGAAACCTGTAAAGGCTGAGAAGTTGCCTCATTAGGACTGGCACTAGACTATCCACCTGTAAAAAGAGGCAACAAAGTATCATACATGTCTTTGGAGCTAACAAATGTCTCCTTAGTACATGAAAGTAGTGGCTGAATAGCATCTTCCACAAAAACAATATCACGGCTAACCAAAATGCATTTAGTATGTGGATGATATAGACGATACCTTTACTTTCAGAACCGTACCCAACGAAAATACATTTCACTACTTTATCATCCAATTTCTTGCGTTGTTGTTCAAGCACTAATGCATATGCCAGACAACCAAAAACATGCAAGATAGCAACAGATGACTTGCGACCATGCCAAGCCTCATATGGAGTGATATACTACAATGCTTTAGTGGGACATATGTTAAGTACATATGCTGCACACATAACAAGCTCAAGCTAGAAACTATGTGGTAAAGCCTAACTCTTGACCATACACCTCACCATCTCCATGAGTGACCTAGGGTATACTGACAAAATGAAAGAGTGTGAGAGACCCAAAGTGAGTAGAGCAAGAAATGGGTAAACTCACATGGATTAGAAATGATCTTGCTAAGAGCATGAAGTAGGATCTTAAAGCTTCTAATCAAGTACAAAGTGGGGAGAGGCCCTCCTTATATGAAGTTGGTGGAGGCTCTTGTAAGGCCACCCGAATATTATTTAGAAGAATAATTGTAATTAGAAAAGTCGCGCATAGAAAGGGTGTAGCGCAGACGTTGTATCGTTTCTTTTCTAATCAATAGAGTATGCGCGGAAGAGATGATAGATGCGTCACCGGCCGGTTCGGTCTGGGTGATGGTTTGGAATTGATTCAGTGTTGAAGTTATGTTAATCGCAGAGTTCTCTGTAAAGACTTTATTGAAGTGAATCAGGTACTGTGTTAATGTTTACTGTGTTGAAGTGAAGTGTAGCAGTAATAATAAAGAAAGAGTGAAAGTGCTGTGTACATAATTGTGGTGATTGTTAAGAATGCTATGCATCAAAGTGTAATTGAATCTTCTGTAATTGTTCAGAGTTACTCAATGAAGTTGATTATTGGAAACTAAGCAGCGAATTGGGAAAATATATATAGGGCCTCTGAATTATCAGACCCCTGACCATCCCAAGAACCCACGAGTAAGAATAGAATAGCTGTAACTTTAACACTAGCACCGGCCATGGGGCATGGAGTAGCCAGTCCGTGCATAGACTAAGAGTTGAGAAGAATCCGATGATATATGTCTGTAACACGTTCCGGAGAATCATACCCGAAGTATAGAAGGGATCAGTATCCGTGGAAAATTCCTAGCGCATTGGGCACACATCCGAGTAGCGGTCATTGGAAGGAAAGCGAGAAATCTGGGCCAGTGGAGTACCACCTCAGCATTTCCTTGTGCAAGGATTACAGGGTATACCAGAGGTGCAACCAACCCCATCTGCGGAAAGTAAGAATGGTGAAGTAAGCACTGGTTCCGGTGACAGTGTGGAAATTTTCGATAGCAGTTTGTGGAATTCTGGTGGAACCTCGGATAATTTCGAGGCCGGGTTGCTGAATTTTGGTGAAAGCTCTATTCTCGGTTGTGATTTTGAGGGAACTAGTGTATTGTTGGATGAAAGTTTTGGTGAAAAGCTCACTACAGAAGTCCATTACGACGAAGGGCAACTAGGTGTAGGCATGTGGGAATGACTCAACAATATCCAATTATCAAAGGGCATGCAAGATGATGGGACAACAGAACAACAATTAGGTTTAACTGGTTCATATCATTCGACAGTAACATTGCCTCTTGATTCAAACACCATGAGTGGTTCGCAACAGCAACATCAACAACAACATCAACAACAACAACAGCAGCAGCAACAGGCCATGCCACCACGACCGGTACTTGTTGGAGTTATATATACGAAATTTGGAGGATTTCCTTGTGATGATCCGGATGCACATGTGAGAACTTTTGAAATTAATTATGCAGTACTCAACTATCCAGTAGATTTGGAATATAAGGCTATAGTGTTCCAGTCTACGCTGGTTAATGAGACTGCTCGATGGTTAACTGAATATGACGTTAACCATTTCGGTTAGTACGATGATGTTAAGGATGCCTTATTACAACGATTCCGGTTGAAGAAAAACGTGCCTGAGATCTTTGACTATTTGCAAAACAATAGACAAAAACCACACCAGAAATGTGTAGGAGTATGCAACTTTATTTTGTATTCATCTACAACAACTGCCGCTGGCGCATTTAACCTACCGGATGATGTGATCACCCAGTGGTTTATTAATGGATTAAACCCTCAACTTAATTCACTGAAGATTTGGACTGGTTGAAGGCAACCAGGGTATGAGTGAAGATTCATTAAAAAAAGTGTATTGCACAAAATGTAAGAATCCGGGACACAGTGCTTCGGCATGTGCACTAAACCAAATGTACTGTGCTATTTGTAATACGACGAGTCACTCCACCAAAACATGTCCATATAATGCCAAAGTACAAGCGAGACCAACCGTAAATGCTATAATACAAGAGCAGGGACAATCGGCTGCCCACTATGTACCATTGCAGTTGAGGAATACTTCCTACCAAAGTTATAAAAACTATCGGGGAACACAACCAAACAACTTCGGCCAGACCCAATGGAATTCCGGTCAATCGGGTGAAGGAATATCCCTCCCACCACCCAGATGCCATTTCTACTGTGAGATTGGACATATATGAAGATATTTTAAAGAGGCGGCCGAGTATGATAAACGAAGAAAAGAGCGACAGAATCCAATGGCCAACATGGTACATATTTCAGCAGTAGATACTCAAGCGACAGTAATCCAAACCCGTTCCTGCAAGAAATTACAATCAACATCTTTGAGCCTGCCATTCGCGAATAACAGAGAGTTTTTACCAAAGCTAGTATGTGGGCCAGTCAAGAACCAACAGTTTTTCCCAATCTAGTACTAGTGGTTCAATAGACAGTACCGAATCCACCACCAGAAGCACCGAGTCCGGTGGATGTGCCGTCGAAGAGTCCATCGAATGCGGTAAGAAGTATGTCGAATTTTGACTCTGTGTGGAATATTCTATCGCAGGCTTCCATTACAATACCGTTGGGGCAACTGTTAGCCTTGGTTCCGAGAGTACGACAATAGTTTCAGCATTAAGTTTGTCCGGAATCTTCGTGTACACCTACTACGGCCACTATTAGTTCAAAAGTTGATTCTGTGGTGGACCATGTTGTTCCTTTAATTATGGTATGGTATAAAAACCATAAAATTAACCAAGTGTTAATTGATGGAGGCTCTCGTGTGAATATTGCAATAGCTTCCCTTTGTAAACGGTTAGGATGGACTCGGATTGAACCTGTTCAGTTTTTTGTGAGGATGGCGAATCAGTCCAAGGTGTATCCAGTGGGTTTGGTACGTGATATACCCATTACTCTTCAGGGAGCGATGTTCAAAATCACTTTTGTTGTTCTAGAATTACCTGATTCAACTCTGAACTACAACTTGCTGTTCGGAAGGCCCTGGCTGAAACAAGCCAAAGTATTGCAAGATTGGTCAGCACACGAACTTATTTTCAAAAGCAACCACCGGAAGTATGTCATTCCGTTAGAGGAGATGAAACCATGAGACCTCCATGCTTGACCCTATGTAGCCGATAAGCAGTTACACATCTGTGTGGATTATCGGAAACTAAATGCGGTGACCGTACCGGATCCCTTCCCACTTCCCTTTTTGGATACAATGCTCGATGATGTTACCATACGAGAGATGTATTCCTTTTTGGATGGTTATAGTGGCTATAATCAGGTGCGCATGGCTGAAATGGACATACCAAAGACTGCATTTATTACAAATTGGGGTGTATATGTGTGTACAGTGATGTGGTTCGGTCTTTGCAATGCTCCTAGTACCTTCCATCGATGTATGCAAGAAATTTTTCCCCCTATTTAACCACCTTTATGTGCATGTATCTGGATGATTTTTCATTATCGGGTGATATATCAGCTCATCTTTACCACCTACGGTGATGCTTCTCTAAGTGTCGAGAGTTCCGGTTGTGCTTAGATCCTAGCAAGTTGGTCTTTTCGGTTTCCTGTGGAAAGTTGCTCGGTCATATTATTTCAAAGAAAGGTATTCAGGTGGATCCAGATAAAGTGCAAGCCGTGTTACATGCACCTGCCCCTACGACACAAAAGGAAGTTATGCGATTCCTTGGCCAAATACGCTGGCATGGGTGACATCTTCGGTGGCTTGCACATTTAGCCATACCCTTGAATCGGTTGATTACTAGTAATTCTCGATAGTTCGTGTGGACTAAAGAGTGCCAAATTGCCTTTGAGGGACTGAAAACAATATTAACCCAGGCTCCTATACTACAAGCACCAAACTGGAAGCTTTTGTTCCATGTCTTCGTGGATGCATCAGATAGTGCCATTGGTAGTGTTCTCATGCAACAACAGGATAAGTGGTTTCATCCTATCTATTATGCTAGTTGACGGCTAGCTTTTGTTGAACGAAATTACTCAGTCACTGAGCGCGAATGCCTTGGCTTGGTTTATTCGGTGAAGAAATTTCGGCACTACTTGCTGGGATGCTAATTCAAGTTCCATGTGGATCATGCTGCTCTGGTTTATCTTGTTCGTCAACAACATTTAGGGGGCAGATTAGCCAGGTGGGTGTTGTTACTGGAGGAATTTGAGTACGTGGTCGTACATCGTCCCTGATCAGCGCATGCATTAGCTGATTTCTTATCTCGGCTTGATTTCGGTGAACCTCTCGGTGGAATTGATGATACTACCCTTGCTATCTATGCGAGTGATCTGGTTCGAGATGAGGGTCAGGAGCTCCCGGTGGCACCTTCATATTATGATACTCTTCTGACCTTCCTCACGAGTGGAAGCCCCCCGACTAATACTTCTACTTCGGCTCGTCGTAAATTGGCAATGTATAGTCGACGCTTCTGGCTCATTGTGGGACAGTTGTATTACTTGGATCCTTCTGGTGCACTATTACGGTGTATTCCACCCCATGAAGTTCCTTCGATTATTGAAATGGCCCATTCTACTCCTTCCGGTGGTTAATTTTCGGTCAATCTTACTTACCGAAAAATTATGCACAGTGGCTTATGGTGGCCCACTATGCAGCGTGATATTGCTACCTCTATTAAAATGTGTGATGCTTGCCAACGCTCGGGACAACCTTTACACTGGCATCGTTTTCCATTGCAGCTTGTTGCTCCCCTTGAACCTTTTCAAAAGTGGGGCTTTGATTTCATTGGGCCCATTACACCTCCGGAGACGATCACTCATCATCGGTATATACTTACTTGTACAGATTATGCTACTCGGTGGGTAGAAGCTTGGGCTTTAGAGTCCGCCACTACGGCTGTGGTGGTTAATGTTTGATGACTCATGTGTTCCCACGGTTCGGTCTTCCCTTAGAGATTGTTTTGGATCAGGGCACACATTTTGTTAATTCCTTACTGCAAGCACTTACCCGCACCCTGCAGATTGTGCATAAATTTAGCTCTCCATATTACCCTCGTGCTAATGGTCTTGCTGAAAGTACCAATAAAACCTTACTTAACATGCTCAAGAAATTAGTTGTGGAATGTCCGGGACATTTGGATCAATTCCTTCCTTAAGTTCTATGGGCATACCGTACTACTTACAAAGTGGCTACAAGGAATACACCTTTCAAATTGGCATATGGGCTTGAGGCCATTGCACCCATGGAGTTGGTGGTCCCTAGCCTCAAGGTGGCACTAGAACATAAGCTCTTACCGGAGGAATCTTTTCCTTTCCGGTTGGAGGTGTACTCCGGTTTGGTCCTTATCGTATTGAATCATAGGTTATCCACGTTAACTGGTACCCTTCTCCCTAAGGCGATCAATGGATCGAAGCTTCGTCCCTATTATCCCCCCCTCCTTCATCTTGATGCTTTATCGGTGTTTTATTCTCCACCCGATTTATACCGTTGTTCTGGCTCGACGTTCCTTTCTCGTCCACGTGTTTCGATTGACCAACTGACCGACTGACCGTAATATTTCCGTTTTCTTACCTACCCATGATTAGCAGCCGCCTTATGTGTCTAAGATTCTGTTAATGCATGCATGATGCCATTATGTCTGTATATTTCCAACACTGGGTGATGATTATGTTTCTTCCCTCATTTCCATTCGGTGTTTTTACTTAATCCCGTTCTTACCTCTTTTTTTCGCTATTGGTGTTCTGTGTTTGTGTGTTTGCATGTTCTGTGTTACCTAGTGTCTTCGTGCTCTCGTATTTGCCATGGAAGCTTTGGCTAACATTGCGACCTTCCGTGCTAGCCTCGCTCTGGAATTGAGCGAGTTTCTGCGCACTTGTGGCCTTTTGGCATCCGCTGAACTGCCCTGACATTTGGTGGAATGCCATCCTTTCTTTGCGCAGATCATATCTGCCATTGCTGCTACTCCTGCTACTGAAACTTGCTGGCCACTTGCTTGTCTTAAACCGCCTATCATAGTCACCCAAATCAAAGTTGCTAAGGGATTCCATCTCCCTCAGGAGGGTAGTGTCAATGGACCTCTCTTACCACTGTCAACAATGAAAGAACTTTTCCTGCGTCACTCTCCCAATGAATTCGCCATCCTTTGTTGCCCTGAACTGGAGCACACTGCACTATAGTTTCTTACAGCTTCACTTAACCTGCAAAAATGCACATATGGCATTTCTCACCCCTTCTATTCTATGATCGATGTCGCTGCACATGAAGCAGTTAATTTTGCTTCATTTTTCTTCCGGTGCATTCATCGGGAATGCTAGGCAGTTTCTCGATAATTGGCAAAGGGTGATATCCCTTGAATATGCTTGCCCCATCTGCTGACATTCCTCCTCTCGGCGATTCAGGCTGCGCAACCTCCTCCCCTGAATACCCTTCTCTTCCATGAGGAGTCCGTACAAGTGATGGAGGTTGATGACGACGAGGATCTCCTGCAGTTCTTTAAGGGGAAGCGCCACAAATTGAGCCCCTCTCATAGTACCGCACAACCATCCTCAACCGTTCAATTGCAGGACACTACTTCTTCTGCCCAAATTCTTTCTACTCCACCAACCCCTAAAGACCAAGTTGATCCTGACACTATCATTGAAGCGGTTCACCCTGATGATACGATTGTGCAGCCACAATCTCATCCATAGGAGCCAGCACCGGACATGGTCACAGAAGTTGAGCAACTGGTGGATAAAGCTCAACCTGAGGAGGTGACTGCTCAACCGGATGTCTCATCTCTCGTGTTAACTACTCTTGCTTTGCTCTCTTCAGCCCAAAACCCACCTCTTCCTCTGTCTCCCTCAAAGGTGCCTTTGCCGCCTAGCCCTCCTCCCTCACCCTGTCATGCAGCAGCCCGTCCTCTTCCTTCCTCCCTTGATTATTCACCCCCTTTGTCATCCGCCACCGTTTTCATTCACCCCTCTCATCCAATCTCCACTTCTATTGTACGTGATTCATTGGCCCAATTAGCTCAGATTGGTAACTACCTCATTCATCTTTCCGCTCATCTCCCCCATCACCTACAAGTTGTCCAACAATCCCTCCGACAACAGTACCAATCCAAGGTGGACATGCTTGAAGCGGACATCGCACCACTGTAGGAAGAGATGCTCACAGCCAAAGCCGAAACTAGTTCACTCAAGGAACAGATTCGAAGTCTCCAAGCAGAGTTGAATGAGAAGAATGCCCTCATTGTAGCTCGCGATGATGAGATTAGTAATTTAAATCAGACCGTAATTGACAAGGAGGACGCTATGATCGCATTGGGCAATCTCCTTGAGACCATGTGCGCCGATCTTTCTATGGTGGAGCAAAAGGGTCAAGAAATGGCGGACTTATCTTTACAAGCCAAAATTGAATTAAAGAAAGTCATCAAAGAACTCTTTCAGAAAATTCACTCTCTGGAAGAAGAAATTGTCCGTAATATTCAACTGAAGAAGGATGTCGAATCCATCCAGAAAGAGCGGCAAGACTTTTATAAAACCATGCAGTTCCGGTCTCAAGATCTCGAGCGCAGAGAGAAACAGTTGGGTATCCAGGACGAGTGCTTGTCGTGCATTGATGCCGAAATTGCAGATATGAAGCTAAGACATGATGCGGCGCTCGCCAATGACTTTGTAAGGAATTGAACTCACAACCTCTTGGTTAGGAATGTGATGGGCTAACCACTTGCCCCAAAAGCCATGGTTGAGGATTACTTCCTAATCCTCTCTCTTAAGGTGTGGTTCAACCATCTCCTACCAGGATTATGTTACATTCTTCCCCCCTTGGTCGATCATTGTCCTCAATGATCTACTCTTGTATCCCTCTAGCCTCGGTGATCAGTCCCTTGAACCCCTAGGTGCCCTTGAATTGATGTCCCTCAACCTCGCATAGTTTCTTGAACCTTGTTCGCAACCTTGGTCTCTTGAACCCTTGCTCTCAACCTCGGTGTCTTGAACCTTCTTGTTCGCAACCTCGGTGTCTCGAGCCCTTGTTCTCAACCTCAGTCTTGAACCTTGTTCTCACCCATGCTTGGTATCTTGAACACTCAATCAAGTGCCACCCAAGGATTCCCAAGGAATTCACACTTGCAAGCTAGCTCATTGGAAAGTTCGTTCCGAGAGCTTTCCAACGGTATATTACACGCCTCAATCCGACCTACGGATTGAGAGATACACCCCAATCATTGTAAGGTCCATCCTTGAAACCGACGCGCGCGCCTTCCACAATTCCTACCCTTTCACATGATAGAGTGCCCAAGCGCCTTTTTTAGAGGCCATTGGATCATTCCACCTTGCCCAAGCCTACTTCCTAGGCTCTGATACCAATGTAAGGAATTGAACTCACAACCTCTTGGTTAGGAATGTGATGGGCTAACCACTTGCCCCAAAAGCCATGGTTGAGGATTACTTCCTAATCCTCTCTCTTAAGGTGTGGTTCAACCATCTCCTACCAGGATTATGTTACAGACTTCTACCTCTAGAAAGCTTTTTTGTAGAGTCAAGCGGACACCTTACTCTCCCAAGTAATCTCTACCAGATCTGTGCAGACGGATGCACATCTAGTTGAAGCGCAAATTTTGAAGGAAATGTTAGACTCCCTGAAGCAGAAAATAACACGAACCTTTAAATTAGCAAGATCTATGTATATTCAAGGAATCATTGATGATTCCTAACCCTTGTAATTTTCCTTGCTAGGTTTGAGTCCACCGTGTGTGCCAGTGTAAGGCCGTCGGAATATTTTTTAGAAGAATAATTGTAATTAGAAAATGTTGAAGAATCACTCACGAATTTGACGAACAGAAAAAGAAAGATAAAGAGAAGCGGAATCAAATATTCAGAAAATCAAAAGCCTTAATGAAGGGACAAATTCACGACCGTTATGTACAGCACAGAATCTTGCAGAATCAGAGTTCGTTACACCGAATCAAACTGTATATACAGAGAGAACGTGCATAAGAATAAGAAAGAGGGAAGTGCGAATTAGAACGTGCGTGAGTAGAGCACGCAGTATAAATAGAGCACATACAAATGTCAAAAAAAAGGAGATAGGGAACAGAGATGAGGAAGTGAGAAGATGCCAGACATCGCGTATGTACAGAGAGTGAAGAGAGAGTGAGAAGTTCTCAGAAGACGCCATAGATCGCGTATATACAGATGAATAACAGAAACTTGAAATGTCAGGTGTTCATATGAGAGAGATGGTAGAAGAAACTACTCAGTGTAGGAGAGTTTCCATAGCTTGAGCAAGAAGAGGCCAAGCTAATTTGTACACATCTTCTCTAATAGAAAACACATGTTCATGTGGAAGTTCGCGCGCACTGTTCGTATGTGAAGAAACCTGTGTATTTTCGTGTTACGGTAGAAAGTTCGTTAACCGTTAAAAGTCACAGTTCGTTAATAAACGTGTCCCTCGGTACTCTCTCAGTCAATGAATGTCTCGGTCAAATACAGTTATCTCAGTAAACGCATTTTCGGTCAGTTATAGTTTTCTCAGGAAAATGTGTTTTCCGATAGAACAACGAAGTATATCTCGCAGAGTAAATTAAGGTTTTGTATGAGAGTTAGCTTATCTTATAGCTAGACATCTCTACTATCAGTTCATCAATCATTTCGGTGAAATGGATATATACACACAGTACAAAGTCTAACCGAAAGAAGGCACTCTGAATCGGAGAAGTTTTTTCTTAAACTCCAGAAAGTGTTCACTCAGTGAAGGAAGTTCATGCATCACTTCCTTACTTATTGAATACTCACTTGAAGTAATTACAAACAGAATAGGAGTTGATTTCGGTAAGATTCCGGTATAACTACGGTGTCAGTCTGGTGACAGTCCGGTGAAGTTCCAGTAAAATTTTTCAGTAAAATCAAAATGCAGACTTATATGTTTAAGTGACAGTAATTGTGCTGAGCTACTGTTGATTATAGAGGTGTTCTAATATCACTCTAGCTTAGCATCCTTTCGGTGGCGCAGAGATTTCCGCAGACTTGACAAGGTTCAAGCCTTTGCCGTGACGACCACCAATAAGTGGTACAAGAGCGAAACTTAATCGCCAACAAGTGGTATCAGAGCAGGTTAGTTCCATGAGCGGCATCAAAGCCGGTTAACCACACAAGTGGAACCAGAACGAGAAAGATTTTGAAGAGCAGAAAGATTCTCAAAAGATCACCGGAAGTAACAGAAACAAAAAGATCATGGCAGATCATGTCCAAATTGATAAATTGGACAGAGATAATTATCCCGCATGGATAATGCGCATGGAAGCCTTACTTATGAGTAAGGACTTAATGATGTATGTGACCGGAGAAGAAAAGAAGCCGGCTTTTGAAGATGATAGTCAATCGAAAAAGGAAGAATTAGAATCCTTGAAGCTGTGGCAACGGCAAGAGCCTACATTTATAATACCGTTTCAGACCATTTACTACCGCACATTAGAGGTCTGGAGAAAGCGGAGGACATATGGAGTGCGTTGGAAGATCATTTCCAAAATACTACGAAAGCTAGGAAGGCTAGCTTATGGTCCGAATTCACAACGTTCAAAAAGAAGTCGAATCAAAGCATTAGTGACTATGTTACTAAGATGAAGGATCTAGCAGATAGCCTTGGATCCATAAATGAAGATCTCGAAGATCACAGATTGGTTTGAGAGGAGATGAAAGGTGGAAACCTTTCGTACTCTCAACTGAACTTTCTTTAATTCATTTTGTACCAGATTTAAATCAGTTGCTTGGTTTGATGCTCACATATGAGCAAGACCTGAAAGGAGATGCAGATAAAGGACAAAGTTTTGCAATGTACATGAAGAACAAGAAGAAAGACAAAGGTAAGTCAAAAGATGAAGAAGAGTCGAGTTCTCAGGCTTATTATGCAAGAGGAAAAGGCACTGGCAGAGGAAGAGCAAGAGGTTTTGGAAGAGGAAGACGCAGCCAGAGCAACATCAAGAAGGTTTGCTGAATCTGTGGACTAAGTAATCATTTGGCTCATGATTGCTGGCACAATCAACAAGGATCAAATATAAATCAGAACAGTAACAGTAGAGGTAGAAGCGAAAGATATTAGAATAACTTTCAAAGAGGTAGACAGAATCAAAGAGGAGGCTATGGTAGAGGTGGAGCAAGAAGTTGGGGACAGAATCAATCCTACAACACCACCTACAACAACTACGCAAATGACACTCAGAATGAAAGTCATACATCATTGATGATGAACTCAATCAACACATCAGATAACGAAGACCTGAAGGTATTTTACATTGACTCTGGATGTTCTAATCACTTGTCAGGAAATATAGAACTAATGTCAGAATTGGAAAAAGGTAGTTCCAGTCATACTGTTCAAACAGGTGACAATACGAGGCATAGTGTACATTCAATTGGAAAAGTGAAGTGTAAGAGTGGAGCAGATTTGTATACCAATGTTTTGTATGTTCCAACAATATCGAAAAATTTGATTAGCGTGGGACAGATAGTTGAAAAAGGTTTTCATGTCACATTTACAAATGAAGGAGTATTTGTAGAAGATCCTGAGAACGGATATAATCAGATTGTCTCTGGTAAGAAAGAAGGCAGACTCTTTACTTTAAGAGTACAAGGGAACATTGGCCAAGCGTTGCTCACACATGGTGAAAAGGTGATTACAGAACTTGATCTCTGGCATAAGAGATTAGGTCATTTCAATGAAAAAGGAATTAAAGCTATGATTGCGAATCAGTCAGTACTGGGATTACCGAATGTACAGAATCAACATATGATTCACAAGTGCGAAGCATGTCAGATGGGAAAAGCCCACAGGTTACCTTTCCAGAAGAAAGGATTCAAACATGATGGAGTACTCGAACTCATTCATACAGATGTATGGGGTCCAACAAAAGAAGGATCAATGAGCAAATCGAGGTATTATGTTTTATTCATTGATGATGCTACAAGGTGGATAACTCTTTATGTTTTGAAAGAGAAATCAAAAGTGTTTGGAGCTTTCAGGCATTTTCATGCATATGCTGAAAGACTCACAGGACGAAAGCTGAAGAGACTGAGGTCTGATGGAGGGGGAGAATACTTCTCCCGAGAGTTAGAAGACAACCAGAAAGGTATTCCTATGATACCTCGTATATAACTCAGAAAAATTATGCATATATGGTCAAAGATGATGAAGAACCTCAGAACTATGATGAAGCTAAAGGCAAGAAGCAATGGGAAGAAGCAATGGAAGAAGAGTTTATTGCACTGGAGGAGAACAAGACATGGGAACTTGTTCCGAAACCAAATGTTAAGAAAGTAATCGGAAACAAATGGGTCTTCAAAGTTAAGAAGCTTGCAGATGGAAGGATAGCCAGACACAAAGCTAGACTGGTTATCAAGGGCTATGCTCAGACGCATGGCATAGATTATGACGAGTCGTTTAGTCCGATGGCAAAGATGTCAACCATAAGGACAGTGATTGCTATAGCAGCATCAAAAGGATGGAAGCTAAGTCAGCTAGATATAAAGAACGCATTTCTGAATGGATACATATCAAATGAAGTCTACATGGAACAACCGGAAGGGTTTGTAAGTTCCAGATACCCAAATTTTGTTTGCAGATTAAAGAAAGCACTTTACGGACTGAAGCAAGCTCCAAGAGCTTGGAATTACAGGCTTGTGAAATATCTCAATGAACTTGGATACCAAAGTTCGAAGGCAGATGCAAGTCTACTCATCAAGAGCACAGAAGAAGGTATGATCTACATTTGCATTTATGTAGATGACATTATAATCACAGGTACCTCATATGAAGGAATTAAAGAAGTAAAGAGATTACTCGAAAAGGAGTTTCAGATCAGTGATCTAGGAAAGTTGTCATACTTTCTAGGAATGGAAATCACATACACAGATCATGGTGTATATGTTACGCAAGAAAGGTATCTCCTAAACTTACTTAAGAAGTTTAATATGGAGAATTGTAGAGAAGCTTCAACACTGCTTGAAGCAAATCATTAACTCAGCAAATACAGTGGTGCAGAGTTTAAAGATATGAGGAAATATCAGTCGTTAGTGGGAAGCTTAATCTATGCTACACTAACAAGACCAGATCTTAGCTATGCAGTGGGAGTTCTCTCACAGTTCATGCATTGTCCGAAAGATCAACATTGGATTGCAGGACAGAGAGTTCTTAGATATATCAAAAGAACTGTAAAAGAAGGATTATACTATCCTTTTACGTGAGATATACAGCTGAGAGCATTCAGTGACTTAGACTGGGCAGGAAGTCAAGATGACAGAAGATCAACACATGGGTATATGATATACCTAGGAGATAAGCTAGTAAGCTGGTGTTCGAAGAAACAACACACAGTGGCTTTATCGTCAACAGAAGCAGAATATAAAGGACTTGTAGAAGAAGCTAAAGAAGTGATATGGATGCAGACCTTGTTCAAAAGCATGGGTATTGATCAAAAGCATGGGTATTGATCAAGGTATACCTATCATACATGGAGATAATATGAGCTCGCTGTATCTTGCAGCAAATCCAGTATTTCATGCAAGAACAAAGCATATAGAAATTCAGTATCATTTCCTGAGGGAAAAGGTGATGGAGAAGGAGATAGAAATAATATACACTCCGACAAAAGATCAGATTGCAGATATTTTAACAAAGAGCTTGGATGGAACAAAGACAAGCAGATTCAAAGAAATGGTAGGAACAAAAGAAAGGAAAATATATGAAGACCGGAGTGAAGAGAGAGTGAGAAGTTCTCAGAAGACGCCATAGATCGCGTATGTACAGATGAATAACAGAAACCTGAAATGTCAGGTGTTCATCTGAGAGAGATGGTAGAAGAAACTACTCAGTGTAGGAGAGTTTCCATAGCTTGAGCAAGAAGAGGCCAAGCTAATTTGTACACATCTTCTCTAATAGAAAACACATGTTCATGTGGAAGTTCGCGCGCACTGTTCGTATGTGAAGAAACCTGTGTATTTTCATGTTACGGTAGAAAGTTCGTTAACCGTTAACAGTTACAGTTCGTTAATAAACGTGCCCCTCGGTACTCTCTCAGTCAATGAATGTCTCGGTCAAATACAGTTATCTCAGTAAACGCATTTTCGGTCAGTTACAGTTTTCTCAGGAAAACATGTTTTCCGGTAGAACAACGAAGTATATCTCGCAGAGTAAATTAAGGTTTTGTATGAGAGTTAGCTTATCTTATAGCTAGACATCTCTACTATCAGTTCATCAATCATTTTGGTGAAATGGATATGTACACACAGTACAAAGTCTAACCGAAAGAAGGCACTCTTAACCGGAGGAGTTTTTTCTTAAACTCCAGAAAGTGTTCACTCAGTGAAGGAAGTTCATGCATCACTTCCTTACTTCTTGTATACTCACTTGAAGTAATTACAAACAGAACAGGAGTTGATTCCGGTAAGATTCCGGTATAACTACGGTGTCAGTCTGGTGATAGTCCGGTGAAGTTCGAGTAAAATTTTTCAGTAAAATCAAAACACAGACTTATATGTTTAAGTGACAGTAATTGTGCTGAGCTACTGCTGATTATAGAGGTGTTCTAATATCACTCTAGCTTAGCATCCTTTCGGTGGCACGACGATTTCTGCAGACTTGACAAGGTTCAAGCCTTTGCCGTGACGACCACCAATAAGTGGTACAAGAGCGAAACTTAATCGCCAACAGAAAAGTCGTGCACCGAAAGGGTGTAGCACAAACGTTGTATCATTTCTTTTCTAATCAATGGAGTATGCGCGAAAGAGATGATAGATGCATCGCCAACTGTTCGGTCTGGATGATGGTCTGGAATTGATTCTGTGTTGAAGTTATGTTAATCGCAGAGTTGTCTGTAAAGACAGTATTGAAGTGAATCAGGTATTGTGTTAATGTTTACTGTGTTGAAGTGAAGTGTAGCAGTAATAATAAAGAAAGAGTGAAAGTGCTATGTACATAATTGCAGTGATCGTTAAGAATGCTATGCGCCGAAGTGTAATTGAACCTTCTGTAATTGATCAGAGTTACTCAATGAAGTTGATTGTCGGAAATTAAGCAGTGAATTGGGAAAATATATATAGGGCATCTGAATTATCAGACCCCTGACCATCCAAAGAACCCACGAGTAAGAACAAAATAGCTGTAACTTTAACACTCTTCAAAGTACATCAAATGGGGTTTAATTTTCCTTGAAGGAGAGTGAATACAATGGTAGAAGCAAATGGCAAGGTACCCAAATACAATGAGATAAACTAAAATAACATGAAATGGAGTGTCTCCTAGATACAAAATGGAGGTGCACTCATATGAATACAAATGAAAATGAACTAGACGAGCTCATGTCATCAAATCCCTCTTGCACACCTCCATTTTGGAGAGACTGAACGCTATAGAGGTCCACCAAGCATTGGAGTAGAATTAAATGTCGAGTATTCATGAACTTCTCCACCAAGTTCTCTTGAGAGATACACTATTCCAGAGTAATCTCCTCTTATACAAGCTTCTTGTAGATGAAGTGGTACTGGATCTCGATGTGCTTGGTCTGAGGATGGAACACTAGATTATTGGTGATGGTCAAGGTTGATTGGTTATCGGTGTGGATGCATGTAGCATATCCTCCAAAATACCATTGTCCGATAATAAACATCAAAGCCATATGGCCTCACATTCTGCAAAAATGGATGATCGATACTCGGCCTTGGTGGATGATAGAGAAATCATAAGCTGCTTCTTACTCGCCCAAGAGATAGGCCTTGAGCCAAGAAAGAATATGTATACAAAAGTAGACTATCAAGAATTATGATCATCAGCCCAATCTGAATTAGAATATCCAATGAAATCAATGTCCCCTCTGTAACAAAGTCCATGATTTCGGGTGCGGGCAAGGTATCAAAGTAATCTCTAAGAAGTCTCCGATGTGTCTCACAAGATTGATCTGCAAATTGATTGAGTATGCCAACTACATAAGCAATATTTGTTCTAGTGAGGCACTTTTTTCCCTCTTTAAGAGGTTTTTTCTCCCGGCTTGTATATACGCATATAGCCCTAAAGGGTCACTTATCTTTAGTACATTGTAGTGGTAATACATTCAGTATTGTGTGTTGTGCTCCAAGATTCTTCTTCTTCCTTGTACCATTCGCATGCTTCCACAGACCTCAAACTCCAACAATTGGTATCAAAGTAGGTTGCCGCTTTATCTAGGGCATCGTTGATACCCCTTCGTCATAGTCTCAGAATCACATGTAAGAAATTTTCTTATTTTGTGCCAAAGATATATACAGGTTTTGATTCAGCAGTATAAGCATCTCAAAGTCAGCTACATGTTTAGCAGAACTCGACAAGATAGTTCTATTCAACTTTTTGAGATACAATCCTTTTTTTGCATCAAGGTATTTTAGTCAGTGGCCATGGCTGAAAGCAGTGATGTATTTCGTATGTTGGTTTGAGGATAAGTTGGATGGTACCAATTACCCATTATGGGCTTATATGATGCACCATGTATTGGTTGCAAAAGGACTGTGGACTATTGTGTAGGGTGTTGAAAAATGTCCTATTACTTTTGCAAACATAGCTGTCGAAGGTGATGCAAACAATGCTGAAGATGGTGATATTCTTCATGTTCATGTTCATGTTGCGGTTCTTGTTGTAGCTACTGTAGAGCAAGTTCATTGGGATGGTAGAGATGCTCAATCACATGCATTGATAGCTTTTTCTATCAAACATTCCATTATTCCTTACATTTGCTCTTGCAGAATAGCTAAGGATGCTTAAGATACACTTCTCACTTTATACTAGGCAAGGAATGAGGATCGTTTTGCTTAACTCCGAGAACAGTTGGAGAGTGAGCATATGAGTGAAGGAAATTCCATGGACAATTTTCTTACAGAGATCAAAGATTCGAAGGAACAGCTGATTTGTACTAATGAAGTCTTTCCTAACAATTCACTTGCGCAGACTGTTTTGAATGGTCTTCCCAATTCATATAAACGTTTTGCTTCTACTCTTTATTTGATGATGAAAGGGAATCCAAATGCCTTAACATTTGAGGAGTTAGTTTCTATTCTATTGCAGGAAGATCACTCTAGGTAGAACAGGTCCATTATGCATGTTGTAGATCAAGCTTTCTTGGCTAGGCAGAAGGGCAAAGGGAAATCGAGCTCTTCTACTAGTAAGCAGAAATTTGTGAATTCTTCATAATCAAAGAAGGATAACAAAGACAAGAAGAAAACAAAAGATCAGAAATTCTTTTGCAAATACTATAAGGGGAATGATCATGTCATAAAGAATTGTCCAAAACTCGCTACTAAAGAGGCAAGGAAGAAAGGGGCTAGAATGGTTGTTGTAGAGGCCTCTACACCCAAAATAGATTCTGCTAATCTTGTGCAAAATGAAGAATAGGCATTTATTACTGTTTACAATTATGACCCATATTGTATATTTTGTAGTAGAATTAGATGTTTGGTACTTTGATAGTCGGGCAACCAAACATATTACCTCGCAACACATTTTCTTCACTTCACTCGAGCCTGCCCCTACATGGAATATTATCATATGCACCAACAACTCCTCTTATCCTATCATGGGAGTTGGTAAGATCATTCTAACTACTACTTATGGTAGTTCTTTTACATTGTCGGATGCTTTATTTGTGCCAGGGATTAAAAAAAAATTGTTATCAATTTTAGCATTAGCCAAGATTGGCTTGGTCATGAAATTTTTTGATGACAGATGTAGAGTTCATGATCTGTCAAATGGGGACATCATTATTGCTTCTGGAATTTTATGCCATTGGTTGTATAAGTTCATAGATTATGCAAAATCTGTGAATGATTCAACATGTGTAGTTCAAGATTCTCAGGCTATATCAAATGCAAATCTTTGGCATGCATGCTTTGGTCATCTGAATTTTGCTAGCTTGCTATGCCTGTAGAAATCTAAAATGGTGTGCTCTTTGCCCAAACTTGAGGCACCTAGTAAACATATATGAGAAGGGTGTATTTTGGGCAAAATGCACCGTTCCTCTTTCCCAAAAGATGGTTCAATTTGAGCTACTCAGAAATTGCATCTTGTTCACAGTGATGTTTGTGGTCCTATGCAGACACCCTCTTTTGGAAATTGTCTTTACTTTGTGACTTTCATTGATGATTTTTCCAGGCATGCATGGGTATATCCATTGAAAGTAAGGTCTGAAGTGTTTATGTGCTTCAAACAGTTTCTAGTTTTGGCTCCAAATCTATCAACATGTAAAATGGGCACCCTCCATTCTAATCAAGGGGGGGGGGGGTATATGTCTTCTAACTTTAATACATTTTTGGCTGAATGTGGGATAAAACATCAATGTATGATTCCGTATACACCTCATTAGAATGGAGTTGATGAAAGGAAGAATAGGTCACTCATGGAGATGGCGAGATGTATGATCAAGAGTCAGGCTTTACCACATAATTTCTGGCTTGAGGCTGTTATTTGTGCAGCAATCAACATACCAGACATTATCATTTGATTTTGAAACACCACCAGACATCGTATTCATCATGTGATGTTGAACCATGAACAGCTTCTCAAAATCATATGCACTTGTGGATGCATAGTTATTTTGCTGCCTTCTATTATTTTGATTCTTCAACCTGCAATCACGTTCAAAGTGTCCAGGTTTACCACAATTCCAGCATCCTTTACTGTCATTACCTGAATCATTTCTTTGGAAATTTCTGCAGCCTCTTTGACTCCCCCTGCCTCGAAACTATCCTCTTCCTCCTACATGATTCTGTTGTTGACTTTGGTGTTGGTTACTATTTCCTCTTCCACTTCCAAAACCTCTACCTCTGTCTCTTCCTCTACCATAGTAGAATACCTGCTCAGAACTAGATTTTCCTTGGGAGTTTGGATCCTCACCAAGATTCTTTTCTTCAATAATCACCAAGATTCTTTTCTTGGTGAGGATTTTTTTCTTCAATAATCGCCAAGAGTTTGAATCCTCAAGAAGATTCTTTTATTCAATAATCAGCATAGATACCAAATCAAGAAAATTCAGAATATTTTCCCTCGTATATATAGAAGTTTTGAATTGCTTATATGCAGTTCCTAAACCATGAAGACACACTTCCACCTTATCATCATCATCATCTACATTCATGCCAATAGATGCAAGTGACTCACATATGCTTTTGATTTTCAAGGTGTAGTCACTTACCGACATGATCTTCTTCTCCAATGTATGTAGCTCATTCTTGAGTTGTAATTTTTGTGCCTTTGTATTGGTCTCATACAATGTGACCAAACTGTCCAAGCCTCTTTTGGAGTCTTGGCATCTTGTATGTGTCCAATTATGCTATCCTATATGCTAACAAATAGCCAGTACATTACCTTTCATGCTCCTTGATTCCATTCCTCATATGCTCTTAACTGATCTGTAGTCCGATTCCTTTCTGGTAACTGCAAAGCATTTTCATTCTCTCCTTCGATGTACTTCCAGTAGCCTTTTCCCATCAAGAAATTCATCATTCTGAATCTCCAAGCATGGAAGTTATTGTTGTCTAGCTTATCGCTCATAAGCTGACTCATTCCATCTGCGTTTTCCATTTCTGTAGGAATTCACAACATTGCAAAGCACTACAATCAACACTTCTTCTTGAACACTATCGCACTATGATGTGACAATTCGATCTCAGAAAAACACAGTTTTCGTGTATCAACAGTACACAGAATCGCTTGAAATTTTGGATTTGGAATATATGCATGTTGTCGAACACAATGCAAGTTACATTTTTTGAAACTGACATGGTTTTTCTGCAAGACCCACCTTGCGGGCTCGAAATGGAGGTCGAGATGGCTCTGAAACTTCGATGTAACAAAAACAAGTGACCCTAAAGGGAGAAACCTCGAAAATATTTTGAGGTCTTCTAGCTTCATGCCAGTTTTCATAGAAAATGGAGGTCGTTTGTGAATCGTGTGTTCTCCATGCCTTGCCATGTACTCTTCACTGTCGCCTTCTCCATGAGCTCTCTACAGCCACGTTGGCTCTGATACCATGTCATGAGGAAGAAGATAAGGAAGAGAGCTCACACACACACTCTCTCTCTCTCTCTCTCAAGGAGAAGCACACACACAGATTGAGGCAAGGAAGAATGATCTTCTTCTTCTTCTTCTTCTTCTATTACATAAAAAGGAATGTACAAGAATGACCTAAAAAACAAGAATACAACACGTGCAATATATAAAGATCAGTACATAAGGAAAAACCTAATGTCTGCAAATGAGTGAGATGGCAAGGAACAAATGTGCCATCACTCTCAATACATAAATCTAATAAAGCTCAATGAAGTATCCCTGACATATACCGACGTGACCACTATACATGTCAGAGAAACAAAAAACTGGTACGTGTCATCCTAGATCATCACATGTTGAGCTTGGTATCTCAACACAAAGTACCACCACATATGGGTGAATCATGTATGTGGTAACATGGGGGAAAAACCTCTAGCCAAGACTAGAGTAAACATTTTCCATGTATAGGGAAAAGGTTCACATCAAAGGTACTTGAGGAACACATAAGTGTAACAAATCTATGCATTCAAATTAAAGAGCTTCAAGAAAGGTGGAAATCTTCAATTATTTATTTATTTTTTCATTGAATATTGTTATCTATTCAATTTTATTGTAAAACAATTCATGATAATTGAACTATTTAAAAAGAATTACAATTAATAAACTTAACTAACTTATAAAATTAATAAGTAAAAAAATACACATTCATATGCACACATACATACATATACACGCATCCATATGCACACATTTACACACATTTATACACACATAGATACATATACACATACATACACTCACATGCCCACATGCATACATAGACTTACATATATACATAAACATGCACATATATACACATACATACACACATGCATACACACATATATACACATACATGCATACACACATAAACAAATATAGAGACACAGATGCTTTTATGCACATAAACACACACACATATATACACATATATACACACATATACATGCATACACACACACACACACACATACACACACACACACACATATATATATATACATATATATATATATATATATATATATATATATATATATAGGCTTACATACACACACATACATACATACACATATATACACACACATATACACATACATACACACACATATACACATAAAAACACCCACATACACACACACATTTATATAGACATACAAACACATACATACACATATAAATATGTATACACATACACACACATACACACATATAAATACATATAGACATACTTACATACATGCATACACACACATACATGCATATATATATACACACATATCGATACATACACACATGCTTAATGTTAGCTCACAAAATGGTTGGTTTTTATGCACTAATATGTTTCTAGTTGGCAGGGGAATATGTTTGATTGCAGGTACTTGAAGAGTTGATTAGATGTTTGACGGGAAGTATTTGGGAGCTACATGACGACTTCTTGGTCAGAGAGGAATGCTGTCAAGGGACGCAATACTTGGAGACATGGCTTTTTGTTATGGTGGTTACCACAGTCTAAAGGCCTATGCAAGTACATGAACCATATCAAAAGGCTGGGAGATACATGATGAAATAATCAAGATAGGCCTAGAAAAAGAGCCCCTAATTGGCAACACTTTGGTGAGCATGTATGCAAAATGTGGTTCACTTGCAACTGCAGAAATAGTGTTGCATTCTCGTCCCAAGTCAGATTCGATCTCATGGAATGCTATGTTAGGTGCATATGTCGAACATGGGTGTGTTGAAGATGCGCTATGATGCATTGAATCTATGTATGAGGAGGAAGTTTTTTTGTTTTTGCTACACGAATTGTGTGCCAGCAAAGGCACTGAGGGGGGACCCCTTCAGCCTTTTTTATGTTTCTGCTCAAGGGAAAAATGGGGGAGAGCAATAGCGGGCTGCTCGCCTTTATGAGGGGGGCTCTCGCACTTTTTGGGAGCTCTCTTCTTTTTTGGGCAGATGTCGAGGGGGGAAGTCTGACAGGGTTTCGAAGGAGGGATCAAGGCTGGAACGGGGAGTGCCCATCCTCAAGGGGGGGAACACATACAGCAGCAAGAAGGGGGGGGGGGCTTGTTTTTTTCGTGTGTGCAGGTAGAGGGACAGGGTAGTGGTCATCACCGCTGCAATGTCAGACTAGGTTGGGGGAGTTATGCCCCTTTATGCATGCATGGGGAAGGCATCTTCTAAGAAAAAGGTTCGGCTACGTTTTTCTGGAGAGACAACAGCAAAAAGACAAGCAGGAGCGAGGACATAGGGAGGGATTCCAAATCGAAAAGGAAGGCGGCAGATTTCGGAGGCTAAAAGGGGATACTTGGAGAGAATGCTGGGAGAGGCAGGAAAAAAGATCGGTAGAAGGACTTCTCCAAGCGTGGTATAGGCAGAAGAGGATAGACAAGAAGACCATCAGCAGAGGGATGAGGAAGGATTCAAAGATTATTGATGATCAGGACTACTAGCTCGAAGGTAGAGTGATTGAAATGGACCCACTCCCGAAAAACTCAGAAACCCGGAAGCTGAAGGATCTGCTAGTAAAGCTTCATATTCAAGTCTGAATGTGGTGTTTCACTGATCTTTTTCGTGGGCATGTATTGCGTTGGCACTATCAACTCCATGTGAGAAAGAATTCTAGCAAGGCATTTTGGGAAAAGAGAACTCGGTGCTACAGATCAATGTTGAAGTTCTCACAGTTTTGAAGAAACTTAGGGAAATCCAACAGGAAGTCATTCCTGGAAGAGGAGAGAGGGGTAAAGACTTCGAAAAGATCAGAAGAACTAATGGCAGTTCGTGGACTTGCTCCTTCGAGTTTGTCAGGAGTAGCACACTGTTGAATGTGTCACATCATTTGATCAAGAGAAGGGTGCTGCAAAGGGACTGAGGGATTATGTATTAATGCTGAAAAGAAGAAATTTGATAAAGGAGGATTTGCACCGTCCTATAAGGAAGGTTTTGAAAGAGCTTCTTTAGAGTTCAATCAGATTAAATCTCCTCTTGTATATGGCACTGTCCAAGCATATTTGAAGGATTCTCTTCCACGCATATCTCTTGCTACGATTGAAGCCACTAAAAATAGATTAAATTTAGAGTGAAGCTTATCCATGAAGCCTGCATAACCAGGAAATGTGCTCTCGCAGCACCTCTAGGTGCAGAATCAGTAGTTCATTGAAATATCAAGAAAAGCCATGACTGCTATGGTACAAGTGCCACATTTATGATGCAAAAATAACAATCGAAAGTTCTCGCTGCACAAGTTTACAGAGATTGCTCTCCTGGAAGCATATTTCTAAGGAAGGCAACGAGGAGGAGCGTGAGGGAAGGACAACGTGGAGTTCTCTTCTGCTTTGCATTTCCTCGAGGGGGGGTTTCATTTCCGCAACACCGACCACATGGGGAAGCTTGCCACGAGTTCGAGAGAAGAGGACAATGAACACAAAGATGAGAGGAGTTTTCTCTGTGCTGGTGTGTATAAAAGGATGAACTGAGGCCTTAGAAGGGGAGAACGGGTGCTGATTGCTGAGGAAAATAGGGAGGATTGAGCTTAGGGTGGTGTGAAACAGAGGAGATTCAAAGGTTCCAGCATTCGATCCATCTTTTGGTTTCAGGCAGCAGGGTGGTGAGTGTGCGGCTGCAAAGGGAGGCTGCACCTTGTGGAGGCTAATTGGGAGGTTCTTCATTCAACTTAGAGAATAGTGCTGCTTGGAGATGGAAAGAAGTTGGTGTGATAGAGGCCCTGAAGAAGGGAAGAACACATGAACACCGGGTCCGAGAACTCTATGGAAGAAGAAAGGAGCTCACATCAGACCGAGGAAAGAGAGGGAGCTAGCAGTAGTAGAAAGAATGAGCATATCGAGCAGAGGACATCAAAGATCTATTGAACACTTGGAAGGAGATCTTTTGCAACAAATTTGGACTACAAGCTGAAGACAGGGGAGTATATAGCAGTAAATAGGGCACAAGTCAGGAAGAAGGAGGCACAGTTCTTGGTGAGTAAGTTGATCGATTCATTTCTATCCTCAAGGATGTAAATGTGGGGACTACTATGCTGCACGAAGGAGAGGAGGATCCGGTACATAGTATAGTTGCAGAAGGCAATGCATCAGAAGCATGCACATAGTCGAAGGAGATAGGGAGACCTACTATTGTGCTATAGTTGTGCATCCACGGAACCATAGATCATGTGAAGCATTTTTCAGAGGAGTGATTTGTTAATCTAAGATGCCACATCAAAACAAAGATCTGCACACAGAGAAAGATGGTGATCCAATTTGATTCCGAGGAAGTAGCTTCGTGCAGGTGTATTGGCTATAATTAATTGGTCACCAGGTCAGCACTTTCCATTGGGTTGTTATGAAGTTCATGTATGCTAAGTTGATTGGTTCTGATTACTCAGCAGTTTCTGTATTGATTTAACCATGTCTCCATAGCTGAGGCATCTTCCCATTTGTGTTGGGACTTTAGCACTTCAATATTCCTTTGCATGCAGGTATCTAGAAACTACGATTGTACCCATAGTGTGATCGTGCTTCCTGAGTACCATAGCCTCCATGGCCATCATCTTTAAACAAATTCTAAGCCCCATCATGCGGAAACTACCCTTGTTCACATCCTAAAAGCCATTGTCTGCATGTGTTTGCCAATGCCTGGATACTATTGCCCACACTACTCCAATTGTTGTGTATGATGGGCATGGTGCATGTGTGTTTTGGAGTGTCTGTGTATGTGAGTGTGTACATGAGCGAGAGAAGAGTGTGAAGAAGCAAGAGTAAAAGAGGGAGAACAGAAGTGCAGAGTGTGCGAATGTATGTAAGCTGTCGTGGGAAGTGTGAATTTATGTGTGTGAGGCTAAGAGGGTAAGAAAGAGAGAGAGAGTAAGGGAGGAAGTGTAAGTGAAGGGGCATGAGATAGTGGGTGCAAGGGAGAGTTTCTCAATTAACAATACGATTGCGGCTTTCAAGCAATACAAGTTGAACAATTTCATGAGGTTTTGGCAAAATATAAGTACATAACTGCAATTTCCCTTGGGTTTAGAGAGTCATCATTTTGGTGCGTCTGCCGGGAATTGGCTTAGCACATCTCATAGAGAGTGCTACGAGTTCGCTTGGTGCCCCAATCGTGTGGCACAGCCAATTCGATCCCAAATTTGCTCTGACCTTCATTAAAGAAATGGCCCAACAAGGGCAAGCCTATGGTTTTGAGGAGAATGCCAACATGAGGCAAATGAATTCTGGACGAAATAGGAGATGCATATATTCTCATTCGACCATGAGAGATCATGCGAACCGAGGGTGGCGATTTGGCCCGATATCAAATTATGTGAGATGCTGGTGTTGCGAGCAGATTGGGCATATAGCCAATTATTGCCCTCGTGTATGCACCCCGTTGGATTTTGTCCCCACATGTGAGGACTGCGGGAAAAAGAGACTATGCGAGCACGTGTGTGGCTCAAAAGAGGTGATTGACCTAAAGGTCGCAACAAATGAACCAGATAGGTGCTTATCCTCTTTGTATGTGGAAGTTGACAAAGGTGGAGTTACTTCATCGACGGAAACTGCGAGAGCAAGTGGAAGCAAGGACACTCGATCTCATGATCGAGACTTGATAGAACTTGTGAAGAGCTTGGAATGTCAAGTCAATTTGCTTCGGGTAGAGCGGGATAGCGAGAGGACCAAGGTAGAGAAGCTTGAGGAAAGTCAAGCGAGGTTAGGAGAGGTCGTCGCAAAGTGTGTAGAACAGTTGCAAGATGTGGAGAATAGAAACAAGGAGTTGAAAGCGAACAAGAGCTTGAGGGAAGGCCTTGCGAGGTCTGAGCATGAGAACGTGATCTTAGACCTAAGAACCGGCTTGATGATAGCCGATTGCCATAGCGTTGGAATCAAGGAGGGTTCCCCTAAATATGATGATAACCTTGCACAGAGAGTCGACCGAATGAAAAGGGAAATCAAGAAAATGCAAGAGACGACAGGTAGATATGATTACCAAGCAGGTAAGATGGCGGAAGAGTTCCACATGAAGTTAGAAAGAATGGAAAGTGCGCAAGCAGAGAGTGATGAGAAAATGAGACAATTAGAGAAGGAAAATGAGAGGTTGACTGGTAAGCTAGGAGAATGGATGAGTGACAGAGACGACGAGAGACGGAAATGTGTAGAAGGGGACCAAAAAGTAGGGAAAATGAAAGAAGAATTGAAAGCGATATTGGGAAAGTTAGATGCATTAGGAGTTGGGTTCGAGGGGACAGAGAAGTTGGCGAAGAAGGTGGACGAACTGAAATCAGAAATTGAAAGTTGAATCTGGGAGGATAGAACGATTCGAGAAGAGGTTGAGAAGCTGTCTGACCTAGTCAGGAGGAGGGAGGAGGTTCCCCTCAAAACAGAAAGTATGATGAGTCATTTAGAAGAGGAGAGGAAGAAAATGTGGATTCGGTTCCATCAAGTGGATGATGAGATTTTTCGACTCCAAGGCAGTGATGAGAGAAATGAAGGAGGGATGAGGGACTTAGCAGTGAAGCTTGAGACATTGAGGAGTGTAGTAATGAATGGTGGCCTTCCAGACCGTATCGCTTGGCTAGAGGACAATATCAGCAAGCTGTCGAATCATGTGGAATCTCTGCGAGGCAGAGGTTGGAGATGAAAAAATAGACGAGGCAATGAATGTTGGTGAGGATGGCTTGAGTCTGATTAGGGTTTGCTTTGTGGATTAGGGTTTGCTTTGTGGATTGCGAGTCTGAGACGTGAGGACGGGTGGACCAAGTCTGTTGTATGCTTAGGACTGAAGTGGCATTTTTCGGGGTTTTTAGGTCAACAAGGTAGTTAGTACGTGCGGGTTTTGCGAGGATGGGTTGACCATGGCATTAGTGGCTGGATTTTGGCTTGAGTAGCAGCAGAGAGGAGATGTGTCTTATTGGGATGTCCACGAGGGGATATATGTGTGTGTGTCGTGATTGGTTGGGTTGGGAAAAAGTCCTTTCTTTTGTCTCCTAATTCTCGAGATGCGGGAATGAAAAAAAAAATGAAAAAATATATATGTTTATGTATGTGTGCGTGTGGCTACGTGCCTATGTGGGCCGATAGGTGGGTGGACCCACTTTGACCGGGTGGTCAAAGCCACGAACCGACGTCAGTTTCACATAGGGCTAGCTGTCTGTGTGTCGTGCGCTGCGTTGGGTTGGTAGATGGGTGGAACAAACTCGATCGGGTGGTCGAGTCCACGAGTCGCATCCAGCTTCGGCGTAGGCCGGCAAGTGTGAGTAAATATGTGAAAAGAAAAATTGATGAAAAAAGAAAGAAACAAATGTGGAAAAAAAAATGAATGAGACAAATTCCTCGCTCGAGGGGGGACACAAGAGAGGTGAGAGAGCATGATGCTCGGATGGGAATATATGTGTTTGTGTTGTGGGGATTTGGGTTATGTGTGGGCTCCCGATGAAACATGTCAAATTGAAGCTTAAGCTCGGCTAGGGTTTTGGTTGCGATGTGTCTATGGAAAGCTTTGACTTGAGGAATCCAATCGTGCTAGTTGCATTGTTTGTCTGCAAACCTTCCGGAAGTGTTCAGTTTGGCTGTTAGGTGGTATTACAACTTGAGAAGTCCTGAATCGCGTTGATAATGAGTGGTCTTGTCGAGGTGAGCTCGTGTTATGCTTGAGTGGTCTTTGTCGTGTGTCCATCAATTTAGGAGAGGTGGTGGCGACCAAGCATAGGACCTGATTGATGAACAAAAGAGCACAGAGTAGATGAAAAGGTAAGTGGGAATAGAAAACCCTAGGTGGGAAGGAAATGGGAAATTGGCGAGAGAACTCGGTTAGAAATGAGACAAAGGGATCAGCAAAACGATCGTGTGACCGGGAAAAGTATCGAAAACAGAACTCAGAAATGGTTTTTGATGGTGTGCATAGAAAGTGTGTTGATATGTGGAGTAGAGATTCATGACGTGTTGAACGAACAGTCTAGAAGAGTGACGAGAGGGAATGTGGATGGGCTTTTTGCTTGCATGTGTGTTGTTCGTGACCAGAATGCATGTGTGATGCGGGATCATGATGTGCGTGCTGAGTATATATGTGTGATGTGGATGAAGGATATAATTGTCTTTTCATTTTGGTTGTACATATTGTGATTTGATGAAGAAAGGTTCTAATGTTTTAATGAAGGTTGCAGACAGGTGGACATGTCAATGAAGATGCGAGAAGATGGACAAAGATGGTAAGTGAAATGATTGGATTTTGGTACTGACCGATGATTGTATGAGGGTGATTGCAGGTGCTACATCGAGGAAGAAGAGAATAGGCATGCAAGGTAAAGATTTGTATTTGATTGAGTGATGAGCACATGTTGGATGATTTGAGCGCAGGAACAATTTGGCTCGTCGAGGATGACTTCGCAAATAAGAAGAGGGGAGTATGTTAGCTCACAAAATGGTTGGTTTTTATGCACTAATATGTTTCTAGTTGGCAGGGGAATATGTTTGATTGCAGGTACTTGAAGAGTTGATTAGATGTTTGACGGGAAGTATTTGGGAGCTACATGACGACTTCTTGGTCAGAGAGGAATGCTGTCAAGAGACGCAATACTTGGAGACATGGCTTTTTGTTATGGTGGTTACCACAGTCTAAAGGCCTATGCAAGTACACGAACCATATCAAAAGGCTGGGAGATACATGATGAAATAATCAAGATAGGCCTAGAAAAAGAGCCCCTAATTGGCAACACTTTGGTGAGCATGTATGCAAAATGTGGTTCACTTGCAACTGCAGAAATAGTGTTGCATTCTCGTCCCAAGTCAGATTCGATCTCATGGAATGCTATGTTAGGTGCATATGTGGAACATGGGTGTGTTGAAGATGTGCTATGATGCATTGAATCTATGTATGAGGAGGAAGTTTTTTTGTTTTTGCTACACGAATTGTGTGCCAGCAAAGGCACTGAGGGGGGACCCCTTCAGCCTTTTTTATGTTTCTGCTCAAGGGAAAAATGGGGGAGAGCAATAGCGGGCTGCTCGCCTTTATGAGGGGGGCTCTCGCACTTTTTGGGAGCTCTCTTCTTTTTTGGGCAGATGTCGAGGGGGGAAGTCTGACAGGGTTTCGAAGGAGGGATCAAGGCTGGAACGGGGAGTGCCCATCCTCAAGGGGGGGAACACATACAGCAGCAAGAAGGGGGGGGCTTGTTTTTTTCGTGTGTGCAGGTAGAGGGACAGGGCAGTGGTCATCACCGCTGCAATGTCAGACTAGGCTGGGGGAGTTATGCCCCTTTATGCATGCATGGGGAAGGCATCTTCTAAGAAAAAGGTTCGGCTACGTTTTTCTGGAGAGACAACAGCAAAAAGACAAGCAGGAGCGAGAACATAGGGAGGGATTCCAAATCGAAAAGGAAGGCGGCAGATTTCGGAGGCTAAAAGGGGATACTTGGAGAGAATGCTGGGATAGGCAGGAAAAAAGATCGGTAGAAGGACTTCTCCAAGCGTGGTATAGGCAGAAGAGGATAGACAAGAAGACCATCAGCAGAGGGATGAGGAAGGATTCAAAGATTATTGATGATCAGGACTACTAGCTCGAAGGTAGAGTGACTGAAATGGACCCACTCCCGAAAAACTCAGAAACCCGGAAGCTGAAGGATCTGCTAGTAAAGCTTCATATTCAGTCTGAATGTGGTGTTTCACTGATCTTTTTCGTGGGCATGTATTGCGTTGGCACTATCAACTCCATGTGAGAAAGAATTCTAGCAAGGCATTTTGGGAAAAGAGAACTCGGTGCTACAGATCAATGTTGAAGTTCTCACAGTTTTGAAGAAACTTAGGGAAATCCAACAGGAAGTCATTCCTGGAAGAGGAGAGACGGGTAAAGACTTCGAAAAGATCAGAAGAACTAATGGCAGTTCGTGGACTTGCTCCTTCGAGTTTGTCAGGAGTAGCACACTGTTGAATGTGTCACATCATTTGATCAAGAGAAGGGTGCTGCAAAGAGACTGAGGGATTATGTATTAATGCTGAAAAGAAGAAATTTGATAAAGGAGGATTTGCACCATCCTATAAGGAAGGTTTTGAAAGAGCTTTTTTAGAGTTCAATCAGATTAAATCTCCTCTTGTATATGGCACTGTCCAAGCATATTTGAAGGATTCTCTTCCACGCATATCTCTTGCTACGATTGAAGCCACTAAAAAATAGATTAAATTTAGAGTGAAGCTTATCCATGAAGCCTGCATAACCAGGAAATGTGCTCTCGCAGCACCTCTAGGTGCAGAATCAGTAGTTCATTGAAATATCAAGAAAAGCCATGACTGCTATGGTACAAGTGCCACATTTATGATGCAAAAATAACAATCGAAAGTTCTCGCTGCACAAGTTTACAGAGATTGCTCTCCTGGAAGCATATTTCTAAGGAAGGCAACGAGGAGGAGCGTGAGGGAAGGACAACGTGGAGTTCTCTTCTGCTTTGCATTTCCTCGAGGGGGGGTTTCATTTCCGCAACACCGACCACATGGGGAAGCTTGCCACGAGTTCGAGAGAAGAGGACAATGAACACAAAGATGAGAGGAGTTTTCTCTGTGCTGGTGTGTATAAAAGGATGAACTGAGGCCTTAGAAGGGGAGAACGGGTGCTGATTGCTGAGGAAAATAGGGAGGATTGAGCTTAGGGTGGTGTGAAACAGAGGAGATTCAAAGGTTCCAGCATTCTATCCATCTTTTGGTTTCAGGCAGCAGGGTGGTGAGTGTGCGGCTGCAAAGGGAGGCTGCACCTTGTGGAGGCTAATTGGGAGGTTCTTCATTCAACTTAGATAATAGTGCTGCTTGGAGATGGAAAGAAGTTGGTGTGATAGAGGCCCTGAAGAAGGGAAGAACACAGGAACACCGGGTCCGAGAACTCTATGGAAGAAGAAAGGAGCTCACATCAGTCCGAGGAAAGAGAGGGAGCTAGCAGTAGTAGAAAGAATGAGCATATCAAGCAGAGGACATCAAAGATCTATTGAACACTTGGAAGGAGATCTTTTGCAACAAATTTGGACTACAAGCTGAAGACAGGGGAGTATATAGCAGTAAATAGGGCACAAGTCAGGAAGAAGGAGGCACAGTTCTTGGTGAGTAAGTTGATCGATTCATTTCTATCCTCAAGGATGTAAATGTGGGGACTACTATTCTGCACGAAGGAGAGGAGGATCCGGTACATAGTATAGTTGCAGAAGGCAATGCATCAGAAGCATGCACATAGTCGAAGGAGATAGGGAGACCTACTATTGTGCTATAGTTGTGCATCCACGGAACCATAGATCATGTGAAGCATTTTTCAGAGGAGTGATTTGTTAATCTAAGATGCCACATCAAAACAAAGATCTGCACACAGAGAAAGATGGTGATCCAATTTGATTCCGAGGAAGTAGCTTCGTGCAGGTGTATTGGCTATAATTAATTGGTCACCAGGTCAGCACTTTCCATTGGGTTGTTATGAAGTTCATGTATGCTAAGTTGATTGGTTCTGATTACTCAGCAGTTTCTGTATTGATTTAACCATGTCTCCATAGCTGAGGCATCTTCCCATTTGTGTTGGGACTTTAGCACTTCATTATTCCTTTGCATGCAGGTATCTAGAAACTACGATTGTACCCATAGTGTGGTCGTGCTTCCTGAGTACCATAGCCTCCATGGCCATCATCTTTAAACAAATTCTAAGCCCCATCATGCGGAAACTACCCTTGTTCACATCCTAAAAGCCATTGTCTGCATGTGTTTGCCAATGCCTGGATACTATTGCCCACACTACTCCAATTGTTGTGTATGATGGGCATGGTGCATGTGTGTTTTGGAGTGTCTGTGTATGTGAGTGTGTACATGAGCGAGAGAAGAGTGTGAAGAAGCAAGAGTAAAAGAGGGAGAACAGAAGTGCAGAGTGTGCGAATGTATGTAAGCTGTCGTGGGAAGTGTGAATTTATGTGTGTGAGGCTAAGAGGGTAAGAAAGAGAGAGAGAGTAAGGGAGGAAGTGTAAGTGAAGGGGCATGAGATAGTGGGTGCAAGGGAGAGTTTCTCAATTAACAATACGATTGCGGCTTTCAAGCAATACAAGTTGAACAATTTCATGAGGTTTTGGCAAAATATAAGTACATAACTGCAATTTCCCTTGGGTTTAGAGAGTCATCACTTAAATACACATACACACATACATACATACATACATACATACATACATACATACATACATACATACATACATACATACGTACGTACGTACGTACGTACATACGTACATACATACATACATACATACATACATACATACATACATACATACACACACACACACATACATACATACATAAATACATACATACACACATACTTATATACATACATAAATACATACATACATACATACATACATACATACATACATACATACAAACATACATACATACATACATACATACATACATACATACATACATACATACATACATACATACATACATACATACATACATACATACATACATACAAGATTAAAGGGTTGTCCCAACTCAACCGCAATCCAACAGTTGTTCGAGTTGGTATAGCGAGTTGTAATACTATTAGCCAATAGTGAATTCACTCCCATGTAGGAGTCCCCACTACCCTGCATGTCGTTGGTATTAAACCAAATGAAGACAAGGCAAAGAAGTTTTTGGTTCTGTGCTAGTCTCTCACCTCGCACCTTGATCTTGTATAGGCATATTATATTGGGTGAAAACGTCCTTTCCTTAAATATTTTTTTTATTGCTTGTACTTTGAACACTTTTTAGAATCCTTTGTAGTTAAAAGACATAACTTCAATTGACATTGGAACAAGTAGAGTTATCGGATCCCTTTTTGAACCTCTCCAAGCCCTCAATATAATTACAGAGCTCACTTGTAGTCTATCCTTTCTCTTATTTCTACAATCCATTACCATGTCCACAATCGCTTCATTTTCAAGTTCTCCCATAATTTGGAGGTCCTCTTCTAGGGCACGGTCTTGCGTGTCGACTTCCCTGTCCAACGCATTGAATTGGCTAGATTTGAAAACTTCCTTAGAGGTAGTATCTTTGAGAGCTAGCATGCTAAAGAGGTTCTTGGTTGAGGGGAACACTAAGGGATGAGTTACTAGGGACTTTTGTAGGTAGAAGGTGTTTTTGTTTTTTTTGTTGGCTACCACTATGAAACCTTCCTTGTCTACCATCTTGGAAGTCTTAAACTCCTGTTTCTTTGGTTTATGAAGAGGTCAATCCCTTGCAAAATGGCCTTGCTTATGGTAAATAAAACAAGCGTTAGGAGATTTTTATAAACAATTTCTTGGATAAGGTCGACCCTAATGGATAACTTTATCTTTGTGTATAGATTATTTTCCACATCTATTTCAGCCAAGACTTCAGGACTCCATCTTGGGTTTATCAGTGTTGGCTTTTTGAAACTCAGAATTGCACCAAGGGTACTTGGAATCCCAATAATACTGTAACTCCATCACAATGGGAGATTCAAGAATGATGGATAGAGTGGGTAAAACCATGGATACCATCTTTTAAAAAACTAATGGAGTGTCTCTAATAGCCCAACTATTTTGTCTGAGAACAATCTCAACATGCAAAACATTCTCAAAGAAAAAGAATAGCCATTCGCTTGATATTGGATTCTCGAGGAGGGCATGTCAAGCGGTCCAAACGTGTTTCTAAGCGAGTGATGTAGTTATTCGAGCAGTGACCTAGGAACTTGACATAGCCCTACAAGCATCATCTCTTTTAAAAATTTTATTGCCTCCTCCATTTCTTGCTTTGGACAACAAAAGTGTTTTTTGCAAGGTGAAGATGAGTTTTTGTTTTCTTTGTATCACTAGTGTCCTATTTGGGAAGGGGCTTCTTATTTCCATCTTTTTAGCATAACTCCTAGTAACTATTGGGTACCTTTGGCCAGAATCCTGATCGTGACCTCTAGTGCTTGGGGAGGGCATGCATTGTTCCTCAATGCCATGAGGATTTTTTGAAGTGCTCACATGTTAATGGTTGAAAACATGATTGTCTTTCATGAGAGAAAGAGTTACCTGCATGTGTAGCAAGGTCATTTGTTCTATTGCTTGATGTCGTTTTCTATGCAACAACACCCAAAATGGCTTTTCCTTTCTAGGTGATTACACTTCCAATACTTTGCATCTTCTGATTGTTCTTGCCAAAGTTTGGTATTTCGATGATAGTAAGAGTAACATGTGGAGGGTCTTGAACACCCCATGATGTGTCATAGTTAATAGTATTAAGCAGTAGTAAAGTCAAGGTAACTACGTGCAAGCAGAGTGTGCAGTGGAGAAGGTTGATGGAACAGGGAACGTGCTATCCTAGCTCCAATGATCTCCATTTTGACTTGGTTTTACCTACTAAATATGTCGACAAAAGGAATACATTTTCCAACCAACTACTTTTTCTAATAGTGTTTCTAAGAACAATGTTGGAAAAGCACTTTGTTTTTTCCCTCTACCTTAGTTTTATTTTCTAGTTTCCTTGAGCTAATTAATATTAGCGTTTCAATTAATTTTATTTATCTTTATCCATTTTTGGCATGCTTCTTATGATACATTTATGCATTTTTGTTTGGGTGATCACTTTTGAATAGTCTTGCTCATTTTTTTCTTTGTGCATGTAGTTCTTTATTCAACCATGTGCTTATTGGGTAATTTCTATGTGCTCGTTATAATCTTTTGAAACCCATACTTGTTGATGTTGATGATTTAGTATTCACAAGTGATGTCTTTTGAGAGTTGTGTTATGGGCCTTCCTTATTTTCAAAACCTTTTCTTTGTCCAATCTTTATGAGAGACTTGTTTAGGTTGTTTTGAAACATAATTTTTTTTATGCATCCATGCATAACCTCAATTTGCATCAAAGTTGAGAAATTTACATCCATGCTTTTCTTTCTTATTCTAGAATATAAATTTGACTCTCACCTCTGAGACTAAGCATTATATAAACAAGAGATATTTAGGGCTACTATTCCTTTAATATGTTTGTTATTGTGTTGATGTTTCTTGCATGTTTTTGAAGGGACTCAAGATTCAAAAGAGTGTGCTTGGTGGCCTTGGAGATATGAGGGTTTTGATGTTCTCACTCTTTTAGAAAACAAAAACTCTCTCTTTTCGAGACCTTCATTGATAGTGTACGATGTGTTAGGCTAACCATCACCTCATGCTCATGTAGCCAATAAACTTAAAATTATGTTTTCGAAAAAAGTACTCATCATCGAATATTGAAAATTGACAAAATTTAATGTTCTCATGTTTGTCATGTGGATTACAAGTTGGGTCTCTCTAGTGCACTACATCTAGCTGGTTCCTACTCCCATTATGCATGCACCTATGGATTGGATTGTTCATCAAGATCTGACTACTAAATTCAAATTTCATTGATATTCTTTTTCAAGTCTATGTATGCATGTGCACTATAATTCATTTCATCCTATTCTTACTGAAAGAACTTGGAGAAGCTTGTAGGAGGTAGAAAAGTGAGTTGCAAAGCGATGAAGTTTGATCCAGCCAATCGGCACAAGACCAGCCCTTGAGCTTATGGAGACTCAAACAGGCCTTATAGGCATGCAATAAGTGCAATAATATGCACTCTATACTTTGGAGCATCAAGGAGAAAGAGTCAATACAAGACAAATAGGTTTGTGCATTGACTAGCTCAAAAAAGTTACTATCTTTGGATGACATGATCAACTTCAAATGCTCATAGCAAACAGTGTGATTACAATTAGAAAAAATCATTTTGGAGGAGTGATAAACATAGATTTAAAGTGTATAGAATGCACAAGAGTACAAGAAATAAGCAAAATACGCTTTTGGAATGAACTAGACACTCAACAATGGTACCTCCTATTTTTCCAAAATGCATAGAGATAGACCCTGAAACAGAAAAACTAAGATTTATCCCAATTTATTGAACTAAATGCTTTGAAAACTTATACACAAACTAGAAACTAATATCATTCGAATGAGTGCCTAGTAATTCAAATTGAAGCTCTTTAGAGAGAGAAGCAATCTCTGCAAGCTTACTATTGTTGAAGAAGATGATGTAGAAAAATGAAGGAGCAAGACAATGATGGCCACACGTGTATGTATATTGCTTCCATGTAATGCAAAAGTGATTTGAATTTTTTATATATACTCTTGAAGTGCTTCACAACTTTTACAAGTGGACTTTGAATTCAAATGAAGGTGGGATTAATTGTTTGAGGGAATCAATTCACTTTTCTCCAATCTAGGAAAAGTGAAGATCTAGTTTGATCTACTTTTAGGTGATTGATTGATGCATTGATTGCAACTCAAATACCTCGAATTCATGGAGGTTAGCTCTCTTCTTCTACTTTTACATGTGTAAATCTCTAGACTTTTACAATGGTAAAAGATCCATGAAAAATATTTTATGAGCATAGGTAAAAGAACGCTTCAAAGGATATTCTTTCAATGTTATCGAGGCGATAGCTTGTGATGTAGATCAAATCCACCTCAAGAATAGTGTAAGCTTGATGTTCCAACAGCTCCCCCTCAAGCTTAAGTATGCTTGAGTCTTCATTCTCTAATAGGTTGAATACTTTTCATAGATTTGAATCTACAAAGCTTTACTACCAAGCTTTGATATTCTTTAATGTCTTCAATTTTCTCACCTTTATAAACACTAAGTTTATGATTCATCTCCAAAGGTGTACCTTTAGGTTTATTGTTCTGCATTTTGAACTTAAGAAGTAGATCCTGAATGCATCTCCTCTGAGTCAAATACATTCCTTCATCTGTGTATATCACTTGCATACCTAGGAAATATGTGAACTCACCTAAGTCACTGATTTTGAACTCCTTTTGCATATATCTCTTGATCCTTTGAATGCCATTCAGATAATCACATGTCACAATAATATCATCTACATATACACATAGATAGATAACCTCATTGTGATCCCTTTTGATGAATAGAGAAGGATCTGAGTTGCTAGGTATGAACCCTTGATCTTGAAGGTATGTAACCAACCCATAATTCCAAGCTCTAGGATCTTGTTTCAATCCATTCAATGTTTTCTTAAGTCTACAAACATAAGATGCATGATTAGGGTTTTCAAAACCTGGAGGTTCTGACATGTATACCTCTTCACTTATCCAACCATTTAGAAATGCATTTTTTACATCAAGTTGGAGGAGTCTCCAATTTCTTGCAGCGGCTACACTTATCAATGTTCTGATTGTAGCCATCTTTGCAACTAGTGAGAATGTTTCCTCATATTCTATACCATGAGTTTGTGAGCATCCTTTGGCACCTAATCTTGCCTTGTACCTGCAAATTGATCCATCTGAGTTTCTTTTAACTTTCTATACCCATCTGCAACCAATTACCGTTTGATTGGATGACATTGGAACCAAATCCCAAATGTCCATCTCCTTCAATGCATCTATTTCTTATTCCGTGGCCTTTTCCCAAAGGGTTTCCTTCGCCTCTTCATAGGTTGAGGTTTCCTCTGAAATTGAGTCATTTGCGAAGTAGATTGAATGCTTTGTAAAAAATGAGGAATCATATCCATACCTTTCTGGTTGTTTCTTCTCTCTTGTTGATCTTCTAGGATCTTGCTTAGAGCATTCTCCACACTCGTGCATCTTTGCTTTGCCTCTTGACTTCCATAGTTTGTAATCATTTTCCCTTTCATCTTGGTCATCATTTGTATCACTTCTTGGATCTTGGACTTGTGTATCATGCTTGCTTCCTAATTGATGAGAATGAGAGTCAAGATCATATGGTAGAGTTACCTTTTGTTTGTCTTCATCATACCAAGACCTGTATTCTTCAAACACAACATCTCTTCTTATAGTGAATCGCTTGGTTGAAGGATTATAGAACCTGTAACCAATCTGAGTTTAGTCATAGCCAATAAACACTACCTCTTTTGCCCTTTCATCTAGCTTACCTCTAATTTGTGATGGTACATAAACATAAGCCAAACAACCAAACACCTTGCAATGTCCAAGACTAGGTTTTCTTCCATGCCATGCTTCATAAGGATTCATACCTTGAAGTGATTTGGATGGTAGTCTATTGACAAGGTACACGATAGTTGAAATAGCCTCTTCCCATAGATAATGTGGCAACCTCTTCTCTTCAAGCATTGTTTTGGCTTATCCAACCAATGTCTTGTTTTTCCTCTCTAAATTCCATTCAATTGAGGAGAGTACCTGGTAGAAACTTCCCTTTTGATACCTTTATCCTGCAAGAACTCATCAAACTCTTTGGAGAAGTATTCTCCCCCTCCATCAGATCTGAGCTTCTTGAGTGATCTACCTATATGATTCTCCACATATGCTAGATACTTTTTGAAGCAATCAAACACTTCATTCTTACTCTTGATAAAGTACAAAATAGTCCATCTACTATGTTCATCAATAAATAAGACATAGTACCTTGATCCTACCAATGAAGGTTCTTGACTTGGTCCCCATACATCTGTATGTACTACGTCCAATAAGTTGTTGTGGATGTAGCCTTTGTGATTGAATGGTTGTCTTTGTGCCTTCTCAATTTGACATGCATCACATTTGTTAATCACGTGTTGCTTTGATATGTTTGGCAGTCCTAGAACACTTTGATCCGTACATATATCTTTCAAGGTTCTTTCATTCACATGAGCAAGTCTCTTATGCCACACTTCAAGCTCACTTAGGGTTGAGACCCAAAAGTGAATAGAGCTATGTTCCTGGTTTCTCCTACTTCAAAAGTAAAGATCTGACCATGCTTCTCACGTCTAGCTATCTTCTTAAAGCCTTGACATGTATCTTCCAAAAAAGTTATATGTTGGGTGAACCTAACTTGCAAGCCTTTTTCAACTATTTGGCCTACACTTATTAGGTTTTTAGTGATAGTGGCTACATAGAGAACCTTACTCAAAATCTTCATCCTTCCATTGGAAGCTTTGACATTACTAATCTTCTCCACATTGTGCTTTGTGTCATCCCCTATTTGAACTTCATGTCTATGCTTTGGACTTTCCAAATCAGATAGAAGAGCAATGTTGCCTGTAAAATGGTATGAACATCGTGAATCTACGTAGAACAAATTATCGTCTTCTTTACCTTCTTTGTGGCTTAGATTCATTAGAAGCAACGAGTCTTCATGTGCCTGATCTTCTGAATAAATGTTGAAGTCCCTTCTATTATGGCCTCAATTGTTATTGTTGAAGTTGTATCCACGTCTACCTCTATTGTTGCCATATCCACCTCTTCCAGTGCCTTTTTGCATCTTCCCATTGAACTAGTAATTTTGAGTGGTGTGGTTAGTCTTATCGTCGATGGCACAAGGTTGAACATTCTCACCTTTGGTTTTGTCATGCTTTGGTTCTTTCTTCTTCCCTTTCCACTTGCTCTTACTTGCGAAGTTGTCTTGGGAAGTCTCCTCTTCATCTTCTTCCTTCTTCTTGCCTTTCAGCTTCTTGTCCTTCTTATCTGCATATAGAGCACTAGTTGAATTACCATGATAGGAATTACCTTCCTTTATGCTATTATTGGATTGAAGAGTTGTGCAAGAAAGATGTTGAAGTATGGAGTTTGCACATCCATGATGAGATCATAAGCCGTGGTGAATGATTGCCATTGCTTATCACTTTGAATCCCATTGAGAATTTTCCTCATGATAGCCTCTTCTTCAATCAACTCTCCAATGGATGCTAACTGATCCGCAACCTCCTTGACCTTGGTAACAAACTCTGTGATGATTTGTTTAGGTGTCTTCTTCATTTGGTTGAACTCGTTCCAAAGATGATTCTTTCATGCTTTGATACTAGCAGAAAAAAAATCTCTAGGGCATCCCAATTCCCTTGAGATGTCTTGCATCCTCTAATATGTGGTAATAGAAAGCCAGAGATAGAGTTTAGTATGTATGATCTTGCTTGAGCATCTCTTGCGCACCAAAGTGTGAGCTTATCTGTCTCATCTTGTGTAGGTCCTCCTTTGGATCTTGGAATAGGCATGGCTTCATCAGTTGCTATAATTCCATAAAGATTTATACCTTGCAAATAGGCCTCCATTTTGATTTTCCAAGCTGCATAGTTGTGTCAATCAAGCTTCTCAATCATTGAGGGAAAGCCGTCACCCATCTTGATCTAGCTCCGATACCACTGAAAGAACTTGGAGAAGCTTGTAGTAGGTAGAAAAGTGAGTTGCGAAGCGACAAAGTTTGGTCCAACCAACTGGCATAAGACTAGCCCTTGAGCTTATGGAGACTCAAACAGGCCTTATAAGCATGTGATAAGTGCAATAAAATGCACTATGCACTTCCGAGCATCAAGGGGAAAGAGTCAATACAAGACAGATAGGTTTGTGCATTGAGTAGCTCAAAATACTTACCATCTTTGGAAGAGACAATCAACTTCAAATGCTCACAACGACCAGCATGATTACAATTAGAAAAAATCCTTTTCGAGGAGTGATAGACATAAGGTTAAAGTGTATAGAATGCACAAGAGTACAAGAAATAATGTGATATATCTCCTATGAAACCCCTCGTTTTTTATACACCCAAGCATAGGTCTTGAGGCTGATGATGAACACACCACCAGCTATCACTTCGAAATGTGCACAGAGATAACTAATTCATGATGATCCTCCCAACCACCTACCCTTCTATTAATCCCCTCTTCCCTCTTCAAGACTACCCCCCAGCTGGCTACACACATGGGTGCCACATGGCACTCATGTGTGAGCCCATCTAATCAAAGATAAGAGGTGGTTCACACCTCTCTCCTAGGAGTTCTCCACATAACATTTCCTTTGCCTTAACTCCATTTTTTGTCCTCGAAAATGGTATTTGAAGGTCCTATTTGAAGAGAGAATCAATAGAATAGTACTCTGACTATATCCCCATGTATTTCAATACATGATCATATCTCTATGTTGTTTCCGCATATCCTTCCCCTTAAAAGACTCTTGGGAAGGTAGTCTGAAGTTGCGAAACCATCTCTGAAAGGTTCTAACCTGCTCCCATGTAGCATTCTTCATATAAGTGACTTCTCATCCATTCCTCTCAAGTGTGTAGTATGCTCTCAGGCTCATGTGGAATAGATTGAACAAAAATAAGCTCTACTACCTCATGGAACTCTAAGATAGACTTGTTCTCCTACCTCAAAGTTGATGTCTCTTCTTTGAGGGTCAGAATAAGCTCTCTCTCTATCCTGAGATTTCCTAATGTTGTCTTTAGCAAGCCTAAGCATATCGTTCATCTCTTCCAAGAAGTCCTTTGCAGCTTTCACTTTCTTATTCTACAATCCTACTGCATAAGGAGCTCTTGGCTAAAACTCATTCATAAGCATAAATGGACTATGCCCAGTGGAAGAGTGCTTGGCATTATTGTATGAAAACTCTACTATAGGTAAGTACTCTTCCCAGTTAGTTTTCCTTTCATTCACATATGCTCGAAGCATATCCTCTAGGATTTTATTAATCCTTTCTGTTTGCCCATCCGACTGTGGATGAGCCATACTCATGCTAAGTTTCGTATCCAACCTTTTGAAGAGCGCTCTCCAAAAGTGGCTATTAAACTTCCTATCTCATTCAGAAACTATGTCTAAAGGAAGACCATATAGCTGATATAGGTTTCTACAAAAATTCTAGCCAAGTCAGGTGTCTTTACTGTCATACATGTTAGAATAAACCTAGCCATTTTGGTAAAACCTATTCACTATTACCGAGACAAAGTCGTGCCCTCTCTATGTCTTAGGTAATCCAACTATAAAATCCATGGAGATACTCTCCCACTTCCCATTGGGAATATCCAATGGGTGGAGTAGTCCTCCAATCCTTAACCTTTCAGCTTTATTGACCTGGCATTTAGTGCACTTAAGCACATACTCTAGGACGTCCTTATGAAGTCTAGGCCTATAAAACTACCTCTTAACAAGATCATAAGTCTTATTAACTCCTGGGTGTCCCGCACTAGATGTGTCATGACACTCATACAAAATGTGTTGTCTCATCTCAAGATCTCTAGGGACAAAAACCTTACCTTTATATAACACATATCCATCATGGATACTGTAATTCTTCCACTTGAATCCTTCTTGAGTACCCGTCCATACTCCATCCTCACTAGAAACTCGTGTATTACGATCCCCATTTTCTATGGCTTCCCAAATCTTGGAATATGCAAGATCAAGCCTACATTTCCCTCTAATGGACTCAAGTAGCTCACTCGTGATTTGAGTAAAACTCAATTCATTGAGCATAGGCATGCGACTAAGTGAATTGGCCACTACATTAAACTTTCCCTTCCTATACCTAAGCTCATAATCAAACTCCTGATGGGTCTCTAACCATCGGGCCTTACGACCTTTAAGGTCTATTTGATTAGATAGACATTTTATGCTCTCTTGATCAAACACTATCATGACTTTGACACCATATAAATAATGATGCCATTTCTTCAAAGCATGGACAATTAATTGCATACAACTCTTTCTCATAAACGAAGTAATTCTTTTGAGCCAGTTCTAGTTTCTTACTCTCCAAAGCTACTGGTCGACCATCTTGAACTAAAACTGCTCCTATAGCAAAATCACTCGCGTCAGTCTCAACCACAAAGGGTTTATTGGGATATGCTATATTTGAAAGTGGAGCTAGAGCAATTGCTACTTTCAATTTCTCCATATTTTGCTTCTGTTCATCTCCTTGATTGCCTCTGAGTCCAAGGAAAAAGATGATTGTGGAAGCCTGTATTTTGCTCAAACCCCTCGCAATCGGTCCACTTGGATTACCTAGAACCCACAATTATCTCACAATGGATTCTTCCTATGTCTATGCACTAGCTCATATGTTCCCGGCAAACACACCAAAATGTTTGGGTCTTAATCCAAGGGAAAGTGCCTACACGCAATGGTATTTTGCCCATTTTTCCTGATACTAGGTCAATTTTGGTTTCCCCTAAGTCCACAATTTCACTCCTAAGTTTTGATGGAGGAGGCGAGAAAACGCATGCGTAATTTGATATCCACCTCCAGTGGTCACTTCCTGTAACCTCCCTTTTTTCACTTAACCCCCCCCCCCCCCCCCCCCCCCCCCCCCCCTCCCTTCACTCCGAGTTCACCAGGTATGTCGCAGAGTTTTCTTGGAAAGGGGGACGATGAGATAACAAGCCAATTCTAAAGTCATAACTTCATACATGGAAAGGATACTATAAACATTCAAACGTCAATCATATGCTTTGATTAGTCAAACTTCGGCTATAAACAACACCCCTTAATGTTTATGCTCTTAACTTAGATGCTTCGTTACACGGAACGACATGTAGCATGCTTATGTGATTAAAAGCTTCATCCCATAAATGGTAGCTTGATTAGCCACCACATTTGCTCTACAAAATTACAAACACCACCATCGATGTAGAACTTCTCTTATTTCATACAAATTTCTATGGGTTCATATATATGCCACTTTCAAACACAACTTCAAAGACTAAATACGGATAATTCTTTCGCATAATCTAAGTCTTCGATTTCAATACACATGTTCATTTCTATCTCCCAAGGTCTTGTGGATAAGTTATGGATTAAGCAAATTTCAGTTGTACATCACGTCAAAGAAAACAGGTAATTACTTCTTGGGCATGTATTTCCGGTTGCTATATTGAACAAAACATCGTTAACATCATTTCCAGATTTTTATTTTGTATACAACCATTTTCAAAAACTAAAAGTTTAGATTCACAACAAGCAAACAAAGGCGAAAAGGTCTCTCCCTTCAAAAATTTTTTATTCACTCTATTCGCTGCTGATAGAGATTGAACAGCCATAAAAAAGAGACAAAATGAACCTACTGTTCTAATCTTCTCATTTCATTCACTCTCAATAAACAACATAATCATCCTCTCTCGCTTTTTCTCTTTCTTCTTTATGATTATTTGCACAAACATCCGTATAATTCAAAAATACACACACATACATTGCGCTAACATCTTCGTGTCATCTTTCTAATGTTCCGTTCCATCACATGGTTTTCCTTCGGATATCTCTCTGTGATTATGTTTATTATCTATAGTACTACTTTCTTAAAAGGAACGCCATGTTCACACGTATTGCTTACGGATATCTTTTTTATGTTTGGATATGTGTACTATCCATTACAGGAAAAGACCACACTAAAAAAACGAGATAAATGCATACGTTGCAACGTATAAGTCATTGAACATGTATAGATGTAAGCACCTCTAAGTAGATTGATGGCATATGTTCAAATAGCATGTAAGCTAAGTTATGAGAGAATAACCTATGAGTAAGTAAAGCTCCTTCACTTTTCATCAAAATCTCGAGCAGAGAATTTTCCCTTCCTTCATCATGCAAATCTATCAACCCACAAAATCTGTTGCGCCAGCTCTCATCACTTTTGTATCCTCAAATCTTCAGCACAACACTACGTCAGACCTCTGCATCGAAAATCTCCCTGCCACCAGTCTGAGAGCAATCGCTGCAAATAAAAACGACTCTGCCCTTCTTCACAAGTCGCACACAGAAGTAGTCATTCTATCTTCCAGATCGGTCCTCCTTGAGACTCCCAAGTTTTGCTCGATGTAAGGCTCTCCTCGCACATCAGATGAGTCCCCCCTTTTCTGTTCGCGTCGAAAAACGAGAGGGAGAGCGCCCATGAGCATTGCAGAACAAGCGAGAGAAGTAGCCTCTTGTCCTATAGCCCTTATGGAGTTCTGAAGTAGTCGGGTACCTCCCCCCCTTCCACCTTTCGTAACAAAAAAACAGTCGCTGCCCTGCCAACGAAGAAGAGAGACAGAAACAAAAATCCCAGAAAAAACACCCGCCTCCTTCCTTTGATTCCTTCCCTTTCAGTCCTTATCACCAAATTCCCTTTCCAAGCAAGGCCACAAGCGAACACACCCGCCAGCCTCCCTCTCTTGTGGCGAAAAAAAAATAATGGAGAGAGACCTACCGCTTCCCTTCGTTATCTACACCGAGAGAGGTGTACATGGGTCCCTTTGGATTCTTCTTCACTCCAATTATATCAAGGTTGAATGTACACTACAGCTCAGGATGGGTAACATGAGCTTTTGTAAATCACAATCCTGAAGGCCTGATGAAGCGCTCGTATTTTGGAGGTTTCCTTGTAAAGCCTGGATCTACAAAAGTAGCCTTCGTAACCATCCTCTTCCATTGCTTTGTCTTGCGTTTTCCCGAGCGTATAACACGGAACATCTCATCTTCAGCAATGGGACGAACCTTTGGTAATGGGACCTCCCATTTTGTATTCTTAAGGTGGTCCACAAATGGTTGAGCCTTTGATTTTAGCCCTTTCTTGCAGCTCTTATTCGTCCATTGATCATCAAAGTTCTCCTCTTCCTCCCCCCAATCACCAATGAGCTGCCTTCCTTTGTGCACAACGGCTTGTATTGAAAACACGTCATCAGGCATCCGTATCAAATGCGCCGTAGGAGGGACTCTACACACTCCAAATACTTCTCATCAATCACCAAATCTACTCTGCAAGTACCTGAAATCAAATGTATTTTCCTGCCCAAGAGAACCACATTAGTGCATCAAAACCAACCATTTTGTGGGCTAACACTCCCCAATGAAAGTCTTTCCCTTTCTTTTAAGTTGTTCCATCATCGAGATAGAAATTTTGGCATAATTCTTAATGAATCTCCAATAGAAGCTTGATAAACCTAGGAAGATCTACAACTCTTCCAGGTTATTGGGATGTGGCCATTCCATAATAGCCCTTACTTTTTGAGGATCCATCCGGATTCCATTTTGGGAGACTATATGCCTAAGGTATCTAACCTCTATTTTGAAAAATTCACACTTTGGATCTTTAGCAAAGAGTGAATTTTCCCTTAACACTTGGAATACTTTTCTTAAGTGTTCCAAGTGTTCCTGTTCTGATCTACTATAGATCAGAATATCACTTAGAAGGTCTACTACAAACTACCCTAGATAAGGCCATAATAACACCATTCATGAGCTTCATGAAAGCGAAAAGAGCATTGGTGAGACCAAAAGGCATCACCAAAAACTCATAGTGCCCATATCTAGTCATGAATGCAGTTTTAGGGACATACTCTACCCCAATCCTAATTTGATGATACCCTGATCTAAGATCAAGCTTGGTAAGATACCTAGCTGGATGTAACTGATCGAATAGGTCTTCCAACCTAGGCATTGGAAACCTAATTTTTGATAGTTATCTTATTTAGTGCTCTATAGTCTATACATAATCTCATAGAGCCATCCTTTTTCTTTACTATGAGCATTTGTGATGGTGAGTTAGCTCTAATGAAGCCCTTATCTAAATATTCCAGTAATTGCTTCTCAACCTCCTCATGCTGAGAAACACTAAGCCTATAAGGTGGCTTACAAATAAGGTTAGTGTTAGTAACTACCTCAATAGCATGGTCAATGTCCCCTCTCTCAGGTGGTAGCCCTCTAGGTAAGTCAGTGGGAAAAACATCTCTGAATTCAAACATAAGATCTTTAAAACTTTTAACAACACACTCTTGCAAGAAAGAATATTAAAAAGTCTTGTCCATATTTACATTTCTAGCATGAAAAAATACATCAGATGAAATGTCTGTACAATGCTCAAAGTCTTGGCTACACAACAAAAAGATCTCCTATACATGCTGAAAATCACAAAGACTATACAACTCTAAAGATGAGATGAGAGGTGCACTAGGTACATCTTGTTGGAAGAGATGGATGGATACTTCAAGGAAGTGAGGTGGTACTACTAAAACTTTCTTTGCACTAGCCCTGATACACTTCAGAGTTATAAAGTAAGCCCTTTTAGCTTGCAAATGACACCAAGAAAGTATCTACGTACTTTGGAGTTGATGCTTGAAACAATTAATCCAAAATAGACTAGTTCAAGAATAGTTAGTGTTGAAAAAACTTGCTATTTTAGTCCATACACTTGCTGGCTTTTTTACTCAGAGCTCACAGTAGTAACAATTGACAAAATTCCTTTGACGGAATTCAATAAACTTAGATAGCTAATGATTGCAAGTGGAATCATTGAAAATGATCAACTATGCTCTGAGAAATTACTTTAGCAAATTAGTTCTTACCCCCGACGTTTTAGGGAACAACCATTAGATGACCAGTGAGCCCTTTGAAGATAATTTCTCCCAGTTGCCTAGACCAAATGCCTTGAAATTTTGACAACACAAAGTAGACTTTAAGCTGGTTCCAACAAGCCAAAGATTATGCAAAATGGCTGACTATTCACTGAGATTGAGTAGTCATAGCAGAGAAGTAGACAGAGATGTTCAATGAGCTATATGTATTATAGAACATAATTTTACAGAGTCATTGGCATTGTATTGATGCTCAATGATGATGAAATGAGTGATCTATATTGTGAGCTACTCAAGTTCTACAAATGATCAAGGAATAAGCTCAGAATGAGACACACAACTGTGAGATCTTTACCAAGTCTTTTTATATGAGTTTCTTCTAAGTTTGAATTTTGAATTCGAGCTTGGCTTCAATAAAAAAGTAGCTTCTTTGATTTAGGAGATATTCCTTCAATTTGGAGTCATAGTTAATATTCTTCCTAACTCCATGAGATATAAGCTTTTACAAGATTCTCCCAGGAATTAATCTTTTTCAAGGGTAAATGATCAAGTAGTTACAAGCTATAGTTCACATGAATCATCAAGTGCTAGTTGCACATAATATCTTCCATGCTAAGACAAATGTGTAGGCTTGAACATTTGCACCAATAGCTCCCCCTCAAGCCAAACATCTTGGCTTGCATTGCTTCATCAATATTCTTGAATATCCTATAATCCAATCATTATTTTAAACCTGCAAAACTTAGTACCATCAAGTGCTTTGGTTAACAAATCAGCACACTATATATTTGTAGATGTATTGGAAGAAAAGTATGAAGATAGAGTATCCCAAGTCTCTTGGGAAGTTTTGCAATTCCTAATATGAGGAAGAAAGAAGTCAGAGATAGAGTTAAGTAGATATGACCTGGCTAAAGCATCTTTGGCACACCATGAGTTGATTCTTTCTTGCTCCTCTCTTGTAGGTTGATCTTTGCTTCTAAATGTCATCTCCTGATATGTATCCATAGAGACCTCTTCCTTTTAGATAGTTCTTCATCCTCAAGGACCATGCTGGGTAATTATTCCTGTCCGATTTATCAATGAAAGAAGGGAAACCATCTCCCATTTTACCTCAACTTGCTCTGATACCACTGTTGGAAGAGATGGATGGATACCTCAAGGAAGTGAGGTGGTACTGCTAAAAATTGCTTTGTACCAGCCTTGATACACTTCAAACTTATAAAGTAGGCCCTTTTAGCTTGCAAATGACACCAAGAAAGTACCTATGTACTTTGGAGTTGATTCTTGAAACAATTAATCCAAAAGAACCTAGTTCAAGAATAACCAGTACAGTAACAATCGAAAAAATTCCTTTTTAGGGAATTCAATCAGCTTAGATAGCTAATGATTGCAAGTGGAATCATTTAAAATGATCAACTATGCTATGAGAAATTACTTTAGCAAATTAGATCTTACCCCCGACGTTTTAGGGAACAACCAGTAGATGACAAGTGAGCACTTCAAAGATGATTTATCCCACACGCCTTAACCGAATGCCTTGAAATTTTGACAGCACAAAGTAGACTTTAATCTAGTTCTGAAAAGATAAACATTATATAAAATGGTTGAGTATTCTCTGAGATATGACCAAAAGAAGTTGACTATTTTGAGTCGTCATAGCAGAGAAGTAGACAAAGATGTTCAATGAGCTATATGTATTATAGAACATAATTATACAGAGTCATTGGCATTGTATTGATGTGCAATGATGATGAAATGAGTGAGCTATAGTGTGAGCTATGCAAGTTCTACAAATGATCAAGGAATGAGCTCAGAATGAGGCACACAATCGTGAGATCTTTACAAAGTCTTTTTATATGAGTTTCTTCTAAGTTTGAATTTTGAATTCAAACTTGGCTTCAATAAAAAAGTAACTCCTCTGATTTAGGAGATATTCCTTCAATTTGGAGTCATACCTAATATTCTTCCTAAATCCATGAGATATAAGCTTTTACAAGATTCTCCAAGGAATTAATCTTTTCCAAGTGCTAGTTGCACATAATATCTTCCATGCTAAGACAAATGTGTAGGATTGAACATTTGCACCAACACATGTATCACATGAATCATCAAGTGCTAGTTGCACATACTATCTTCCATGCTAAGACAAATGTGTAGGATTGAACATTTGCACCAACACATGTATCTCTCCTTGTATTCAAAATTTACTTCCATTTCTTTCAAACTCAAGGGTGTTATTTTGATAGCTACGTTTAAGTGTGTCTCCCAACCCCCATAGCCACTATCTTCCTAACAAAAGGTTTTTCCTCTCCATATTCATAATTTGGAAGTCCATGTGGTTAGTATAATCATGCATCTTGACTTTCAAATTGGATACCATAGTATCCCATATCCTCTTGTCTTCCCCTTGCATCATAGATACTATGTATTTATGTGCACTGTGTTGCTAGGGAATCTTTAGCTTTTTGACCAGAGCATAGTTTATGAAGTTATGAGTGGCAGAGTCATCTATCATGACTTGCACTCTGGTCCCATATACACTACCATGAAATTTAACCAAGTCATGTGGTCCAAATTGAGGTGACCACAATGACTAAGTCAAACAACAGGTGTGCTCAATATCCTCACACATCACCTCCACTCCGTTGTTGCTAGAGCTGCCATGAATAGGAAGTGCCTGCACTAGGTGGACCACCTTTTTGCCCTTATCATGGGTCGTACTACTCTCTAGTCTTCTCTTCTTTTTGTCCCCCTTCTTGACTGGACAATTCCACTGTGAATTTCTAGGAGACAAACACCTAAAGCATAGGTTCTCTCTTTTGGCCCTCTCAAAATGCTCGGTAGGTAACCTAGGCCCTTGGGATCTTTGTTTTTTAATGAAGATTTTTTTCCCCCTATTGACACTTTCTTCATGAACTTAGTCATGCTAAGAGGTTTTAGGGGCTGATCCATCTCAATAGGGGTATACTGAGGACGATTATGGTCCTCATAAATATGGGCATATTTGATTGCCTCCTCAAATGTCTTAGGTGCATTTCTTCTTACCTCTCTCTAATGGCTTTATCTAAGCCCCTAACAAATCCTCTTGTTTTCTTTAAGTCATCCAGTTCCTTAAGTTTCAAAAGGATCTCCCTATAGTGGGATATGTAGACCATCAAAGGCCTACCTCTCTAGGTGATCCTATCCCACTCATCTCAGTTCCTCTCTTCCTCATTCTCAGGAAGAAACTCTTTTAGGAAAAGAGTTTCAAACTGAACTTAATCCGTAGGGATAGAGTTCGCCTCCTTGAGACTCATCCACCATTTATAAGCACGCGGGCCAAGCGAGAGAATCACTTCTAACACACAATACTCAGGTGGGGTGCCCTTTAGTTGATGCAAATCATTCCACTTTTGCAAAAAAGTGTAGATTTCATCCTTGTTTCTCTCACGGTCATCCCCCATAAAGGTAGGTGGCTTCAATTCTTTCAGAAGGGGAGCTTCCCTAGAACTCTCTCCTTTGTGATTATTAGGAAAAAAATGAATCTTTCCTAGTCATGTCTACAGGAAGAGTAGGCGTTTCTCTTTCCTTCCTAGCTAGGAAAGAGGTGACATGTGTTTCAAGTGAGATCATTTGAGACTTAAGCTATTCAATGAGAGACGTCATGCTACCTATGTCTCTCTCTAATCTAAGGGTTTGTTCTTTTAACTCTACAAATTGTTTGTGAGTAACAAACTCATTGTGGAGTTCCTCATAAGAATACTCTTCTTGTTGTAGCTCTTTTCCCTCTAGTTTTTTCTCAACTTCCTGCTCAAGCTCTACCTCTTCCATCCTATGATCAGGGTCCTCTAGTTGTTCTTTAGGTGGAGAAGTGTGGTCTAAAATTTGTTTACCCTTGGAATCCATATTTCACTCCCCCTGTTTACTAACTAGAGTATGTGAAAGGAATGAAAGTAAATTTAAATTTGCAAGAAGAAAAATATAATACTAGAGCACTTTTGTGGTACAAAGTAAAGCTCCCAAAGCGAAATTGAAGCAATATTTGAAGCGCGAAGGTGCTGATCTTCAATCCTTGCTAGGCCCAAACAAAAATTCAAAATGTCCAATGAGGTTTTAGTCACCAAAAATCAGCAAGAAGGATGCCAAAAATATATAGCAATAGCCTCAAATGAAAAAAATAAATCAAACTAAAGCACTTTTGAGTTTCACCAGTCCTCACTATTCCAAAATAGGTAGTCCAACACCTGTACTTCAAAAATATAAAGCTACTCCAAGTGAAAAAAGCTGATTTGGATGCTAAATGATAAAAAACTAGGCCCGAATGTGGATGCCTAGTTTTTGCTAAAGCGTTGCAGAGGGATTTTGTTTGAACAAATCTTCTTCAAATCAATCATTGTTTATTTTTTAGCAAAGCTTAGGTAGTAGCTTTGTAACATCACAAAAATTTCTTGAATCGGATGTCGGGTCACCAAGCTCTGGTCCGGAGAAGGCAGGTATGTTAAGAGTTGGCAGTGGAAAAGAAACTCTTCATGGAGGGGTGACTTTGAAAGGCTCAAACTGAGAACCTAAAGCTTTTTTAGCTATTCTAATAACCCATAGCCCAAGTCCACAGCCCATTGTACATGTTTGCATCATTACTTCCTAAATTATTGACCCCTAGCATGGCCATTCTTCCCCCAATTTTTTAGAAAATATCAAATTTCAAATCTAACTTTACTTTCTCCCTTGATCCAACTTTCAAGTCACGATGGAGCTCCTAGTAGGCCTTTCATCCCACATAGCAATTCTCTAGTGTCAAAATCGGGTATAAATAAGGTGCTCAATTGGTACTTCATTCACTCAAGAGGAGGGGAAGAGGAGAGGAGAGGCTCTCCCTCTCTCTTTGTGAGTGTGGCCGCGTGGCAGCTCTGTTCGAACACGTGGGTGGCTCTGTTGCACGTGGGAGGATCTATTTGAATCTCATTTTGTACCTGCTATGATACAAATTTTGATATATCTCCGATGAAACCCCTCATTTTTTATAGACTCAAGCACGGATCACGAGGCTCATGATGAAGATACCACCATCTATCACTTTGGAATGCGCACAGAGACAACTAATTCATGATGATCCTCCCAACCACGTACCCTTCTATTAATCCCATCTTCCCTCTTCCAGAGTACCCCCAATTGGTGACACACATGGGTGCCACATGGCACTCATGTGTGAGCCCATCTAATCAAAGATAAGAGGTGTTTCACACCTCTCTCCTAGGAGTTCTCCACATAAAAAATAAGCAAAAAATGCTTTTGGAATGAACTAGACACTCAATAGTGGTACTTCCTATTTTTTAGGAATATGTAGAGATAGCCCTTGAGAAAAAAAAAATTCTCCCAATCTACTAAACCAAATGCTTTGAAAATTTACACACATAAACTAGACACTAATAACTTTCAAATGAATGCTCAGTCATCTGAATTGGAGCTCTAGAGACAGAGAAAAAATCTCTACAAGCTTACTATTGTTGAAGAAGATGATGCAGAAAAATGAAGGAGTAGGACAATGATGGCCACAAGTGTATATATATATTTCTCCCATGTAATATACAAGTGATTTGAAGTCTTTATATAGACTTTATTGAAGTGATCCATGACTTCTACAACTGGATTTTGAATTCAAGCGGGATTATTTGTTGGAGGGAATCAATTCACTTTCCTACAATCTAGGAAAAGTGAAGATCTAGTTTGATCTACTTTTAGGTGATTGATTGAATCATTGATTGCAACTCAAGCACCTCAAATTCGTGGAAGATTAGTTCACTTTTTCTATTTTTATATGTGTAAAGCTCTAGGCTTTTACAATGGTAAACCATCCATGCAAAATCTTTTTAAAAAATACATTAAATGATCATAGGTAAAAGAACGCTTCAATGGATATTCTTTCGATGTAATCCAAGCCATAGCTTTTGATGTAGATCAAATCCATGAAGCATAGTGTAAGCTTGATGTTCCAACACTTACATTAATTTATGGTCAACTAATCATAGGTAGTTGCTATGTATTCCTTGTTGCATTTTAAGTTGTAATGACAGTATATTCATTAAGCCTTAATTCATAAGCATTTCTTCTCTTCATTTTCGTATTTGCTCTAATGCTTGTGCTCATGCTTCTTCTCAGACTCTCTACTCTTCCTTCTTCTTGTTTTTTACAATTTGAATTTTTTGCGGCATCTTCTTTATCAAGGGTTCTTGGTATAACTTGACATAGCATCCACTTATGTAGTTCAAAAAGATATCCCCTTATAAAGAATCTAGCTATATGGTTCTACTAGTGGAAATATATTAGATGATTAATAAGTAATATCCATGTTTTTTAAGCTTCTTTGTATGGTGTTTCAGCATGTATAGTAGAAGGAGTTCCCCTTCTTTTAATCCCTTGTCTTTAACATGTGCATCATCATAGATTTTTTCTTCTTTTTTCTACATATATCCACACTACTATTTGTAATCTAGTTTCTTGTGGCTTTTGTTGGCTATGATCTTAACCACATGTGAATCCTCTATGCAACACGAGAGCAATATTATCTTATTCTTATGCCTTTTTTAATTTCTACGACCCAAACAAGAACATAAATACCCCACACCACCAAAAAACTTCAATAGATTATGCAAATCACTGTAGCAAGCACACCGATACTTGTAAGATTCTTTTCCTATTGGCCTTTCTCCTTTTGTATAAAAGAACATCTTTTGTTATGAAAAGAAAGGCACACTTTTATTTTCATATTCATGCATATATGTATGAAGGAAGAGCCTTAAGTCTTCTACTCGTCCTCCTTTCTACTTGTGTATGAGAGAGTCCCCCCTCTCTCGTTATCTTCTCCATCTCTGATTCAGTGATCTTTGTGTTTTTCCATACTTAGCTCTTAGAGATACAATTCTTGCACATGGTATCAGAGAAATCTAGAAGTTTTTTATGTTGGAAAGCAATGTTCTATGGGTCAAGATTGATCAGAGGATACAACGTGTGTAAAGTTTTTTAAGAGTTCTTCTACAGCAATCGGCATTGGGCCCATGGATCGACCAAAAGCCTCCCATCCTAGTGTCGCGAGATCGATTCCCACGGCAGGCAGCAGCGAAAAGCGAAGAGTTTTTTGAGAAACTTTTTTTATGCTCTTACAAGCAACACGATTTTCGATGACGGAGATTTTCAGGATCTTGTTTTGTTGGAGTGAAGTTGCTTTATTTTATGCTTTTTAAGGGCTTTACAAAGTACATTATTCACTATAGAAGAAGAATCTTGGGCTCATTATATGTATCCTTCACCTAATTTCAACACCAAGCTTTGGTCCCTCATTAGAGGTGGTGCTCTAGCACACATGGGGCAGCCATGTTGCTAACTTGGAGCATGTTGAGGAGCGGCTATGGAGTTCTTCTTGGAGAAGAAGAGTGTGCTCACACTCTTGCTTATAGAGAGGACTTAATCGTCAACAGCTTGGTGGCGTGGATCGACCTTTCACATAATGTATTTGAAGATTTTCTTCTACATGAAGATTTCGGGTTACTTCAAAGACATTGGATGGTGGTTAACATAAGATTTGCATCTTATATTAAGAATTCAGGTACATATTCTCTATATGCACACAGGTACTACTTGGAGTTTATGGAGATAGTAACATCCATATCAGGAGGAGTCCTATTCGGCATAGGTACAAGCGAATCAGTACATGTATGCTTTATGCATATTTGGGTGAGGTGTTTGAGAAGGTATGGTCATATGAGTTTGAGGATTTTTGACAGCAAACTAGTTAGCATTCTTTGCTACTTTTGTAAGTATGTGATCTTTCACACACAGATCTGACTTAGGGTCATCCATAGCCTAAGTTCAGATGAAGGTTTGCTGATTATCAGTTTTAGACTGATCCTTCCTCTTTCTATCACTCATATTCACTCTTCTACAACCTATTAGGTCACACATCTCATGTATATTCAGATTTTTGTCCATACGTCTGAATATGTTTGTGACATTTGTACATTCACTCATCCATCTATTTATGTTCACATAGAGTGGTTGAGAGTTTTGCTCCCACATCGCACATTGAACATTGGTATATATGATAGTGTGAGTAAGCCTTGGCTTACGTAACACTTTACACATGGTGTCTAATCTTTCTCTATCTTTGTCTCATCATTTGTATGATTAAATGTGGTATGTTCATGTTTTGTTAATATTAGAAGATTGCTGGAATTAATGTTGTAAATCCTGGACCTATGGAACCTTGGACCTGTGAGATTTGTTATGGACCTACCTCATTTCCAACATTTGGTATCAGAGCTTTAGGGTTTTGATATCGAGTTCATTCAAGCTCTTATATTCCTAGGTTTTCAGACTTCTAGGTTTACAACATATAATTTAAGAGCATCTTCTAACATTTGACATTTTCCATACACACTTACTCTAGATGAGTAGAGATTTGAGAATTAGAAAATTCAGTCACATGTTTAATTATGAGTGTGGAGTATGAAGTTGATGATCTGTTAGCAGCCGAATACTTTTGGAAGAGTATGAAAATACTTTACAGAAAGTATTGTTTGAAGACCAAGACTTGATGAAGAGAAGGCTACTTCAAATTCAAGGAAGAACAATGGTTTAGAGAAGATGAAGGAATCAGATCAACATCAAATATCAGATTATCATTTGCAGGTCATATCTTTGAAGAGCAGTTATGAAGAGATTTGAAAGATTCAAGAAGTGCTTTCAAACACTTTCATTACTATGAAAGTTAAAGCATTAGCTACATCAAAACTATCAAGAACAACGAGATTAGATGAGTTTTGATTATCTCTTTCATGGCAAGAAAGCTTATCTAAGAAGAAAAATTTGGGGATGGGATGAGTTTTGTTTTTAGCCAATTTTGTGTTGTAAGTTGGTTGGATATCCAAGTATAGAATTTGATCTAGGAACACTAGAGAGCACTAGAGGAAGAGAAAAGTTCATTTGAAGAAGTTAAGAGTGCTTACTACTTCAAGATGAAGAAAACAAAAGGTATGGAAGAGAAGTTTGAAGATGTTGACATCATCAGGTGGAAGAAAGATGCAATAAAAGAAGGTCTAACAATTCCAAAGGGAAAGTAAGACTTCCTTTTCTCTTATATTTTCCATATACTTTTCCTACTTTTATCCTCTACATCCAAAGACAAGTCTACGAGAACTGTTGATATATTTAGGTAGTGATGTGTGTGAACACTCTAGGACCGCCGGGGCACTTTTTTCCCTCTTTAGGAGGTTTTTTTCCCCCGGCTTGTATATACGCCTATTGCCCTAATGGGCTACTTATCTTTGTACATTCTCTAGTAATATATTCAGCCTTGTGTGTTGTGCTCCAAGCTTCTTCTTCTTCCTTGTGCTGTTCGCGTGCTTTCGCAGACGTCTAACTCCAACAGTTGGTATCAGAGGAGGTCGTCGCTTCATCTAGGGCACCATCGACACTCCTCCGTTTGCAGTCTCAGATTCGCACGAAATTTGGTGAGCATACTCAGGGTGTTTTCGAGATCAAAACGGCTTCGCTTTGTGGTGCCGAAATCGCGATCTGAGCTCGTTTCGGCCTCCAAACGCACTATCACAGCACTATCACAGGTCTAGCAGAACTCGTCTGGGCAGTTCCGTTCAACTTTTTGAGATACAGTCAATTTTCTGCATCAAGGTATTTTAGTCACCGGCCATGGCTGAAAGCAGTGATGTATTCCGTATGTTGGTTGTTGAGGATAAGTTGGATGGTACCAACTACCCATTATGGGCTTATATGATGCGACATGTATTGGTTGCAAAAGGACTGTGGAACATTGTGCAGGGTGTTGAAAGACGTCCTGTTACACCTGCGACTACAGGTACTACAAATACAGGTGCTGGAGGTGCTGGAGCTGATGAAGATGGTGTCGAAGATGATATTGTGCAGATTCCTGTTCGTGCTGCTGTTTCTGTTGCACCTACTGTAGAGCAGATTCATTGGGATGACAGACATGCCCAGGCACATGCATTGATAGCTTTGTCTGTCAAACGTGCCATTATTCCTCACATACGCTGTTGCAGAACAGCTAGGGGACACTCGTGTGTCCACCAGTGGTTTTTGCTTCATGCTTGGTAGCTCATGTATATCTTGGTTGAGCAAGAAGCAACCTATTGTAGCCACTTCCAGTTGTGAGGCTGAGTATAGGGCAGCTTTCACAGCGACTGTTGAGTGTGTGTGGCTCAGATGCCTTATAGCTGATTTGGGTGTTGGCCAGTCTTCTGCCACCACCATCTTCACTGACAGTCAGAGCGCATTGGCAGTTTCGAGGAACCCTGTGTTCCATGCTCGCATTAAGCACATTGAGGTGCATTATCACTATGTCAGGGAGAGGTTCTCTGCTGGGGAGATCAGCTTGGCATATGTGCCCACGCAGGAGAACATTGCAGACCTTTTCACGAAGGCTCTGCCTAGGGAGAAGTTTGAAGCTTTCCGCAAAGCTTTGGGCTTACTTCCTTTTGTGGAGTGATTTCCACATAGCTTGGCACTTCCTTATACATGAGTGCCAGCTCCTTGTTCACCGCATCACTCCTAGGGGGGATTTGTTGATATATTTAGGTAGTGATGTGTGTGAACACTCTAGGACCACCGGGGCACTTTTTTCCCTCTTTAGGAGGTTTTTTTCCCCCGGCTTGTATATACGCCTATTGCCCTAATGGGCTACTTATCTTTGTACATTCTCTAGTAATACATTCAGCCTTGTGTGTTGTGCTCCAAGCTTCTTCCTTGTGCTATTCGCGTGCTTCCGCAGACGTCTAACTCTAACAAGAACATCTTGTGTGAAGATAATCTAAAGAAGAAGCAGTTTCTTATTTTGCATGATACTTGGTCATGTTTTAGTAAATTTTGACAAAGAATTGCATTGAGACAAAGAAACATAGGTAGCCTATATATTCCCTCAAAGAATTCTTGGAGTGTCAATACAAATCTACTTGGTATATGACAAGTTCGAGAGAAGTATTTTCCTTCTTTAAAAAAATAAGTATTTATAGAAGATATTGGTGACTTGGAGAGAGGTTTTATGTTTGGAAAAAGTTACCTCATATTCAGTATTTTCAGAAAACCTTAAAAAAATCAGATTTTTGATGTACGAGTCGGTTGAAGAATCTACTTTCTATGTTTTTCTTGACTTTTGTATACATGCTTGTATTCAAAAAAGGTGCTCCATCAGATCCTATCACTTGATTGAGAAGTGGAGTTAGCCAAAAGAAATTCAAGCAGATATTATCACATTTCACCTAGTAGAATATGAAGATATGAAGTATCAACTTGCAGCTTTTGGAGTTCTCAAGGTGAGAGTTTGTTCACTTATGTTTCAAGTAGGAGTTGTAGATTCTTGGAAAGATTTGGTTGAAGAAAAGTTTTATATCTTTATGTGAGAAGCATGGACACTTGGAGACATTGAGGTAACAAATCAAACATTTAGTCATGAAGGTTTGATGACAGCATATTCTACACAGGTATTTTGTTGGAGAGATCTTGATAGATCTAGATAGATCTTGTATGATCTATTATGAGTCAGTTGTTTTTCCTTTGTTTGTGAAGATTCTTAACATTGGAAGAAATCAGTCAAAGATTCAGATTCTATCAGATTAGTGTTGCAGAGGAATAGAAAAAGATACTTGTTATGTTGTAGAAGGTTATGAATCCTAAAATGCATTCAGCAAGGTTTTGTTATGTTAGGATCAACTAACCTTAAGCTGAAGAGTTACAGTGAAAGCTATTGGCAACTGAAGTGCTAATAAAAGGGTTCAGAATTTTTCTTTCAGATACAGGTATTTAATCACTAAAGGAAAGATTTATCAAAAGAAGAAAGACGTTCCAGATTTCATAAAGTTTGATATATTTCAAGAATTATGGATACTAGTGTTAAGTCATCTTGGGGGTGATGAAACATGAAGACTTATTTTCAGCCATATGTAAAAGAATACAGATTCATACCTTTAGGTACTCCTATTTCAAGTATTCCTATAATTCCTTTGTGAGTTTCTCTTTATGTTCCAGCTTTAAAAGAAGAAGGAAGAAGGAGAATGACTGGAGAAAGTTCCTGTTAGGTGTTCCTATTCAGGAGAAGGTTCCAGAGTTCTATTGAGGAGAAATTTGATATTTCAGAAAGGTATGTTTTCAGAAGTGTGCACATATATGTTGATTCCAGATTCTGAAGGAAAGAGGTATGGAGGATTTACAGATTGAACAAGGATGAAGACATGATGACATCATAGATTTTTTATGAGACTCATGAGTTGAGTTGAGTTGAGTTGAGTTGACTTGACTTGAGTACAATCAGAGATGAACCAGCAGTGTTCATCATACACTAAGTTGTGAGTTGCCAGTCACAAGTCCTAAGATTCAGTTCTTGATTATGTTTAGTGTATTTACATGACGCAGCAGAAGTACGTTGAGAAACTTTTTTGGAAGGTAAATGCAAATATGTGGATCTTAGTGTATGTTTATAGGTATGAGAAGACAAGAGATAGCAAGTTCAGAGTCAGTACATACTATATTTGTTGTCAAGCAAATGATTGCTTGATGAGAACACTATTGGATATCTAGTTTGCATATTTTCTCAAGTATTATGGTTCATATTCAGCAACTTCAGGTTTTTGAAGTCTGAAGGAAAATCAAATTCAATTTTGAAGAAGACTTTTGAAGAAATGATTTGAAGGTCAATTGGGGAGTACTAGTTTGAAGATTATGAATTTTGTTGATCCAGTCCAATATGTACCAATATAACATTGCAGGGGGGATTGTTGGAAAGCAATGTTCTATGGGTCAAGATTGATCAAAGGATACAATATGTGTAAAGTCTTTTAAGAGTTCTTCTACAGCAATCGGTGCTGGGCGCATGGATAGACCAAAAGCCTCCCATCCTAGTGACGCGAGATCGATTCCCACGGTAGGCAGTAGCAAAAAAGCGAAGAGTTTTTTGAGAAACTTTTTTTATGCTTTTACAAGCAACACGATTTTCGATGACAGAGATTTTCACCATCTTGTTTTATTGGAGTGAAGTTGCTTTATTTTATGCTTTTTAAGAGCTTTTCAAAGTACACTATTCACTATATAAGAAGAGTCTTGGGCTCATTGTATGTATCCTTCACCTAATTTCAACACCAAGCTTTGGAGAGCTTTGGTCCCTCATTAGAGGTGGTGCTCTAGCATGTTGCTATCTTGGAGCATGTTGAGGAGTAGCTATGGATTTCTTCTTGGAGAAGAAGAGTGTGCTCACACTCTTGCTTATAGAGAGGACTTATCCGTCAGCAGCTTGGTGGTGTGGATCGGCCATTCATATGATGTATTTGAAGATTGTCTTCTACATAAAGATTTCGGGTTACTTCAAAGACATTGGATGGTGGTTAACATAAGATTTGCATCTTATGTTAAGAATATAGGTACATATTTTCTTTATGCACAGAGGTACTACTTGGAGTTTATGGAGGCACTAACATCCATATCAGGATGAGTCCTATTCGGCATAGGTACAAGAGAATCAGTACATGTATGCTTTATGCATATTTGGATGAGGTGTTTCAGAAGGTATGGTCATATGAGTTTGAGGATTTCTGATAGCAAACTTTTTAGCATTATTTGCTACTTTTGTAAGTATGTGATCTTTCACATACGGATCTGACTTAGGGTCTTCCATAGCCTAAGTTCAGATGATGGTTTGCTGAATATCAATTTTAGATTGATCCTTCCTCTTTCTCTCACTCATATTCACTCTTCTACAACCTATGAGGTCACACAACTCATGTATATTCAGATTTTTGTCCATACATCTGAATATGTTTGTTACATTTGTACATTCACTCATCCATCTATTTCTGTTCACATAGAGTGGTTGAGAGTTTTGCTCGCACATTGTACATTGAACATTGGTATATATGATAGTGTGAGTAAGCCTTGGCTTACATAACACTTTACACATGGTGTGAAATCTTTTTCTATCTTTGTCTCATCATTTGTATGATTAAATGTGGTATCATGTTTTGTCAATATTGGAAGATTGCTTGAATTAATGTTGTAAATCCTGGACCTATGGAACCTTGGACTTGTGAGATTTGTTATGGGCCTACCTCATTTCCAACATTTGGTATCAGAGCTTTAGGGTTTTGATATCCGAGTTCATTCAGGCTCTTATATTCCCAGGTTTCCAGACTTCTAGGTTTACAACATATGATTTAAGAGCATCTTCTAACATTTGACATTTGACATACACACTTAATCTAGATGAGTAGAGATTTGTGAATTAGACAATTCAGTCATATGTTTAATTATCAGTCTGGAGCATGAGTTTATTATCTGTTAGCAGCTGAATACTTTTGGAAGAGTATGAAAATACTTTATAGAAAGTATTGTTTGAACACCAAGACTTGATGAAGAGAAGGCTACTTCAAATTCAAGGAAGAACAATGGTTTGGAGAACATGAAGGAATCAGATCAACATCAAATCAAAGGTATCACTTTCTACTATCAGATTATCATTTGCAGGTCATATCTTAGAAGAGTAGTTATGAAGAGATTTGAAAGATTCAAGAAGTGCTTTCAAACACTTTCATTACGTTGAAAGTTAAAGCTTTAGCTACATGAAAACTGTCAAGAACAAGGAGATTAGATGAGTTTTGATTATCTCTTTCATGGCAAGAAAGCTTATCTAAGAAGACAAATTTGGAGATGGGATGAGTTTTGTTTTCAGCCAATTTTGTGTCGTAAGTTGGTTGGATATCCAGGCACAAAATTTGATCTAGGTACACTAGAGAGCACTAGAGGAAAAGAAAAGTTCATTTGAAGAAGTTAAGAGTGCTTGCTACTTCAAGATGAAGAAAACAAAAGGTATGGAAGAGAAGTTTGAAGATGTTGACATCATCAGGTGGAAGAAAGATTCAGAAAAAGAAGGTCCAACAATTCCAAATGGAAAGTAAGACTTCCTTTTCTCTTATATTTTCCATATACTTTTCCTATGTTTATCCTCTACATCCTAAGACAAGTCTATGAGACCATCTTGTGTGAATATAATCTAAAGAAGAAGCAATTTCTTGTTTTGCATGATACTTGGTCATGTTTTAGTAAATTTGGACAAAGAATTGCATTGAGAGAAAGAAAAACAGGCAGCCTATATATTCCCTCAAAGAATTCTTAGAGTGTCAACACAAAGCTACTTGGTATATGACAAGTTGCAGAGAAGTATTTTTCCTCTTTAGAAAAATGAGTATTTATAGAAGATGTTGGTGACTTGCAGAGAGGTTTTATGTTTGGAAAAAGCTACCTCATATTCAGTATTTTCAGAAAACTTCAAAAGAATCAGATTTTTGATGTACCACTCAGTTGAAGAATCTACTTCCTATGTTCGTCTTTACTTTTGTATACATGCTTGTATTCAAAAAGGGTGTTCCATCAGATCCTATCACTTGATTGAGAAGTGGAGTTAGCCAAATGAAAGTCAACGAGATATTATCACATTTCACCCGGGTAGAATACAAAGATATGAAGTATCAACTTGCAGCTTTTGGAGCTCTCAAGGTGAGAGTTTGTCCACTTATGTTTCAAGTAGGAGTTGCAGATTCTTGGGAAGGATTTGGTTGAAGAAAAGTTTTATAACTTTATGTGAGAAGCATGGACACTTGGAGACATTCAGGTAACAAATCAAACATTTAGTCATGAAGGTTTGATGAGAGCAGATTCTATACAGGTAATTTGTTGGAGAGATCTTGATAGATCTAGATAGATTTTGTATGATCTATTATAAGTCAGTTGTTTATCCTTTGCTTGTGAAGATACTTAACATTGGAAGAAGTAAGTCAAAGATTCACATTCTATCAGATTAGTATTGCAGAGGAATAGAAAAAGATACTTGTTATGTTGCAAAAGGTTATGAATCTAAAATGCTTTCAGCAAGGTTTTGTTATGTTAGGATCAGCTAACCTTATTCTACAATATGGGAAACTGAAGAGTTACAGTGAAATCTATTGGCAACTGCAGTGATAATAAAAGGGTTCAGAATTTTTCTTTCAGATACAGGTATTTAATCACTAAAGGATAGATTTATCGAAAGAAGGAAGATGTTCAAGATTTCATAAAAACTGATATATTTGAAGAATTCTGGATACTAGTGTTAAGTCATCCAGTGGGTGATGAAACATGAAGAATTATTTTCAGCCATATGTAAAAGAATACAGAGTCATACCTTTAGGTATTCCTATTTCAAGTATTCCTATAATTCCTTTGTCAGTTTCTCTTTATGTTCTAGCATTAAAAGAAGAAGGAAGAAGGAGAATGTCTAGAGAAAGTTCCTGTTAGGTGTTCCTGTTCAGGAGAAGGTTCGAGAGTTCTATTGAGGAGAAATTTGATATTTAAGAGAGGTATGTTTTCAGACGTGTGGACATATATGTTTATACCAGATTCTCAAGGAAAGAGGTATGAAGGATTTACATTTTGAACAAGGATGAAGACATGACGACATCATAGATTTTTTGATGAGACTCATCAGTTGAGTTGAGTTGAGTTGACTTGACTTGAGTACAGCCAGAGATGAACCAGCAGTGTTCATAATAAAGTAAGTTGTGAGTTGTCAGTCAGAAGTCCCAGGATTCAGATCTTGATTATGTTTAGTGTATTTACATGAGGCAGCAGAAGTACGTTGAGGACGTTTTTGGAAGGTAAATGCAAATATGTGGATCCTAGTGTATGTTTACAGGTATGAGAAGACAGGAGATAGCAAGTTCATAGTCAATACATGCTATATTTGTTGTCAAGCAAATGATTGCTTGATGAGAACACTATTGGATATCTAGTTTGCATATTTTCTCAAGTATTATGGTTCATATTCAGCAAGTTTAGGTTTTTGAAGTTTGAAGTAAAATCAAATTCAGTTTTGAAGAAGACTTTTGAAGAAAAGATTTGAAAGTCAATTGGGGAATACTAGTCTGAAGATTATGAAGTTTGCAGATCAAGCCCAATTTGTACCAATATAACCCTTTTAGGTTTACAACATATGATTTAAGAGCATCTTCTAACATTTGACATTTGACATACACACTTAATCTAGATGAATAGAGATTTGAGAATTAGACAATTCAGTCACATGTTTAATTATCAGTGTGGACTATGAAGTAGATGTTAGAAGCCGAATACTTTTGGAAGAGTATGAAAATACTTTACAGAAAGTATTGTTTGAAGAACAAGACTTGATGAAGAGAAGGCTACTTCAGATTCAAGGAAGAACAATCGTTTGGAGAAGATGAAGGAATTAGATCAACATCAAATCACAGGTATCAGTTTCTACTATCAGATTATCATTTGCAAATCATATCTTAGAAGAGCAGTTATGAAGAGATTTGAAAGATTCAAGAAGTGCTTTCAAACACTTTTATTACTTTGAAAGTTAAAGCATTAGCCACATCAAAACTGTCAAGAACAAGGAGATTAGATGAGTTTTGATGATCTCTTTCATGGCAAGAAAGCTTATCTAAGAAGACAAATTTGGAGATGGGATGAGTTTTGTTTCCAACCAATTTTGTGTTGTAAGTTGGTTGGATATCCAGGTACAGAATTTGATCTAGGTACACTAGAGAGCACTAGAGGAAGAGAAAAGTTCATTTGAAGAATTTAAGAGTGCTTGCTACTTCAAGATGAAGAAAACAAAAGGTATGGAAGAGAAGTTTGAAGATGTTGACATCATCAGGTGGAAGAAAGATTCAGAAAAAGAAGGTCCAACAATTCCAAATGGAAAGTAAGACTTCCTTTTCTCTTATATTTTCCATATACTTTTCCTATGTTTATCCTCTACATCCTAAGACAAGTCTATGAGACCATCTTGTGTGAATATAATCTAAAGAAGAAGCAATTTCTTGTTTTGCATGATACTTGGTCATGTTTTAGTAAATTTGGACAAAGAATTGCATTGAGAGAAAGAAAAACAGGCAGCCTATATATTCCCTCAAAGAATTCTTAGAGTGTCAACACAAAGCTACTTGGTATATGACAAGTTGCAGAGAAGTATTTTTCCTCTTTAGAAAAATGAGTATTTATAGAAGATGTTGGTGACTTGCAGAGAGGTTTTATAAGAATCTACTTTCTATGTTTGTCTTGACTTTTGTATACATGCTTGTATTCAAAAAAGGTGTTCCATCAGATCCTATCACTTGATTGAGAAGTGGAGTTACCCAAATGAAAGTCAAGCAGATATTATCACATTTCACCCGGGTAGAATATGAAGATATGAAGTATCAACTTGCAGCTTTTGGAGTTCTCAAGGTGAGAGTTTGTCCACTTATGTTTCAAGTAGGAGTTGCAGATTCTTGGGAAGGATTTGGTTGAAGAAAAGTTTTGCAACTTTATGTGAGAAGCATGGACACTTTGAGACATTCAGGTAACAAATCAAACATTTAGTCTTGAAGGTTTGATGAGAGCAGATTCTACACAGGTATTTTGTTGGACAGATCTTGATAGATCTAGATAGATCTTGTATGATCTATATCTTGTATGATCTATTATGAGTCAATTGTTTATCCTTTGTTTGTGAAGATTCTTAATATTGGAAGAAGTAAGTCAAAGATTCAGATTCTATCATATTAGTGTTGCAGAGGAATAGAAAAAGATACTTGTTATGTTACAGAAGGTTATGAATCCTAAAATGCGTTCAGCAAGGTTTTGTTATGTTAGGATCAGCTAACCTTATTTTACAATATGGGAAGCTGAAGTGTTACAGTGAAAGCTATTGGCAACTACAATGCTAATAAAAGGGTTCACAATTTTTGTTTTAGATACAGGTATTTAATCACTAAAGGACACTTTTATCGAAAGAAGGAAGATGTTCCAGATTTCATAAAGTCTGATATATTTGAAGAATTCTCGATACTAGTGTTAAGTCATCCAGGGGGTGATGAAACATAAAGATTTATTTTCAGCCATATGTAAAAGAATACAGAGTCATACCTTTAGGTATTTCTATTTCAAGTATTCCTATAATTCCTTTGTGAGTTTCTCTTTATGTTCCAGCTTTAAAAGAAGAAGGAAGAAGGAGAATGTCTAGAGAAAGTTCCTGTTAGGTGTTCCTGTTCAGGAGAAGGTTCCAGAGTTCTTTTGAGGAGAAATTCGACATTTCAGAAAGGAAAGTTTTCAAAAGTGTGCACATGATGACATCATAGATTTTTTTATGAGACTCATGAGTTGAGTTGAGTTGACTTGAGTTGAGTACAGTCAGAGATGAACCAATAGTGTTCATAATACACTAAGTTGTGAGTTGTCACTGACAAGTCCCAGGATTCACTTCTTGATTATGTTTAGTGTATTTACATGACGCAGTAGAAGCACATTGAGAAACTTTTTTGGAAGGTAAATGCAAATATGTGGATCCTAGTGTATGTTTACAGGTATGAGAAGATAGGAGATAGCAGGTTCAGAGTCAGTACATGCTATATTTGTTGTCAAGCAAATGATTGCTTGATGAGAATACTATTGGAAATCTAGTTTGCATATTTTCTCAAGTATTATGGTTTATATTCAGCAAGTTTAGGTTTTTGAAGTTTGAAGGAAAATCAAATTCAGTTTTGAAGAAGACTTTTGAATAAAAGACTTGAAGGTCAATTGGGGAGCACTAGTTTGAAGATTATGAAGTTTGAAGATCCACTCCAGTTTGTACCAATATAACATTGGAGGGGGGATTCTTGGAAAGCAATTTTCTATGGGTCAAGATTCATCAAAGGATACAACATGTGTAGAGTCTTTTAAGAGTTCTTCTACAGCAATCGGTGTTGGGCGCGTGGATAGACCAAAAGCCACCCATCCTAGTGACGGGAGATCGATTCCCACGGCAAGCAGTAGCGAGAAAGCAAAGAGATTTTTGAGAAACTTTTTTTATTCTTTTACAAGCAACACGATTTTTTATGACGGAGATTTTTGCGATCTTGTTTTATGGGAGCGAAGTTGCTTTATTTTATGCGTCTTTAGAGCTTTTCAAAGTACACTATTCACTATATAAGAAGAGTCTTGGGCTCATTGTATGTATCCTTCACCTAATTTCAACACCAAGCTTTGGAGAGCTTTGGTCCCTCATTAGAGGTGGTGCTCTAGCACACATGGGGCAGCCATGTTGCTATCTTGGAGCATGTTGAGGAGCGGCTATGGAGTTCTTCTTGGGGAAGGACAGTGTGCTCACACTCTTGCTTATAGAGAGGACTTATCCGTCAGCAGCTTGGTGGTGTGGATCGGCCATTCACATGATGTATTTGAAGATTGTCTTCTACGTGAAGATTTTGGGTTACTTCAAAGACATTGGATGGTGGTTAACATAAGATTTGCATCTTATGTTAAGAATTCAGTTACATATTTTCTTTATGCACACAGGTACTAATTGGAGTTTATGGAGGCAGTAACATCCATATCAGGAGGAGTCCTATTCGGCATACGTCCAAGAGAATTAGTACATGTATGCTTTATGCATATTTGGATGAGCTGTTCGAGAAGATATGGTCATATGAGTTTGAGGATTTCTGACAGCAAACTTGTTAGCATTCTTTGCTACTTTTGTAAGTATGTGATCTTTTACACACGGGTTTGACTTAGGGTCTTCCATAGCCTAAGTTCAGATGAAGGTTTGTTGACCATCAATTTTAGACTGATCCTTCCTCTTTCTCTCACTCATATTCACTCTTCTACAATCTATTAGGTCACACATCTCATGTATATTCAGATTTATGTCCATACATCTGAGTATGTTTGTTACATTTGTACATTCACTCATCCATCTATTTCTGTTCACATAGAGTGGTTGAGAGTTTTGCTCCCACATTGTACATTGAACATTGGTATATATGATAGTGTGAGTAAGCCTTGGCTTACGTAACACTTTACACATGGTGTCTAATCTTTCTCTATCTTTGTCTCATCATTTGTATGATTAAATGTGGTATGTTCATCTTTTGTCAATATTGGAAGATTGTTGGAATTAATGTTGTAAATCATGGACCTATGGAACCTTGGACCTGTGAGATTTGTTATGGGCCTACCTCATTTCCAACATTTTAATGGGACAATACCTATTGAGGATTTGAAGATTCATCTATTTTTCTTTTGGAATCTCATAACAATGACACATGGTCATTATGCACATATAAAGGGTTGTGTTACACTTTCCTTTGACATTTATTTATTGTTGGAGTTAAACATCTGCGGAAGCACGTGAACAGCACAAGGAAAAAGAAGAAGCTTGGAGCACAACACACAATACTGAATGTATTACTAGAGAATGTACAAAGATAAGTAGCCCATTAGGACAATAGGCATATAAAGCTGGGGGAAAAAAACCTCCTAAAGAGGGAAAAAAGTGCCTTGGCGGTCCTAGAGTGTTCACACACATCACTGCCTAAATATATCAACAAACCCCCCCTGGGAGTGATGCGGTGAACAAGTAGCTAGCACTCATATAAGGAAGTGCCAAGCTACGTGGAAATCACTCCACAAAAGGAAGTAAGCCCAAAGCTTTGCGGAAAGCTTCAAACTTCTCCTTAGGCAGAGCCTTCGTGAAAAGGTCTACAATGTTCTCCTTTGTGGGCACATATGCCAAGCTGATCTCCCCAGCAGAGAACCTCTCCATGACATAATGATAATGCACCTCAATGTGCTTAGTGCGAGCATGGAACACAGGGTTCCTCGCAACTGCCAATGCGCTCTCACTGTCAGTGAAGATGGTGGTGGCAAAAGACTGACCGACACCCAAATCAGCCATAAGGCGTCTAGCCACACACACTCAACAGTCTCTGTGAAAGCTGCCCTATACTCAGTCTCACAACTCGAAGTGGCCACAGTAGGCTGCTTCTTGCTCAAGTACGATATACATGAGCTACCAAGCATGAAGCAAAAGCCACTAGTGGACACACGAGTGTCATAGCAACCAGCCCAATCAGAGTCAGAAAAAGCATGCAAATTTGGCGGTAGTGATCCCCCCTTGGGATAAAACAAACCAAGTAGCCGAGTACCACTCAAGTAGTGAAAGATGCACTTAACCGCCTCCCAATGCTTGACTCTTAGGCAATGCATAAACCTACTCATCTGTGAGATAGCAAACTGAATATCTAGCCGAGTAATGCATCAATAAATCAGGCATCCAATAGCCTGTTGATATAGGACAGCATCAAATGCATCTCCAGCATCATGAAGACTCAATCCTAAACTTGTCTCCATACGAGTGGCAATAGGCTTACAGTCTTGAAGGCCAAAACACTGCAATAATGTGTCAATATATTTCATTTGACACAAAGCCATTCCACCATCAACTTGCATAAATTGGATGCCCAAATAGTGATGAAAATGCCCCAAATGAGACATCTCAAATGAAGCATGCAAATCATCCTTAAAATCAGCAATATGCTTCTCAATAGGACGAGTGAGCAGCATCTCATCAACATAGACAACAATGATCAGAAGCACATCATTAGCATGCTTAACATATAAGGTGCTTTCAATTGGACTGTTCTCAAAACCATGTGCAATCAGATAGGCATGTATCTTCTCATAGCAAGCACGTGGTGCTTGCTTTAAACCATATAATGCCTTCTTTAACCTACACACTTGATTTCATGCCCTTTCTGCACAAAGCCATGGGGCTAAAAAACGTACACTTCTTCATGCAAGTCACCGTTCAGAAATGCACTTTTAATGTCCAACTGATGTACATTCCAACCATGATGGGCTGCATGTGCATAGATGCTCCGAACAATAGTCATGTGGCATGTAGGTGCAAAGGTCTCATCAAAATCAATGCCTCTTTCCTATGCATAACCCTTTGCAACAAGCCTAGCCTTATACCTGTCAACTGTTCCATCAAGCTTACGCTTCAGCTTGTAAACCCACATAGTTGTTGGTGCATACCAATCACCAATTGAAGGCTTGGAAGATTAAAGGATGAAGGAAGAATCAATTCCTAAAGTGTGGAAGAAGATTACATTCAGAGGATAAGAGAAGTGTACACATATGTACATTAGTTTAGTCATAGCTGACTTAGATCTTTTGTTTAGTAAGAATCATGTACAAATTTATCTATAAATACTTTGAGAAAAGTCGGGGCAAGTATGAGAGCATATGTGACAATAGTTAGAAGTCAAGAATGAGGGAGATAGATGTCATGAGATAGAGAAAAAGTTAGTTGAGTTAGCTCTCATCACTCAACTGTATTTTCTTCTGAGTAATTGAAAATATTTGCGCCCGATGTTTCTGCGTGTTCTCCTTCTACAGTAGATCAATTGTGAAATGTTTTTGTACAAGTCTAAGTTGAGAGTTGCTTGACCTCTGTACAAAGTTTTAGCTTCCAATTGTAATCAGGCTGAGTGAATTAAGTGTAGGAACATTCATATGTGAAGTGTGTTCACTGGTTCCTAAAACAGGCGCAGATTTTGAAGTTAATGTTTTGATCATTTCTCCTAGCACAGTTTAAAGTTTTGCATGAGTGAGGGCTTAATCTTTAAGTTGGAAGATAAGCTATTCATGTCTAGAAGCATTTTGGAAAACGGGTTCTATTCAAGGAGAACCAAGTCTTAAAAGTTACAGGTATAAAATCGACTGTTCTGAGTGACAGTTTCTGACATAGGTAACTTGAGAAGTTGATTTCTCAAGTTATACTTAATCTTTTGAAGTAATTCAACTTGGAGTAGATGCGCAATCTCTAGGAGATACTTCGTACAAAGTTTCATCAAAAACTTTACACGTTTGATAGGCCAATGTGAAGAAATAGTGCAGCAGACTTTTCTGTGTTTCATCTTCTTCACAGATTTGTTAACTTTTTGATAATTAGTAATTGATCCTCTAAATGAGTGGAAGGTTTTGACTTATTCTTGGTATAGAGGTGCTCTAATCACAAGAATAGGTTGTTCTTTTGGAGAATAACATTCTCCATCAGTGGTATCAGAGCAGGAGACATCAAAGTGAGAAAAGGAGGATCCCGACTGCTGCAGATTCAAGAAATTCAACACTTGAAGGACTAAGAAGTGAAAGCTTGGAGTCAAAGTTTGAGGAGAAGACTATTTGACATCAAGAAAGGCAAAAGGAGTTCAATTCGAAGTAAAGGTACATACATTGTTTGTAAAGCTTGAAGATTTCAATACACAGGTGGATAAAAGATGGGAGAAAGCTTGCAGATTGATAAGCTAGATAGGGAGAACTATCCAGCATGGTCCATGAGGATGGAAGCACACCTCATGAGCAAAGATCTTATATCATTTATTACAGGAGATGAAGAAAAACCTGAGTTTGCAGATCCTAGTATTCCTACTAGGGAAGAGCTTGCAATGTTGAAGACTTGGATGAGAAAGGATGCTCAAGCAAGGAGCATCATCTACATGGCTGTAAATGATTACCTTTTACCTCACATCAGAGGTTTGGAAAGTGCTACAGATGTTTGGAATGCCTTGGAAGAGCATTTCCAAAATACTACTAAGTCAAGGAAGTCCTCACTATGGGCTGAGTTCACAACCTTCAAGAAGAAGAGCTCACAATCAATTTCAGATTATGTGGCAAGGATGAAAGATATTGCAGATAGCTTGGGAGCAGTGGATGAAGACATTGAAGAGGAAAAGTTGGTAAGACAAATACTTACAGGTTTGAGAGGAGATGAGAAGTGGAAGCCTTTTATATTGTCCATAGAATTGTCACTTGATCACTTTACTCCTGATCTTAATCAATTGCTAGGACACATGCTAACCTTTGAGCAGGATCTTAAAGGAGACAATGATAGAAGTACAAGTCAAGCTATGTACTCTAAGGATAAGAAAAAGAATGGCAAGGGAAAGCAATCAAATGATGATGAAGGGAATTCAAATCAAGCTAACTTCACAAAAGGGAAGACAAATTTCAGAGGTAAAGGAAGAGGAGGTAAGAACAAAGATAATGCTAAAGCTTGTTGGATTTGTGGCAGAACAAATCATTTGGCAAATGATTGTTGGTAATAACAATCAAAATGGTGGAAGCAATAATCAGAATTATAGTCAAAGAGGTAGAGGAGGCAGAAACCAAAGAGGCAATTTCAGAGGAAGAGGAGGTAGGACATCATATGGTAGAGGAGGTGGAAGAAACTTCCAATCTCAGTCCTACAACAATAATTATTACAATTATGCATCAGATCAGAAGGATGACATGACTCTTATCTTGAATGCAACTCATGAATCAATGGGAGAAGATCAAAGAGTGTTTTATATTGACTCAGGGTGCAGCAACCATCTGAGTGGGAATCTATCTTTGATGACTGATATGGAAGCAAGGGTGAATGGACATACAGTTCAGACAGGTGACAATACCAAACATAAAGTGGAGAGCATTGGATCAGTGAAGACAAAGAGTGGAAGTACACTTCTGAGCAAGGTACTTTATGTTCCTACTATTCCTAAAAATCTGATAAGTGTAGGGCAAATTGTGGAGAAAGGATATGAGGTAAGATTCACAAATGATGGTGTTTATGTACAAGATCCAAATCAGGGATATAGAAACATAATTGCAGGTAAAAAGGAAGGAAGATTGTTCACTCTCAAAGTCCAAGGTAATGTGGGACATGCATTAGTTTACCTATGGAAGGTCAAAAGGTATCTGAATTAGACCTATGGCATAAAAGGCTAGGTCATTTCAATGAGAGAGCTATAAAGGAGATGTCAAAGAATCAGGTGGTGCTTGGATTGCCAAACTATTGAAGGGCAACATATGGTGTACAAGTGTGAAGCTTGTCAATTAGGTAAAGCACATAAGAGTTCTTACAACAAATCAGGGTACAAGCATTCAAATATGCTTGAATTGGTTCATACAGATGTATGGGGTCCCTCAAGGGACTATAGCATAAATGGATTCCAGATATTATGTGTTGTTTGTTGATGATGCAACCAGGTGGATTACTTTGTATGTAATCAAGGATAAATCAGAAGTTTTCAAGACATTCAAACATTTTCATGCTTATGCAGAAAGGATCACAGGGCAAAAGCTCAAGAGGTTAAGATCAGATGGAGGGGGAGAGTATTTCTCTAAAGAGTTTGATGATTATTTGTGGAATGCAGGTATCAAAAGAGAAGTAACTTGCAGGTACTCCCCTCAACAGAATGGAGTAGCAGAAAGGAGGAATAGGACTCTTGTAGAGTTTGCAAGAGCCATGATGAAGGAAAAGAATTGTCCAAATTACTTATGGGCAGAAGCCATTAACACTGCAACATACCTTGTGAATAGGTTGCCTTGCAAAGCTTTGGATGGAGGAACCCCTTATGAAGCATGGTGGGGTAAGAAGCCTAGTCTTGATCATTGTAAAGTATTTGGATGTATTGCATATGCTTATGTTCCTTCACAATTAAGACATAAGCTAGAACCAAAAGCAGAGAAGTATGTGTTTATTGGATATGATGATAGACAGATGGGTTACAGGTTGTGGAGTCCATCCACAAAGCAATTTCTTGTTACTAAAGATGTGACATTTGATGAGCAAAATATGTGGTATACAGGATCACCAAATGAGTATACAGGTGTTGAAGAGAATTCAAAGAAAGGAAAGGCAAAGGTAAAAGTATGTGAAGAAATTGTTGATGAAGTTGACTCTAGAAGTAGAGTGCAGGATCATGTAGAAGAAGGGCCAAGATTTGATCCAGAAGTCAAATGAGGCTGAAACTTCAAGGAAGTGCAGAAATCAGAAGATCTACAAGAGAAAGGAAAGAACCTATAAGGTATAGTTATGATACATCTTTCCTAACAACAAAAGATTATGCCTACATTGTGAAAACAGAAGAAGATCCAACCACTTATGAAGAAGCCAAAGGTAAACAGAATTGGGAGAAGGCAATGCAGGAAGAGTATGATGCTCTACTTGAAAATGAAACTTGGGAACTAGTACCAAGACCAAAGAATCAGAAGGTCATTGGATGCAAGTGGGTATATAAAACAAAGAGGTTTGCAGATGGTAAAGGTGTCTAGATATAAGGCTAGACTTGTGGTCAAAGGTTATGCCCAAACTTATGGGGTAGATTATGATGAAACCTTTAGTCCTGTTGCTAAGATGTCTACAATTAGGACATTGATTGCTATTGCTGCTTGCAAGGGATGGAAATTATCACAATTGGATGTGAAAAATGCATTTCTAAATGGATACATTGCAGATGAAGTATATATGGAGCAACCAGAAGGCTTCATGGAATCAATTGGATCAGATTATGTGTGTAAGCTCAAGAGAGCTTTATATGGGTTGAAGCAAGCCCCAAGAGCTTGGAATTACAGATTGGTCAAGTTCTTGAATGAATGTGGATTTCAAGCATCAAAGGCAGATAGTAGCTTGCTAGTGAAGGCAAGTGAAAATGGATACATTTACATGTGCATTTATGTTGATGATATTATTGTTACAGGAACAGATGCTCAAGGAATCAATGAACTCAAAAGACAAATAGAGAAGGAGTTTAAGATAAGTGATTTGGGAAACTTATCTTATTTTCTAGGAATGCAGATTGTGTATACTCAACATGGAGTATATGTTTCACAAGAGAGATACTTGAAGAATCTTCTAGTCAAGTTTAACATGGAAGATTGCAAGATCCTCAACTACACCATTGGAGGTAAATCATAAATTAAGCAGGTATGGAGGTGAAGAAGTTCAATGACTATGAAGAAATATCAGAGTTTGGTAGGTAGTCTAATCTATGCTACCTTGACAAGGCCAGATCTATCATATGCAGTAGGTGTGTTGTCACAATTTATGCATTGTCCAAAGAAGACTCATTGGATTGCAGCCCAAAGGGTACTCAGATATATCAAAGGAACCCTAAGTGAAGGTTTGTATTATGGTTTCACTTCTGACACAAGAATCAAAGTGTTTAGTGATGCAGATTGGGCAGGTGACTCAGATGATAGAAGGTCTACTCATGGGATATCTCTGTTATGTTGGAGATAAGCTAGTTTCTTGGTGTTCAAAGAAGCAACATACAGTTGCTTTATCATCCACAGAAGCTGAGTATAAGGGAATGGTAGAAGCTGCAAAGGAAGTGATATGGTTGAAGACCTTGATGAAAAGTTTTGAGATTTGATCATAGTACTCCAATAATTTTTGGAGACAATATGAGTTCTTTGTATTTGGCAGCTAACCCTGTTTTTCATGCCAGGACTAAGCATATAGAGATTCAGTATCATTTCTTGAGGGAAAAGGTACTAGATAAAGAGATTGAAGTGATGTACACTCCAACAAAAGAACAAGTGGCAGATATGATGACAAAGAGCTTGGATGGACCTAAGTTACAAAGGTTCAAAGACATGGCAAGTATAAAGAAGACAGAGAAAACCTCAATTGATGATTGAGGGGGAGCTGTTGGTGCATACCAATCACCAATTGAAGGCTTGGAAGATCAAAGGATGAAGGAAGAATCAATTCCTAAAGTGTGGAAGAAGATTACATTCAGAGGACAAGAGAAGTGTACACATATGTACATTAGTATAGTCATAGCTGACTTAGATCTTTTGTTTAGTAAGAATCATGTACAAATTTATCTATAAATACTTTGAGAAAAGTCGGGGCAAGTATGAGAGCATATGTGACAATAGTTAGAAGTCAAGAATTGAGGAAGTTAGAAGTCATGAGATAGAGGAAAAGTTAGTTGAGTTAGCTCTCATCACTCAACTGTATTTTCTTCTGAGTAAATGAAAATATTTGCGCCCGATGTTTCTGCGTGTTCTCCTTCTACAGTAGATCAATTGTGAAATGCTTTTGTACAAGTCTAAGTTGAGAGTTGCTTGACCTCTGTACAAAGTTTTAGCTTCCAATTGTAATCAGGCTGAGTGAATTAAGTGTAGGAACATTCATATGTGAAGTGTGTTCACTGGTTCCTAAAACAGGCGCATATTTCGAAGTTAATGTTTTGATCATTTCTCCTAGCACAGTTTAAAGTTTTGCATGAGTGAGGGCTTAATCTTTAAGTTGAAAGATAAGCTACTCATGGCTAGAAGCATTTGCTTAAACACGGTTCTATTCAAGGAGAACCAATGTCTTAAAAGTTACAGGTGTAAAATCGACTGTTCTGTATGACAGTTTCTGACATAGGTAACTTGAGAAGTTGATTTCTCAAGTTATACTTAATCTTTTGAAAGTAATTCAACTTGGAGTAGATGCGCAATCTCTAGGAGATGATTCGTACAAAGTTTCATCGAAAACTTTACACGTTTGATAGGTCAATGTGAAGAAATAGTGCAGCAGACTTTTCTGTGTTTCATCCTCTTCACAGATTTGTTAATCTTTTGATAATTAGTAGTTGATCCTCTAAATGAGTGGAAGATTTTGACTTATTCTTGGTATAGAGGTGCTCTAATCACAAGAATAAGTTGTTCTTTTGGAGAATAACATTCTCCAACAGTGGTATCAGAGCAGGAGACATCAAATTAAGGAAGGGAGGATCCCGACTGCTGCAGATTCAAGAAATTCAACACTTGAAGGACTAAGAAGTGAAAGCTTGGAGTCAAAGCTTGAGGAGAAGACTATTTGACATCAAGGAAGGCAAAAGGAGTCCAATTCGAAGTAAAGGTACATACATTGTTTGTAAAGCTTGAAGATTTCAATACACAGGTGGACACAAGATGGGAGAAAGCTTGCAGATTGATAAGCTAGATAGGGAGAACTATCCAGCATGGTCCATGAGGATGGAAGCACACCTCATGAGCAAAGATCTTATATCATTTATTACAGGAGATGAAGAAAAACCTGAGTTTGCAGATCCTAGTATTCCTACTAGGGAAGAGCTTGCAATGTTAAAGACTTGGATGAGAAAGGATGCTCAAGCAAGGAGTATCATCTACATGGCTGTAAATGATTACCTTTTACCTCACATCAGAGGTTTGGAAAGTGCTACAGATGTTTGGAATGCCTTGGAAGAGCATTTCCAAAATACAACTAAGTCAAGGAAGTCCTCACTATGGGCTGAGTTCACAACCTTCAAGAAGAAGAGCTCACAATCAATTTCAGATTATGTGGCAAGGATGAAAGATATTGCAGATAGCTTGGGAGCAGTGGATGAAGATATTGAAGAGGAAAAGTTGGTAAGACAAATACTTACAGGTTTGAGAGGAGATGAGAAGTGGAAGCCTTTTATACTGTCCATAGAATTGTCACTTGATCACTTTACTCCTGATCTTAATCAATTGCTAGGACACATGCTAACCTTTGAGCAGGATCTTAAAGGAGACAATGATAGAAGTACAAGTCAAGCTATGTACTCCAAAGACAAGAAAAAGAATGGCAAGGGAAAGCAATCAAATGATGATGAAGGGAATTCAAATCAAGCTAACTTCACAAAAGGGAAGACAAATTTTAGAGGTAAAGGAAGAGGAGGTAAGAACAAAGATAATGCTAAAGCTTGTTGGATTTGTGGCAGAACAAATCATTTGGCAAATGATTGTTGGTATAACAATCAAAATGGTGGAAGCAATAATCAGAATTACAATCAAAGAGGTAGAGGAGGCAGAAACCAAAGAGGTAATTTCAGAAGAAGAGGTGGTAGGACATCATATGGTAGAGGAGGTGGAAGAAACTTCCAATCTCAGTCCTACAACAATAATTATTACAATTATGCATCAGATCAGAAGGATGACATGACTCTTATCTTGAATGCAACTCATGAATCAATGGGAGAAGATCAAAGAGTGTTTTATATTGACTCAGGATGCAGCAACCATCTGAGTGGGAATCTATCTTTGATGACTGATATGGAAGCAAGGGTGAATGGACATACAGTTCAGACAGGTGACAATACCAAACATAAAGTGGAGAGCATTGGATCAGTGAAGACAAAGAGTGGAAGTACACTTCTGAGCAAGGTACTCTATGTTCCTACTATTCCTAAAAATTTGATAAGTGTAGGGCAAATTGTGGAGAAAGGATATGAGGTAAGATTCACAAATGATGGTGTTTATGTACAAGATCCAAATCAGGGATATAGAAACATAATTGCAGGTAAAAAGGAAGGAAGATTGTTCACTCTCAAGGTCCAAGGTAATGTGGGACATGCATTGTTTACCTATGGAGGGCAAAAGGTGTCTGAATTAGACCTATGGCATAAAAGGCTAGGTCATTTCAATGAGAGAGCTATAAAGGAGATGTCAAAGAATCAGGTGGTGCTTGGATTGCCAAACATTGAAGGGCAACATATGGTGTACAAGTGTGAAGCTTGTCAATTAGGTAAAGCACATAAGAGTTCTTACAACAAATCAGGGTACAAGTATTCAAATAAGCTTGAATTGGTTCATACAGATGTATGGGGTCCCTCAAGGGACTATAGCATAAATGGATCCAGATATTATGTGTTGTTTGTTGATGATGCAACCAGGTGGATTACTTTGTATGTAATCAAGGATAAATCAGAAGTTTTCAAGACATTCAAACATTTTCATGCCTATGCAGAAAGGATCACAGGGCAAAAGCTCAAGAGGTTAAGATCAGATGGAGGGGGAGAGTATTTCTCTAAAGAGTTTGATGATTATTTGTGGAATGCAGGTATCAAAAGAGAAGTAACTTGCAGGTACTCCCCTCAACAGAATGGAGTAGCAGAAAGGAGGAATAGGACTCTTGTAGAGTTTGCAAGAGCCATGATGAAGGAAAAGAATTGTCCAAATTACTTATGGGCAGAAGCCATTAACACTGCAACATACCTTGTGAATAGGTTGCCTTGCAAAGCTTTGGATGGAGGAACCCCTTATGAAGCATGGTGGGGTAAGAAGCCTAGTCTTGATCATTGTAAAGTATTTGGATGTATTGCATATGCTTATGTTCCTTCACAATTAAGACATAAGCTAGAACCAAAAGCAGAGAAGTATGTGTTTATTGGATATGATGATAGACAGATGGGTTACAGGTTGTGGAGTCCATCTACAAAGCAATTTCTTGTTACTAAAGATGTGACATTTGATGAGCAAAACATGTGGTATACAGGATCACCAAATGAGTTTGCAGGTGTTGAAGAGATACAAAGAAAAGGAAAGGCAAAGGTAAAAGTATGTGAAGAAATTGTTGATGAAGTTGACTCTAGAAGTAGAGTGCAGGATCATGTAGAAGAAGGGCCAAGATTTGATCCAGAATCAAATGAGGCTGAAACTTCAAGAAGTGCAGAAATCAGAAGATCTACAAGAGAAAGGAAAGAACCTATAAGGTATAGTTATGATACATCTTTCCTAACCACAAAAGATTATGCCTACATTGTGAAAACAGAAGAAGATCCAACCACTTATGAAGAAGCCAAAGGTAAACAGAATTGGGAGAAGGCAATGCAGGAAGAGTATGATGCTCTACTTGAAAATGAAACTTGGGAACTAGTACCAAGACCAAAGAATCAGAAGGTCATTGGATGTAAGTGGGTATATAAAACAAAGAGATTTGCAGATGGTAAGGTGTCTAGATATAAGGCTAGACTTGTGGTTAAAGGTTATGCCCAAACTTATGGGGTAGATTATGATGAAACCTTTAGTCCTGTTGCTAAGATGTCTACAATTAGGACATTGATTGCTATTGCTGCTTGCAAGGGATGGAAATTATCACAATTGGATGTGAAAAATGCATTTCTAAATGGATACATTGCAGATGAAGTATATATGGAGCAACCAGAAGGCTTCATGGAGTCAATTGGATCAGATTATGTGTGTAAGCTCAAGAGAGCTTTATATGGGTTGAAGCAAGCCCCAAGAGCTTGGAATTACAGATTGGTCAAGTTCTTGAATGAATGTGGATTTCAAGCATCAAAGGCAGATAGTAGCTTGCTAGTGAAGGCAAGTGAAAATGGATACATTTACATGTGCATTTATGTTGATGATATTATTGTTACAGGAACAGATACTCAAGGAATCAATGAACTCAAAAGAAAAATAGAGAAGGAGTTTAAGATAAGTGATTTGGGAAACTTATCTTATTTGCTAGGAATGCAGATTGTGTATACTCAACATGGAGTATATGTTTCACAAGAGAGATACTTGAAGAATCTTCTAGTCAAGTTTAACATGGAAGATTGCAGGACCTCAACTACACCATTGGAAGTAAATAATAAATTAAGCAGGTATGGAGGTGAAGAGTTCAATGATATGAAGAAATATCAGAGTTTGGTAGGTAGTTTAATCTATGCTACCTTGACAAGGCCAGATCTATCATATGCAGTAGGTGTGTTGTCACAATTTATGCATTGTCCAAAGAAGACTCATTGGATTGCAGCCCAAAGGGTACTCAGATATATTAAAGGAACCCTAAGTGAAGGTTTGTATTATGGTTTCACTTCTGACACAAGAATCAAAGTGTTTAGTGATGCAGATTGGGCAGGTGACTCAGATGATAGAAGGTCTACTCATGGATATCTATGTTATGTTGGAGATAAGTTAGTTTCTTGGTGTTCAAAGAAGCAACATACAGTTGCTTTATCATCCACAGAAGCTGAGTATAAGGGAATGGTAGAAGCTGCAAAGGAAGTGATATGGTTGAAGACCTTGATGAAAAGTTTTGAGATTGATCATAGTACTCCAATAATTTTTGGAGACAATATGAGTTCTTTGTATTTGGCAGCTAACCCTGTTTTTCATGCCAGGACTAAGCATATAGAGATTCAGTATCATTTCTTGAGGGAAAAGGTACTACATAAAGAGATTGAAGTGATGTACACTCCAACAAAAGAACAAGTGGCAGATATGATGACAAAGAGCTTGGATGGACCTAAGTTACAAAGGTTCAAAGACATGGCAAGTATAAAGAAGACAGAGGAAACCTCAATTGATGATTGAGGGGGAGCTGTTGGTGCAGACCAATCACCAATTGAAGGCTTGGAAGATCAAAGGATAAAGGAAGAATCAATTCCTAAAGTGTGGAAGAAGATTACATTCAGAGGACAAGAGAAGTGTACACATATGTACATTAGTATAGTCATAGCTGACTTAGATCTTTTGTTTAGTAAGAATCATGTACAAATTTATCTATAAATACTTTGAGAAAAGTCGGGGCAAGTATGAGAGCATATGTGACAATAGTTAGAAGTCAAGATTGAGGAAGTTAGAAGTCATGAGATAGAGGAAAAGTTAGTTGAGTTAGCTCTCATCACTCAACTGTATTTTCTTCTGAGAAAATGAAAATATTTGCGCCCGATGTTTCTGCGTGTTCTCCTTCTACAGTAGATCAATTGTGAAATGCTTTTGTACAAGTCTAAGTTGAGAGTTGCTTGACTTCTGTACAAAGTTTTAGCTTCCAATTGTAATCAGGCTGAGTGAATTAAGTGTAGGAACATTCATATGTGAAGTGTGTTCACTGGTTCCTAAAACAGGCGCATATTTCGAAGTTAATGTTTTGATCATTTCTCCTAGCACAGTTTAAAGTTTTGCATGAGTGAGGGCTTAATCTTTAAGTTGAAAGATAAGCTACTCATGGCTAGAAGCATTTGCTTAAACACGTTCTATTCAAGGAGAACCATGTCTTAAAAGTTACAGGTGTAAAATCGACTGTTCTGTATGACAGTTTCTGACATAGGTAACTTGAGAAGTTGATTTCTCAAGTTATACTTAATCTTTTGAAATAATTCAACTTGGAGTAGATGCGCAATCTCTAGGAGATGATTCGTACAAAGTTTCATCGAAAACTTTACACGTTTGATAGGTCAATGTAAAGAAATAGTGCAGCAGACTTTTCTGTGTTTCATCCTCTTCACAGATTTGTTAATCTTTTGATAATTAGTAGTTGATCCTCTAAATGAGTGGAAGATTTTGACTTATTCTTGGTATAGAGGTGCTCTAATCACAAGAATAAGTTGTTCTTTTGGAGAATAACATTCTCCAACAGTGGTATCAGAGCAGGAGACATCAAATTAAGGAAGGGAGGATCCCGACTGCTGCAGATTCAAGAAATTCAACACTTGAAGGACTAAGAACTGAAAGCTTGGAGTCAAAGCTTGAGGAGAAGACTATTTGACATCAAGGAAGGCAAAAGGAGTCCAATTTCGAAGTAAAGGTACATACATTGTTTGTAAAGCTTGAAGATTTCAATACACAGGTGGACACAAGATGGGAGAAAGCTTGCAGATTGATAAGCTAGATAGGGAGAACTATCCAGCATGGTCCATGAGGATGGAAGCACACCTCATGAGCAAAGATCTTATATCATTTATTACAGGAGATGAAGAAAAACCTGAGTTTGCAGATCCTAGTATTCCTACTAGGGAAGAGCTTGCAATGTTAAAGACTTGGATGAGAAAGGATGCTCAAGCAAGGAGTATCATCTACATGGCTGTAAATGATTACCTTTTACCTCACATCAGAGGTTTGGAAAGTGCTACAGATGTTTGGAATGCCTTGGAAGAGCATTTCCAAAATACAACTAAGTCAAGGAAGTCCTCACTATGGGCTGAGTTCACAACCTTCAAGAAGAAGAGCTCACAATCAATTTCAGATTATGTGGCAAGGATGAAAGATATTGCAGATAGCTTGGGAGCAGTGGATGAAGATATTGAAGAGGAAAAGTTGGTAAGACAAATACTTACAGGTTTGAGAGGAGATGAGAAGTGGAAGCCTTTTATACTGTCCATAGAATTGTCACTTGATCACTTTACTCCTGATCTTAATCAATTGCTAGGACACATGCTAACCTTTGAGCAGGATCTTAAAGGAGACAATGATAGAAGTACAAGTCAAGCTATGTACTCCAAAGACAAGAAAAAGAATGGCAAGGGAAAGCAATCAAATGATGATGAAGGGAATTCAAATCAAGCTAACTTCACAAAAGGGAAGACAAATTTTAGAGGTAAAGGAAGAGGAGGTAAGAACAAAGATAATGCTAAAGCTTGTTGGATTTGTGGCAGAACAAATCATTTGGCAAATGATTGTTGGTATAACAATCAAAATGGTGGAAGCAATAATCAGAATTACAATCAAAGAGGTAGAGGAGGCAGAAACCAAAGAGGTAATTTCAGAAGAAGAGGTGGTAGGACATCATATGGTAGAGGAGGTGGAAGAAACTTCCAATCTCAGTCCTACAACAATAATTATTACAATTATGCATCAGATCAGAAGGATGACATGACTCTTATCTTGAATGCAACTCATGAATCAATGGGAGAAGATCAAAGAGTGTTTTATATTGACTCAGGATGCAGCAACCATCTGAGTGGGAATCTATCTTTGATGACTGATATGGAAGCAAGGGTGAATGGACATACAGTTCAGACAGGTGACAATACCAAACATAAAGTGGAGAGCATTGGATCAGTGAAGACAAAGAGTGGAAGTACACTTCTGAGCAAGGTACTCTATGTTCCTACTATTCCTAAAAATTTGATAAGTGTAGGGCAAATTGTGGAGAAAGGATATGAGGTAAGATTCACAAATGATGGTGTTTATGTACAAGATCCAAATCAGGGATATAGAAACATAATTGCAGGTAAAAAGGAAGGAAGATTGTTCACTCTCAAGGTCCAAGGTAATGTGGGACATGCATTGTTTACCTATGGAGGGCAAAAGGTGTCTGAATTAGACCTATGGCATAAAAGGCTAGGTCATTTCAATGAGAGAGCTATAAAGGAGATGTCAAAGAATCAGGTGGTGCTTGGATTGCCAAACATTGAAGGGCAACATATGGTGTACAAGTGTGAAGCTTGTCAATTAGGTAAAGCACATAAGAGTTCTTACAACAAATCAGGGTACAAGTATTCAAATAAGCTTGAATTGGTTCATACAGATGTATGGGGTCCCTCAAGGGACTATAGCATAAATGGATCCAGATATTATGTGTTGTTTGTTGATGATGCAACCAGGTGGATTACTTTGTATGTAATCAAGGATAAATCAGAAGTTTTCAAGACATTCAAACATTTTCATGCCTATGCAGAAAGGATCACAGGGCAAAAGCTCAAGAGGTTAAGATCAGATGGAGGGGGAGAGTATTTCTCTAAAGAGTTTGATGATTATTTGTGGAATGCAGGTATCAAAAGAGAAGTAACTTGCAGGTACTCCCCTCAACAGAATGGAGTAGCAGAAAGGAGGAATAGGACTCTTGTAGAGTTTGCAAGAGCCATGATGAAGGAAAAGAATTGTCCAAATTACTTATGGGCAGAAGCCATTAACACTGCAACATACCTTGTGAATAGGTTGCCTTGCAAAGCTTTGGATGGAGGAACCCCTTATGAAGCATGGTGGGGTAAGAAGCCTAGTCTTGATCATTGTAAAGTATTTGGATGTATTGCATATGCTTATGTTCCTTCACAATTAAGACATAAGCTAGAACCAAAAGCAGAGAAGTATGTGTTTATTGGATATGATGATAGACAGATGGGTTACAGGTTGTGGAGTCCATCTACAAAGCAATTTCTTGTTACTAAAGATGTGACATTTGATGAGCAAAACATGTGGTATACAGGATCACCAAATGAGTTTGCAGGTGTTGAAGAGATACAAAGAAAAGGAAAGGCAAAGGTAAAAGTATGTGAAGAAATTGTTGATGAAGTTGACTCTAGAAGTAGAGTGCAGGATCATGTAGAAGAAGGGCCAAGATTTGATCCAGAATCAAATGAGGCTGAAACTTCAAGAAGTGCAGAAATCAGAAGATCTACAAGAGAAAGGAAAGAACCTATAAGGTATAGTTATGATACATCTTTCCTAACCACAAAAGATTATGCCTACATTGTGAAAACAGAAGAAGATCCAACCACTTATGAAGAAGCCAAAGGTAAACAGAATTGGGAGAAGGCAATGCAGGAAGAGTATGATGCTCTACTTGAAAATGAAACTTGGGAACTAGTACCAAGACCAAAGAATCAGAAGGTCATTGGATGTAAGTGGGTATATAAAACAAAGAGATTTGCAGATGGTAAGGTGTCTAGATATAAGGCTAGACTTGTGGTTAAAGGTTATGCCCAAACTTATGGGGTAGATTATGATGAAACCTTTAGTCCTGTTGCTAAGATGTCTACAATTAGGACATTGATTGCTATTGCTGCTTGCAAGGGATGGAAATTATCACAATTGGATGTGAAAAATGCATTTCTAAATGGATACATTGCAGATGAAGTATATATGGAGCAACCAGAAGGCTTCATGGAGTCAATTGGATCAGATTATGTGTGTAAGCTCAAGAGAGCTTTATATGGGTTGAAGCAAGCCCCAAGAGCTTGGAATTACAGATTGGTCAAGTTCTTGAATGAATGTGGATTTCAAGCATCAAAGGCAGATAGTAGCTTGCTAGTGAAGGCAAGTGAAAATGGATACATTTACATGTGCATTTATGTTGATGATATTATTGTTACAAGAACAGATACTCAAGGAATCAATGAACTCAAAAGACAAATAGAGAAGGAGTTTAAGATAAGTGATTTGGGAACCTTATCTTATTTTCTAGGAATGCAGATTGTGTATACTGAACATGGAGTATATGTTTCACAAGAGAGATACTTGAAGAATCTTCTAGTCAAGTTTAACATGGAAGATTGCAGGACCTCAACTACACCATTGGAGGTAAATAATAAATTAAGCAGGTATGGAGGTGAAGAGTTCAATGATATGAAGAAATATCAGAGTTTGGTAGGTAGTTTAATCTATGCTACCTTGACAAGGCCAGATCTATCATATGCAGTAGGTGTGTTGTCACAATTTATGCATTGTCCAAAGAAGACTCATTGGATTGCAGCCCAAAGGGTACTCAGATATATTAAAGGAACCCTAAGTGAAGGTTTGTATTATGGTTTCACTTCTGACACAAGAATCAAAGTGTTTAGTGATGCAGATTGGGCAGGTGACTCAGATGATAGAAGGTCTACTCATGGATATCTATGTTATGTTGGAGATAAGTTAGTTTCTTGGTGTTCAAAGAAGCAACATACAGTTGCTTTATCATCCACAGAAGCTGAGTATAAGGGAATGGTAGAAGCTGCAAAGGAAGTGATATGGTTGAAGACCTTGATGAAAAGTTTTGAGATTGATCATAGTACTCCAATAATTTTTGGAGACAATATGAGTTCTTTGTATTTGGCAGCTAACCCTGTTTTTCATGCCAGGACTAAGCATATAGAGATTCAGTATCATTTCTTGAGGGAAAAGGTACTAGATAAAGAGATTGAAGTGATGTACACTCCAACAAAAGAACAAGTGGCAGATATGATGACAAAGAGCTTGGATGGACCTAAGTTACAAAGGTTCAAAGACATGGCAAGTATAAAGAAGACAGAGAAAACCTCAATTGATGATTGAGGGGGAGCTGTTGGTGCAGACCAATCACCAATTGAAGGCTTGGAAGATCAAAGGATAAAGGAAGAATCAATTCCTAAAGTGTGGAAGAAGATTACATTCAGAGGACAAGAGAAGTGTACACATATGTACATTAGTATAGTCATAGCTGACTTAGATCTTTTGTTTAGTAAGAATCATGTACAAATTTATCTATAAATACTTTGAGAAAAGTTGGGGCAAGTATGAGAGCATATGTGACAATAGTTAGAAGTCAAGATTGAGGAAGTTAGAAGTCATGAGATAGAGGAAAAGTTAGTTGAGTTAGCTCTCATCACTCAACTGTATTTTCTTCTGAGAAAATGAAAATATTTGCGCCCGATGTTTCTGCGTGTTCTCCTTCTACAGTAGATCAATTGTGAAATGCTTTTGTACAAGTCTAAGTTGAGAGTTGCTTGACCTCTGTACAAAGTTTTAGCTTCCAATTGTAATCAGGCTGAGTGAATTAAGTGTAGGAACATTCATATGTGAAGTGTGTTCACTGGTTCCTAAAACAGGCGCATATTTCGAAGTTAATGTTTTGATCATTTCTCCTAGCACAGTTTAAAGTTTTGCATGAGTGAGGGCTTAATCTTTAAGTTGAAAGATAAGCTACTCATGGCTAGAAGCATTTGCTTAAACACGTTCTATTCAAGGAGAACCATGTCTTAAAAGTTACAGGTGTAAAATCGACTGTTCTGTATGACAGTTTCTGACATAGGTAACTTGAGAAGTTGATTTCTCAAGTTATACTTAATCTTTTGAAATAATTCAACTTGGAGTAGATGCGCAATCTCTAGGAGATGATTCGTACAAAGTTTCATCGAAAACTTTACACGTTTGATAGGTCAATGTAAAGAAATAGTGCAGCAGACTTTTCTGTGTTTCATCCTCTTCACAGATTTGTTAATCTTTTGATAATTAGTAGTTGATCCTCTAAATGAGTGGAAGATTTTGACTTATTCTTGGTATAGAGGTGCTCTAATCACAAGAATAAGTTGTTCTTTTGGAGAATAACATTCTCCAACAGTGGTATCAGAGCAGGAGACATCAAATTAAGGAAGGGAGGATCCCGACTGCTGCAAATTCAAGAAATTCAACACTTGAAGGACTAAGAAGTGAAAGCTTGGAGTCAAAGCTTGAGGAGAAGACTATTTGACATCAAGGAAGGCAAAAGGAGTCCAATTCGAAGTAAAGGTACATACATTGTTTGTAAAGCTTGAAGATTTCAATACACAGGTGGACACAAGATGGGAGAAAGCTTGCAGATTGATAAGCTAGATAGGGAGAACTATCCAGCATGGTCCATGAGGATGGAAGCACACCTCATGAGCAAAGATCTTATATCATTTATTACAGGAGATGAAGAAAAACCTGAGTTTGCAGATCCTAGTATTCCTACTAGGGAAGAGCTTGCAATGTTAAAGACTTGGATGAGAAAGGATGCTCAAGCAAGGAGTATCATCTACATGGCTGTAAATGATTACCTTTTACCTCACATCAGAGGTTTGGAAAGTGCTACAGATGTTTGGAATGCCTTGGAAGAGCATTTCCAAAATACAACTAAGTCAAGGAAGTCCTCACTATGGGCTGAGTTCACAACCTTCAAGAAGAAGAGCTCACAATCAATTTCAGATTATGTGGCAAGGATGAAAGATATTGCAGATAGCTTGGGAGCAGTGGATGAAGATATTGAAGAGGAAAAGTTGGTAAGACAAATACTTACAGGTTTGAGAGGAGATGAGAAGTGGAAGCCTTTTATACTGTCCATAGAATTGTCACTTGATCACTTTACTCCTGATCTTAATCAATTGCTAGGACACATGCTAACCTTTGAGCAGGATCTTAAAGGAGACAATGATAGAAGTACAAGTCAAGCTATGTACTCCAAAGACAAGAAAAAGAATGGCAAGGGAAAGCAATCAAATGATGATGAAGGGAATTCAAATCAAGCTAACTTCACAAAAGGGAAGACAAATTTTAGAGGTAAAGGAAGAGGAGGTAAGAACAAAGATAATGCTAAAGCTTGTTGGATTTGTGGCAGAACAAATCATTTGGCAAATGATTGTTGGTATAACAATCAAAATGGTGGAAGCAATAATCAGAATTACAATCAAAGAGGTAGAGGAGGCAGAAACCAAAGAGGTAATTTCAGAAGAAGAGGTGGTAGGACATCATATGGTAGAGGAGGTGGAAGAAACTTCCAATCTCAGTCCTACAACAATAATTATTACAATTATGCATCAGATCAGAAGGATGACATGACTCTTATCTTGAATGCAACTCATGAATCAATGGGAGAAGATCAAAGAGTGTTTTATATTGACTCAGGATGCAGCAACCATCTGAGTGGGAATCTATCTTTGATGACTGATATGGAAGCAAGGGTGAATGGACATACAGTTCAGACAGGTGACAATACCAAACATAAAGTGGAGAGCATTGGATCAGTGAAGACAAAGAGTGGAAGTACACTTCTGAGCAAGGTACTCTATGTTCCTACTATTCCTAAAAATTTGATAAGTGTAGGGCAAATTGTGGAGAAAGGATATGAGGTAAGATTCACAAATGATGGTGTTTATGTACAAGATCCAAATCAGGGATATAGAAACATAATTGCAGGTAAAAAGGAAGGAAGATTGTTCACTCTCAAGGTCCAAGGTAATGTGGGACATGCATTGTTTACCTATGGAGGGCAAAAGGTGTCTGAATTAGACCTATGGCATAAAAGGCTAGGTCATTTCAATGAGAGAGCTATAAAGGAGATGTCAAAGAATCAGGTGGTGCTTGGATTGCCAAACATTGAAGGGCAACATATGGTGTACAAGTGTGAAGCTTGTCAATTAGGTAAAGCACATAAGAGTTCTTACAACAAATCAGGGTACAAGTATTCAAATAAGCTTGAATTGGTTCATACAGATGTATGGGGTCCCTGTTGGAAGGTGTATTTTTGGAAGAGCATTTTTTGATGTAAAAAATTAGTAAAAAGTCAAAAAAATTTGTAAAATATTTATGCAATGATTGTAAAAATAAGGAAGAGTCTTCCTTATGTGGTTGAGGATCTCATGTAATTTTTGTAGAATTTTTAGAAACTCTTAGATAGCATTTTTTAGAAAATTAGGGAAAAAGACCTAATTTCAAGTGTGAAAAGGGACACTTGAAAATGTATATAAGTCAATTTTCTCTATTTTGGAGAGGTTGGTTAGTTATTTGCTCAAGCTATCAATAGAGAAGAAAGAGTTTCTGCAAAATCGTGTTTTCTCCTGTTGAGTGTATTTCTTTTGATGTGTGAGCTTGTCTCTTGCTTAATCATGGAGATTTGTGAGTCATATTTGTGTATTACTGAGTAAGTTGTATGAAGAGAGAGACCTATTGCTGTAAATGAGTGGAAAGGACTGAAGGAAGTTCCAAAATTGTGAAAATCGTCTGTTGGTACAGAATCGCGATTGTCTCGTCTTTGTGATACAGGTGATATTTTTCAATTTTGAGTTCATAATTGTATTCTGCTAATGAAATGGCATGGTTTTGACATAAAGAACATAGAAAATGATGGAGATTTGCCTTAGTTATGGTAAACTCAAGATTTTCTCTTCATCTTCAATTTCTCTCAGCAATCCAGCCATCAATCTCTTATTTCCTTGAATCTATTATCTTGAAGTGGCTGTGGTCTTATGGATATTCCTAGGATTGACAAAATAAAGATGATTTGTTGATTCTTTGTTACTTCATGATTGGAGAGGACAACTTGGAGTCCAAAACAAAACATTTTTTGGCGCCGTTGCCGGGGAACATTCCAAGAACTTCTTTGAAGTTGGACCTTTGCTGGATCTTCAGTTGATGATGGTAAACAAGGTAAAGCTCATCAATAAGGAAAAGTGCACATGAATAGGTAGATATCATTGTTTGTCTTTAGGGAAGAAGAAAGCAATGGATGTCTTGTAGAAGTGGAAGTGCTGAAATTTTTGTAGATTGATAGTTGCTCATCATTTTGGTGAAGTAAAAGTGCAGGTGTGTGGAGGATTTGAGCCAAGAAGCTGAAGATGGAGGTAACTTGAATCTATTCTTGCATTTCTAGATTTCTTTTTGCCCAAGTACTAGACACCATGGGTGATCTTGGGAAGATAACATGGTGATATTAAGGAAAGGACAGTTAAAGTAGCTAGATGTAAGAATGAGGGATTCAGTTGTTGACCAAGTCTGAGCATTAAATCTTGAGTTGTGCTGCATTTTGAAAAAAATCATATGATTGAGTTTATCTTTACAAAATTTGATTGCCTTTCATAACACTTTTTCATTGAAGAACCTTTCTTTGGTACTTTAGTGATAGCTAAGGACATAGAAACTCATAACCAATCAAGAACCATAGGATCAGTTGATTTCCAAAACCAGAAACCCTAAGTAAAGTGTTCACCTTTATTTTTAGGGCAAAAATACCAAACAAATTCACAAAACTCATCAAAAACAATCAAACAAATTTCTTTTCTTGATAAGAAGTTGAAGTGAGGTGTTGTGGATTAGGAGTGATTGTGAAAAACTGGAAAAGAAAGCAACAAATGATCAAAAAATCAGGAAATTGAAAAACACGATTCTCTGCACAGAATCGCGACTTTCTGAAAAAAGTAATTGATTTTGAAATAACATTGTAAGTGAAGGTTGAATTGAAGTTGTTGAAGGGTTTTGAAGGTAATCAAGAAGAAAAAGCTACTCAAAGTGGCATAAAATCAAAAATAGAGAAAAACACGATTTTCTGCACAAAGTCGCGATTTTCTGAGGGAGATTGTGATTTTGGTGCAAAAAAAATTCAGGAGCAGAGTTAATTACAAACAAAAGAAGGAATTGAAGCAAAACAAAGAGAAAGAAAGCTTAAAAAATAAAAAAACTATCAAAAAACCCAGAAAATTAGAAAACACGATTCTCTGAACAGAATCGCGATTTTCTGTAAAAAAGTGTTGTTTTGAAAAAACTTTTCAGGTGACTCATGTATTGAAGTTGTGAAGGATATTGAGAGAAGGCAAGGACATAGAATACTCAAAATTTGCACAAGAAAGGATCTACAGAAAAAACACGATTCTTTACACAAAATCGCGATTTTCTGTAAAGAAAGTTTTTTTGGAATCTGTGGTAAATTTGGGTACATTGAGATAAGGAAGTGTAAGGAAGATTAGGTGGATTGAGTAAGTGAAGAGGAATAAGTGAAAGAGTGTGAAAAACTGAAATTTGAACAAAATCGCGACTTTCTGAGTACAAAATCGTGATTTTTTGAGCACTATATAAGCAGATAATTGAAGAAAAAAATTCATTTGAGAGTGAGAGTGAGGGAGAGAGAGAGTGAGCAGAGCTGCCAGAATCGCGACTTTCTGCAAACAGTGGACTTTGGAGAAATTTTCACCCAAGCAAGAAAGGTAAGAATCCTAACATCAATTTTGAACACATATTTTTGGTTTTAAGTGGGAAATAACATCAGAAAATAGAAAAAAAACAGAGGAAGACAGAATCGCGATTTTCTGAATTATTGAGTTTTTGCTAAGGAATCATTAGTTTTTGCTTTAGTTGCTTCATTGCATGTTAAAATTTTGATAAGGCGATTCTATAGGTTAAAAAATATTGAAAAAAGCAAAAAGTTGAAAATCTGCCAAATTTTGGACAAAATCGCGATTCTGAGTTTTACTCAAAATCGTGATTCTGTGAAAAGAGCCATCAACATCGTGATTCCTAGAACGCGATTTTCATAAGAAAATCGTGTTTTTAACAATCTGTGAGCAATCACGATTGTCTGGGAACAAAATCGCAAAAAACACGATTTTGTGATCAAAATCGCAAAAAAACAGGATTTTGACACAAAATCGCAAAAAACACGATTTTGTGAACAAAATCGCAAAAAACACGATTTTGTGAACAAAATCGCAAAAAAACACGATTTTGACACAAAATCGCAAAAAACACGATTTTGTGAACAAAATCGCAAAAAACACGATTTTGTGAACAAAATCGCAAAAAACACGATTTTGTGAACAAAATCGCAAAAAACACGATTTCGACACAAAATCGCAAAAAACACGATTTTGTGAACAAAATCGCAAAAAACACGATTTCGACACAAAATCGCAAAAAACACGATTTTGACACAAAATCGTGAAAAACACGATTTTCAACAGAAAATCGTGAAAAACACGATTTTCAACAGAAAATCGTGAAAAACTCGATTTTCAACAGAAAATCGTGAAAAACTCGATTTTCAACACAAAATCGTGAAAAACACGATTTTCAACAGAAAATCGTGAAAAACTCACAAGTAGACACAAAATCGTGAAAAACACGATTTTCAACAGAAAATCGTGAAAAACTCACAAGTAGATAGAAAATCGTGAAAAACTCGATTTTCAACAGAAAATCGTGAAAAACTCGATTTTCAACACAAAATCGTGAAAAACACGATTTTCAACAGAAAATCGTGAAAAACTCACAAGTAGATAGAAAATCGTGAAAAACGCGATTTTCAACAGAAAATCGTGAAAAACTCACAGGTAGGCACAAAATCGTGAAAAACATCAAGTTCATCAGAAAATCGTGAAAAAGTCTAATTGCATGAGAAAATCGTGAAAAACACGATTTTCATCTGAAATTTGTGAAAAAAAAACACTACTGGCAGTAGAAAATCGTAAAAAAACCTAAATTCATTAAGAAGTTGTGAAAAGCACAAAACATAGGAAGAAAATCAAAACACACACAATTTTGGACAAAAAATTGTGGAAAACCAATATATTGGTTAGGAAACTGTGACAAACACTCTGTTGAGTATTAGAAATTTGTCAAGAATAGTTGAATGATACTAAGGTCTGGAAATAAAATAAATTCAATTCCTAAACAAGACCTAACAAGGAAGGAAAAAGAGCCAGGAAGTAATAAAAGATCAGAAAGAAGTTTAGGCCAAGAAAATAACATGGAAAACCTAAATGAAACAAATGAGTCAATAGAAACTGGGGATTTTAGAAACATCCTTAAATACATGTATACAAATAGGTTTGGAACCTATATATACCAGGATGGAATGCATAAATTCCTCATTAGACTGAGAAATTTAGAAATTCCCCTGAATATAACTCCAGTAGCCCAATTCAAAGATGGAAGATATGAAGACAGGCAAGGATGTGTATACATCTTCTCTCAAGACCCAGAAAATTCAAATGATCTAGGGCAATGTGCTGACAAAGGACCTTGGGAACATAACATGGGACAACCAGACATACCTAGACCAAATGAAAACTACACTAATAATGAGCAAAATCATGGGAGAAGGACACATGCTTCACCAAATCCCTTTGACAGAGAACCAGAAGGAAACAATGACTTCCCGCTCAGAAGAAGACCTCATTGGCAACCTCAGGGTAGGATGCTTAGACCATACCAAGTAGCCAAATGCATGAAGAACCAATATGAAGGGTATTCAGATCCTCATGCTCATGCAGCAGAATTTAGACAACTAATTAGAGCAGAGGAAGTAGAAGATTACAAAGTACAATTTGAGGCATTTGGTCTAACCCTAACAGGGCCAGCCTTATCATGGTTCATTCCTTTGAGAAAAGAAATGTACCTAGACATTGAATCTTTCTTAGAAGCTTTCATTGGTGAATTCTCTAAGACTGGAATCAAACATAGTACAGCCACATTGATACACAGCTTCAAACAACAAAAGGAGGAAAATGTTAGAGAAGCAGCCAGAAGGTTTAAGCAGTACATTGATAGATGCCCAAGAGAAGAAGTACCTTCCATGGCAAAACAAGTATCCTTATTCATTGAGGGATTGAAAAGTGCCCAATTAAGGACCCTAGTATACTATAGGAGATGTCCTGATTTAGCAGCCTGTGTTAAGGAAGCAATAGATTTGGAGGACAACAGAGGTCAAGATTTGTTAGCATTTGATCAACCCAAATCTTATGAAGACAAAATTCCTCCAGCAGAAGAGTTGGCTCAGGCTATTGCTAAAGCCCTAGAGGTAAGCACTAAAACTAATCTGATAAACTCTAGGATAAACACAAACAAGAAATGTTATATTTGTGGAGAAAATCATCTGGCACAACAATGCCCTTATCAGAAACCACAACACTTACAAGATAGGAAGACACTCAAGTATTGTACACTAGAGAGAAAATGGACAAACCATACCAGGGAGGATTGCTTCTATAACAAACAACCTGTCAAGGAAAGAGACTATATGGCTCAGAGGGAATCAGGTTATACTGAGCAACCAAGACCAGTATTGGGACAACAACCTCCCATTCCAACCAATGTGGTACCAGTCAAATATACACCCATTGACGAAGGAAATTCAAGATTCAGATCACCTTATAAGGAAGAATATCAATGGAGTGAGGGACATCAGGAAGAATGGGAAGATTATGAAATAAGGGAACCTGAGCTTAAAGCCCTAGATCTGGGAAATGGAAAAATTGAAATGGACACAGCAACATTCATGTACATTACTAACAACTACATGTCCAATCAAAAACCTCAATTCAAAGGGGGACCAAAGATAACATGTTATAGGTGTGGGGGAGAGCATTTCATTAGAGATTGTCCACAACCTCCAACATTCAGGATAGAGGGAGCATACTGTAAGGATTGTGGTAGAGAACATCTGATCAAGGACTGTCCAAAAAATCCCCAAAAACAACAGAACACACCTAATAACATACCTTTAAAAACAGTTAAAATTATGGAACAAGAGGAATTGAGTGACAATGATCAAATTGAACTTAATGTTATAACAAGGGCACAAGCCAAGCACCAAGGAACAATTAAAGAACAAAGTGAGGGTTCCACATCAAAAGGAAAGAAAAATAGACAAAAAGGGAAATGGGAAAAGAAGAGGAAAGTGGGCAAAAGTCTGGAAGAAGACAATCAGGAACAAACAAATTCGAAACATACTTCTCCTCAAAAGACCCAGAATCTGTCTGAATTAGGAAATTCTCAGAGCTTAGACACCCTAATCAAAGCCTATAAAGGAAGGATTCAAGAGGGACCAAACCCCGCAGATCATGCAATGGCTTATCCCATACCGGATTTAGAGCATGAAAGGATGCTAAAATGCAAACAAATTATCCAGGAAACACAACTCAGATTAGGGGAAGAAGACAGCTCTCGGAGAACATTTGATCAGCATGAGAAAACAAAAACCAAGGAAAATGATAAAGAAGGAAATCCACAAATAACATTCCAAATGATCTTAGATGAACATTGTAGTATTACATGTCATACAACATGGGAAAATTTGCTGAAACAAAATCCTCATCTACAAAACAAGATGAACAAAGAAGAAACAATATCTGGAAACCTTAATTCACCAACACAAGAATTAGAGGAACTATGGTATATTCCTATTGACAAAATAGGAGGATATTGTGAAGGAGAAGAAGGGAATTCAACCTTAAAATTACAATATGAAAAACATTCAGCAAAAGCCATTTTGGATAGTGGATCAAGAGTGGCTATAATGACTAAACAAACCTGGGAGAAATGGGGAAGAAAGGAATTACTACCCACTAAAATGAGATTACAACTTGCAGATGGACATATAGAAAAGCCCCTAGGAATTTTGGAAAAAGTGATTGTGGACATATGTGGCATAGAAATAGAGCATACCTTTGCTACAGTAGAATTTCCACAATCCACATCTTATGAAATTATCCTAGGAAGACCCTTCATGAGACAAATGCAAATTGTACAAGATTGGGGTAATGATTGTTTATATCTTCAGAACCAGGGGAGAATAACAAGAGTAAACTTAAAAAATGGCCACTATTGTGACATATCTCCTAGAGAATGGTATAAAATACATCAAAATCAACAAGAAAGTGAAGAATCAGAGAGGGAGGAACAGGAAGAGGAATCAGCAGTTTGGAAGTGTAACATATTAAGAAATATCACAAATAGGAAAAGGAAGTTAAGGAGAGAAGATTGTGTGGAAGAAAGAGAAATACAAGATGAAAATTATGTGCCTCAACAATTCAAAGATGAGGAGTTTGAGCCTTATGGATGGAATCAAATCTTAGCTACCATGGATTTGGCCAGTGAGGAATATGTGGGAGTGGAATTCCAAAATGAGGAAGGATTTGACATCTTCCACATTGGCATACACATGATAGGAGTATCAAAAAGAGAAGAGGATCAAAATCAAGAAATGATATTAACAGAAGGAAAATCACAATATTTGGAAACAGTAAAAGCTGAGGATGCAATCAAAGACAAAATCTCAGGCAAATACAAGGAACATAAACACAAAGAAATAGAAAGAGACCAGGAAAAAGAAAAGAAAGAGAAAGAGATAAACAAAGATCAATACTTTGATGTACCAGCAAACTTTAAAACTTATGAAGTAGAAGATAGACTACTTCTGAAAATGAAACCAAAAAGAGAGAAGAAGAAAGGGGAAGCATATGATAATGAAGAACAAACAAAGAAAATTGTAATTACACAGGAAGAAGGAGAAGAGAGACAAATAGTAATAGCTGATGACATGACATCACAAGAAGAAGAAGCATTAAGGAACCTAGCAAAGAAATATAGGGATGTATTTGCTTACAGTTATACAGATTTGAAAGGAATTGATCCAAAAATTTGTGAGCATAAGATCCCTATGACACCTGATGCAAAACCAAGCAAACAGAGACATTATACATTTAATGACAAATACTCTGCCAAAATAAAGGAAGAAATTGACAAGTTGTTGGCTGCTAATTTCATTTATGAAATAGAGTACACTGAATGGATATCACCTATAGTTGTGGTGCCAAAAAAGAACGGGAAACTTAGGGTATGCATTAACCTGAAGAAAGTAAATGCAGCAACTATAAGGGATAGTTACCCACTGCCAATAACAGATCATCTTCTTGAGAGAGTTGCAGGAAAGGAAGTCTATAGTTTTCTAGATGGCTTCTCAGGATACAATCAAGTACCTATAGCCTTAGAGGACCAACATAAGACTGCCTTTTCTACAGAATGGGGGGTTTATGCTTTTAGGGTTATGCCCTTTGGATTGACCAATGCCCCAGCAACTTTTCAAAGGTTGATGTGTCATATTTTCAAAGAATTCCTGAGAAATGTGATGGAAATCTATGTAGATGACTTATGCACTTTTTCTTTAAAAAGACAAGATCATTTACAAGATTTGGAAAGAATATTCAGGAAGTGCAGGACATATAGAGTATGCTTAAACCCAGAAAAGTGTGTATTCTATGTCAGACAAGGAAGAATGTTGGGTCACATAGTGTCAAAAAATGGAATTTCTACTGATGAGAAGAAAATAAAAGCCATAATAGAGCTTCCTAGACCTACAAATGTGAAGGAACTCCAAACTTTTATGGGACATTGTGGGTACTACAGAAAATTTGTATACAAATTTGCTGATATAGCCAAGCCCTTATATGCCCTCATCACAAAGTTTGAGTGGACTGAAGAATGTGACCAAGCATTTGAAACATTAAAAACTTGTTTGGTGACAGCACCAATCTTAAAAACACCTTAGTGGGATAAAATCTTTCATGTACATGTCGATGCTTCAAATTATGCTCTAGGATGTGTGTTAGCACAACCAATAGAAGGAAGCAAATTAGATTTTCCGGTAGCATATGCAAGTAGACAATTAAACATTGCAGAAAAAAACTACACAACTACTGAGAGAGAAGGATTGGGAATGATCTTTGCTGTCAAAAAATACAGACATTATCTATTGGCCAACAAGTTTAAATTCTTTGTGGATCACCAAGCTCTACTCTATTTAGTAAATAAACCATGTCATACAGGAAGAATAGTAAGATGGTTTCTTTTACTAATGGAATTTGAATTTGAGGTGGTGGTTAGACAAGGAAAAACACACTTGAGAGCAGATCATTTATCAAGAATCCAGTCAAAAGAACCTAGTACACCTATAGATGATGATTTGCCAGATACATACTTATTCAAGGTGGAAAGTGTTCCTGAATGGTCGATGTCATTAATTCCCTTGCTAACCATGGGACCTTGTAGGTCATTAGCAAATAACACACATCTGGTGCTACAAAGCAGGAATTTCATGTTGTTAGCTGGACATTTGTATCACCTCAATCAGTCAGGTATACTCGAATATTGTACTCCAGAAGAGGAGCAACATGAATATGTAAGAAAAGCTCATTGCTGGAATCCATGTACTCATGCTTCTACAATTGTCACTCTAAGTAACCTTAATAGGATGGGAGTACATTGGCCCAATAAGATTCAAGATGTGGAAAGATATACTGATAACTGTCAAAAATGTCAAACATGGCAAAAATCAGAATTAATAACTTTATATTGGTTTCAGAAAAACCCAGAATGGAGTGAAAATATTGTTGAGAAGTTGAAGAGAAAGGAGAAAGGGGAACAAGTAATAGCTGGTGCTGATTCAAGAAATCTACAAATGATCTCAGAGGAATATCAACTCATAGGAGAACAATTATACAAGAGAGGAATGGATGGATATCTGAGAATTTGTGTTCCAGAAGAAAGGTATTTAGAGATGTTGGAAATGGCACACTCAGGAGTAGCTGGAGGACATTTCTCAAGTGATAGAACAGCCAAACTCATCTTATATTCTGGCTTTTGGTGGCCAACCCTATTTCCTGATGCTAGAACTTATGTAAAAAGATGTGATGTCTGTCAAAGGGTAAGCCAACCAAACAAAAGAGATAACATGCCATTAATTCCTTTAATTTCAGCCAGAGCTTTTAGTAAATGGGGATTGGACTTTATTGGACCCATACATCCTCCAGCCAGACAATCTCATGCAGAATACATACTAGTAGCTACAGATTATTTGACAAAATGGGCTGAGGCCAAAGCTACTAAAAGAAATGATGCTCACACCACTGCTAGATTTTTGTATGAAAACATTATCACTAGATTTGGACTACCAATTGAATTGGTAAGTGATAGGGGGACTCATTTTTTGAATCAGATCATAGAAAACATGACTAATTATTTCATGATTAGTCACAATAAGTCAGCCCCATATCACCCACAAGCCAATGGGTTAGCAGAAAGCACTAATAAAGTACTTTGCAATGTATTGTCCAAATTAGTCAACACAAACAGAAATGACTGGGATTATCAACTGAATCATGTTCTTTGGGCTTATAGAGTGGCATACAAAACAGCTTTAGGGACTACACCATTTAATTTGGTGTATGGCCAGAATGCGGTTTTACCCATGGAATTTCTTATTCCAACATTGAAGGTGGGTAGCCAATACAATTGGTCAGGACATGAATTATCTGAGAGAGTCATAGACTTGGAAAAACTGGGAGCATCGAGACTCCAAGCAGTGATGAGTATATACACAAACAAGAAAAGACAAAAAGCTTATCATGATGTTCACATAAAAGATAAGGATCTACAAGAAGGAGACCTGGTCTTAGCTTACACAATCAAGGAACATCAGAAAAAGTTTCAGAAAAAAGGTCATGGGCCATATATCATACATCAGATAAGCAAAAGTGGAGCTATTCAGTTAGCCAATATTGATGGGGAAATCATGCCAAATTTCATAAGTGGATGTAGAGTAAAGAGGTATGAGTGCCCATTAACTACTGAGGAATGGAGAAGGTTGCAAAAGGCCCAAAATAGGAAAAAAGAAGAAGAAAGTATTAGAAAGGAGGCTCAACTAGAAGCCAAAGAGAGAATTAGAAAATTGAAACAAGTGTGCTTATGTGAAAACACTCTAAAGCAAAAAGAACATTTGCCTTTGATTATGATGAATTACCAGAATGAAAACATAAGGGTTTTGATAGACTCGGGAGCTCAAGTGAATCTAATTAGCTCAGCCTTGATCAATAAGTTTAATCTTAAGAGAGCTGAAAGCAGAATTTTGATCAAAACCCTGGGAGGGAAAAGAATTCAAAGCATATCTTCACTTTCTATTAAAGTTAAATTTAATAATGAATATATGGAGATAGATTGTGAAGAGTGGCCAGACCATTTAATGACTGAAAAGCTGATTTTAGGGCAACCATGGCTCAAACAAGGTAAAGTCATCTTAAATTTTGAAAAAATGAAGCTTAATTTAACCATCAAGGACAAAAAGTTTTTAATGTTCTTTCTGAGTAATGAAGAGCAGGTAGTTCATATGGATGTTCATGACCCACATCTCGAAGGATTTGCTTTCTCAATGGAGGACAGGAACATTTTGACAATACAAAGTGATCAAGCTTCATACACTCAAGACCAGCCAAAGACTGAAGAGGTAAAGGTGGATGAGGAGACAAAACAAAGAAGACTATTATTGCCAAAGTTGCAATATCAACAAAACAGAACAAAAAGAGTATGGAAACAGGTCATGCACAGTTATGGCTCACCAAAACAGGAAATTAAAACAAAATGGATATGGAAGCCAAAAAATGTCACAAAATGTTCATCCACAGAGCGTGGATATTTCCATAACAGAAGCACAAATGGAGAAAAACATTACTGGGTGAAAAAATCGGAATTGGGTCAATGGAAGAGGGATAATCCACAATGGACCTATTTTTGGAATTTTGAAAAGGACAAAAAAATATTTCCTTCTTTCCCCTTAGAAGAAAATTAGGAGGGGAAGGAAAGAAGGCAGAAAAAAAAAAAAACCAGAAAAATATATTTTATTTTCTTGATTTTCTTTCTAAAAATAAAAGAACACAAAGCAAGATATAGGGAGGGAAAGAGTAACTTATTATGGAAAAAAGTTGTTTTGTCTTATTGATTTTTAATTTTTTGTGATCATTTTTTTTTTTTTTTTTTTTTTTACCACTACTTTTTCAAGTATCTTCATTAATCATCTTTTCTAGCATCATCTTTCTAATTCAGGAATTAATTTTTGAGCAAGGAAGTGACAATTGGAGAGAGCACATTAGATGTCTTGCTACACCCGTGTTGCTCACTTAAAATTGAGTCTCTTGAAAAAAAGCAAAAATTGCTGGGAACTTGTCTTTCTTATTTTTTATATATGTCAGTAACATTCCAGAATAATATAGTATTTTCTTATGAAATCTTATGAATCATGTGGGTGGAGTATTTTCTTTTCTGTTATATATAAATACAGGATGGTGAATGCAAAGGAGTTGGCAATCCATGACTTCAAAGCTGATTCAGTGACTTTGTCCAGAGGACACTGGTTTTTGGACAGTGATGCAGCTGAAGAACAAGTGAACTTAGAATCCGATGAAGACCAAGAAATCCCAGAAGTTGAAAAAATAGCAAAAGAACTTAAAGAAATTCTGGGAGTGATAGGACAGCATATCTTCACAGTAGCAGTGGGAGGATATAAGTACACTATGCTGTGCCAAGAATTTTACAGGTTTCAGAAAACTTCTGTCAACCTCAAAAGATGGAAAGCTGTGGGATTGCACAAGCTCTTAGAAGAACCTATTTTCTTTATTGACTTTGAAAGAGTGGCACAAGTGATGGGAAGTTTGGAGGAAGTGGGAAAAGGCAATGATGCCTACTTCAGATGTAAAGTGAAGAATAAAGACAATCAGGAGGTAGGGATAGTCATCAAAGCAGAACATATCAGAGCCGCCTTACAGTTCTATCCAATGGGCACTAAACTGGACCAAAGTTTTGTTAAGAAAAATAAGGAGACTTACACGGGGTATGTAAAGTTCACTGACTTCAAGGGAAAAGAAAATGAAGAATATGCTATAAGAATGTTCTTGCAGTTCTTTTGTTTTCCGAAATTACCAAGGTACACCATGCCTCATAAGTCAGTAACTCTATTAATGTTCAATAACAAAGATAGAACCAAGCCATTTGGGGTGATGGATGTCTCACCTTACATCCATGAACAGCTGAAGGAAGCAGCAAAACACTGGGAGCAGAAGAAATTCATAAATGGAGCCCAGTTTTTGACAAAAATCATTTATCATGTTCTAGGAATGGAAGAACAGTTAAAGTTAGCTCCTGAGGCACAGTACTTCAGAAATTTGATGTCAGGAATCAAAAGTCCCCCAAGAAAGGCACTTGGAAGAGAATCAGAAGGACAAACTCGCATGAGGGGAACAGGAATGAAGAGAAAAGTAGTATCTGAGGAAGTGATTCCAGTAAAGAAAAGAAAGTTGGACCCCAGAAAAGTAGAGTTAGAACAGGCGGAAGAAACAAGAGAGGAACAGGTGGCAGCACAGAAAAAGGTACAATCCTCCAGTGAACCTCATCCTCCGCAGACAAGTAAAGAACAGCTTTACACTTATCTCACTCAAGGAAACAGCAAAAGAGCCATATACGAGGCACAATATCAAAAAATGTTGGAAGATTTTTCATGTAAAGCTACCGATTGGATCCAAGAAGAGGTGGAGCACTATGAAGCATTGCATGAAGAAATGATGGCAGCAGAAACTGAGGAGATATTTGTGAAGAAGGAGGTAGAATTGCTGGCATACTTCAAGGAGTTGCAAGGACCTCCAGAGGCCAGAACTACGGTGATAGTGAAAAAGAAGATGCCAAGGAAACCTGTTCAAAAGAAGAAGATGATAAAGAAAGGAAAAGGAAAAATGGCAGATGAACATGTGATGAAAGAAATGAAACAAGTAATTACAAAAGAAACACAGAAGCTAACCTCAGTGATGGAAGTGTCAAAGCCTACAGAACAAGAAGTGGGAGGATCTTCACGATTCTCATCTGATTCAGATAGCGACATTGAGAGTTTTTTGCTAAAAAGTTTAAATTTGTCAATACCCAACACTCCCAATATAGCTGTACAGGCTGTGGAAAAAGTGAAGACACCTGAGGATTCAAGTAAGAAACCTCAAGAGAAGCAGACACAGGAGGAAATAGTTCCACAGATGAGTGTTGAAGAAAAAAGGAGGCAGTTAAAAGGAAAGGCAAGAATGACAGAAGAGGAAAACCAGAAGAGAGATGGAGATAGTTCTGGAATAATGAATGTTGATAAAAATTCAATATGGACCAACCCATCACAGACACAATTCAAATTAAATGCAAGGTTGACTGCAAGTTTGGAGGAACTAGCAAAGAAAGTATTCGGCAGTTCAAATAATCAGCAGAAGGATGCATTCAAAGAACAGGAAAGCAAGGAGTTAGAATCAGAAAAGAATGCTCAAGAGGTCTTGGGACAAGTAATAGAGGAAGGAATTGTTCAAAGTATAAAGGATGTGCTACAGGATATAAAAAGCAGTGAGGAATTTACATCTAAGAAGGATCAAGAACAGGAGGTGGAAGCAGATTTTATGGACATTGAGGAGCAAGATCAGGAATACACAAATGAGGAAAGTAATGACCAGGTTGCTGGTACAAAAGAAATTAAATCAGTTGAAGTTCAGGAAAAGCAGGAACAGGAAGACCAACTCAGGAAAGTTCAACAAATTCTTGTTGAAAAGGACTCAAACAAAAGTCAGGAAACCCTAACACAAGAGAAGGAGATACTAATTAAGGGAGACCAGCTCTTCACAGAGAAGCAACAAGTATTGGAAGAAAAGAAGCCATTAGAAAAGAAGGAAGCTTCAGATTTTTCAGAGCAGAAGAGTGCAAATGACAGAGCACTAGTTTACGAAGAGGATGAAACAATCAGGATACAGAGAACTATGATCACAGTGATGAAGAACAAGACATGCAGGACATAGAAGATGAAACAGCAGCAGAAGAAGATGATGGGGATAAAGAAGATAAGCAAATTGAAGTTAGACAGGCAGAAATAGAAGTAGGGTTGGAAAGAATACCCAAAAATATAAGATCAGCTTGTCAAATGATTATGAGCAACATTGAACAATTCAGACCATCTAGCAGAAATATGATCATATCAGGAATGGTGGCTGAATCAGAATTTGAAAAAGGCAGTTTAATTATCAAAGAACACAAGAAAGAAAAAGAGCAGATGACAGAGCAATTAAGGTTGATAAAGGAAAGGAATGAAGAATATCTCAATAGAATCATTGTTTTGGAAGAAGCTGAGGTTCAGAAGCAGAACAGGATCCAATATTTGGAAGAAAAGAGTGTAAAGTTATTAGAGCAGAATGCCAAAATGGAAATGGAACTAAAAACCATAGGAGGAAGATACAGAACTTTACAAACATCTTATCAAATTCTGACTAGAGCACATGAAGAGATTAATAAAGTGTTGTTAGAAGAAGGTCAACTACAAGGTGGAAGTAAATCTGTTCAATTGACAGAGGAAGAAAAGGAAGAGCTGCATAAAGAAATTCAAAGACTTCAAATAGAATTAAAAGAGGCCAAGGAAATGGAGAAACAGGCAAACACTCATGCTGCCACATCAATGAGAGGATATCATCAATTACATATGGAGGTAGAGAAGGAAAGAAGTGAATGGCAAGCAAAGATGGAGGAAGAAAGAAATGAGTGGAGGAAGGAAAAGGAGTTATGGGTAGCTCAGAACAAAAATTCAATGATGACTATAGAAGAATTACAGAAACAGTTGGAGAAATCAAAAGTTCCAGAAGAAATTCAAGATCAAGTACAGGCAGAAGATACAGATAAAAGGGAATATGAAACAGGGGATTTCGACAAGGAACAAGAGAACAAGGAACCAGCAGCCAAAGAAACAGAGGAAGAATATTCTGAAGATTTTGTACAGAAATTATTGACCAATAGAGAGTCAAGAATGGAATTTATCAGAAAAATGCATGATGAGTATGAAGATCAAATAGTTACCTTTGCTCTGAACAAAGGCATTAATCCAGATCAGCATCATTGGGCTGCAGATGGATTGGGAATACCTTTCTGTATGATTTTGGAGAGTATAAAGAATTATCAATTAGCCAGAGTAGGGCTATCTCCGAACAAATACCTTGAGTATGAAGAAGATATTAATGTCACGAAGGAGTTATTTGAAAGAGCAAATCCTAAATGGAGAAATAAGTGGTTGGATGCCAATAAGGAATGTAGGAAGATCTGGAAAGAGGCACCTTTGAATTTAAAGATCAATCCAGCCTATTGTCCAGTTGCCAGAAGAAGAGAATGGACTGTTTTTTGGGAAAGGAGAAAAACAGGGCAAATTCCAGCAAAATGGCTGAATTTTCCAAAAATAGCAGGTCCAAAGGCAGGCACTTGGCCTACAAAAAATTACATGGTGAATACTGCTGAGTCAGTTTTAACAACATATAAAGATGTTAATGATCCGGCTTGTATATTACTGATCAGAATAATGAGGTTGATTCTAGCTTGTATAGAGACCTACACTGATACAGATATCAGAATTTTGAACTACATAGGGTTTAATTCACCAACAGATGCTCTTTTGTTTGATTTGAGTGAGACACCAGACAGGATCTGCTTAATGGCCTACTACAACAGAATTATATTTTTGGGTAGCCATTACTTACAGATTTTTGAGGATGCCTTTGATTATGGGTTTTTTGAGAGGGAGTCAGAGATTTTTGGAAACCTATCAGTTGTTACAAAAGCAAGACTTACTGCCTATGAAGTTGCTTACACCGAATATTTGAAGAAGGATGTCATAGATAAGCCTGAAGCTGCAGTACAATGGAGGAAAGCCTTATTTGAAATGGTCAATAACTTGAATGTCACAGAAAGGAAGAGCCATGATTTGGTGTCACAAGTGTATCAAAGGAAGAAGAAATAAAGCTGAGCTCACATAAGAAAATCTTTCATCAGGAGCCGAAAGGCTTAGGAGGGGAAGGATGTTGGAAGGTGTATTTTTGGAAGAGCATTTTTTGATGTAAAAAATTAGTAAAAAGTCAAAAAAATTTGTAAAATATTTATGCAATGATTGTAAAAATAAGGAAGAGTCTTCCTTATGTGGTTGAGGATCTCATGTAATTTTTGTAGAATTTTTAGAAACTCTTAGATAGCATTTTTTAGAAAATTAGAGAAAAAGACCTAATTTCAAGTGTGAAAAGGGACACTTGAAAATGTATATAAGTCAAATTTCTCTATTTTGGAGAGGTTGGTTAGTTATTTGCTCAAGCTATCAATAGAGAAGAAAGAGTTTCTGCAAAATCGTGTTTTCTCCTGTTGAGTGTATTTCTTTTGATGTGTGAGCTTGTCTCTTGCTTAATCATGGAGATTTGTGAGTCATATTTGTGTATTACTGAGTAAGTTGTATGAAGAGAGAGACCTATTGCTGTAAATGAGTGGAAAGGACTGAAGGAAGTTCCAAAATTGTGAAAATCGTCTGTTGGTACAGAATCGCGATTGTCTCGTCTTTGTGATACAGGTGATATTTTTCAATTTTGAGTTCATAATTGTATTCTGCTAATGAAATGGCATGGTTTTGACATAAAGAACATAGAAAATGATGGAGATTTGCCTTAGTTATGGTAAACTCAAGATTTTCTCTTCATCTTCAATTTCTCTCAGCAATCCAGCCATCAATCTCTTATTTCCTTGAATCTATTATCTTGAAGGGGCTGTGGTCTTATGGATATTCCTAGGATTGACAAAATAAAGATGATTTGTTGATTCTTTGTTACTTCATGATTGGAGAGGACAACTTGGAGTCCAAAACAAAACAGTCCCTCAAGGGACTATAGCATAAATGGATCCAGATATTATGTGTTGTTTGTTGATGATGCAACCAGGTGGATTACTTTGTATGTAATCAAGGATAAATCAGAAGTTTTCAAGACATTCAAACATTTTCATGCCTATGCAGAAAGGATCACAGGGCAAAAGCTCAAGAGGTTAAGATCAGATGGAGGGGGAGAGTATTTCTCTAAAGAGTTTGATGATTATTTGTGGAATGCAGGTATCAAAAGAGAAGTAACTTGCAGGTACTCCCCTCAACAGAATGGAGTAGCAGAAAGGAGGAATAGGACTCTTGTAGAGTTTGCAAGAGCCATGATGAAGGAAAAGAATTGTCCAAATTACTTATGGGCAGAAGCCATTAACACTGCAACATACCTTGTGAATAGGTTGCCTTGCAAAGCTTTGGATGGAGGAACCCCTTATGAAGCATGGTGGGGTAAGAAGCCTAGTCTTGATCATTGTAAAGTATTTGGATGTATTGCATATGCTTATGTTCCTTCACAATTAAGACATAAGCTAGAACCAAAAGCAGAGAAGTATGTGTTTATTGGATATGATGATAGACAGATGGGTTACAGGTTGTGGAGTCCATCTACAAAGCAATTTCTTGTTACTAAAGATGTGACATTTGATGAGCAAAACATGTGGTATACAGGATCACCAAATGAGTTTGCAGGTGTTGAAGAGATACAAAGAAAAGGAAAGGCAAAGGTAAAAGTATGTGAAGAAATTGTTGATGAAGTTGACTCTAGAAGTAGAGTGCAGGATCATGTAGAAGAAG